>OY294052.1:16196758-16272135 GCA_958510825.1 Brachypterus glaber | reverse complement strand
CTGACTAACATTATATATTTATTTGAGGGTCAATCCAGCAATGGAAGGCTTATGGACATATTATGGGAGTTTTATAGTCATATTATGGGAGTCTTAAAGGTACATTATTGGAGTCTTATGGGACTAGCGACCCAAAAGCTGTTTAAGGCTAATGCAGATATTTCGCATTCCCTGAAAGCTCCCAGGGGCTGAATATGGGACATCCCATGGAAGCTTATTGTGGGAGCTCCCTGGAAACTCCCTGGGGGTAATTTTTTTGACTGAGACGTTTGTATAGATTACTTGAAACCTTTATGTCAAAGCTGCTTATGTTTGAATGAATATAATTTTTTTCGCAATGAAATTTGTTTGAAGTTGCATTTTTTGTAACGTTTTTAATAAAGTTTCTCAAAATATTCAAAAAATGAGTTTTTTGTTTTTTTTATAATTGTCTAAGTAAAGCTTATTACATATTTAATTATCATAGATACATTTTTATTGAAACAAATGGTGTTTGTTATTTCTGTGTATTTTAAATTGGGGTTTAATAAACCCCACGTGGTTAATAACGTTATTTTTTTCCACCTGGTTAACGGAGGGTTAAAAGAATGCTTTTTGAACGAAAGTCTTATCTTGTTCAGGAGCGGAGTAATTTTGTTTTTAAAATGCCATTACAGCCAAATGGAGATTGATATGGAAAAAATATTAGTGGATTTGAAGTGTATATAAAGTAAGTTTTCACCAAAATATGAACAAATTTAAAAATGGTCGAGCAACGAGTTTGCTTTAAGTTGGGGCGTTCCTAATGAATGGATTTACCCTATAATAGGCTTCTAAAGTAAAAAAAACTTATAAATCATAGAATTTTTTAAAATATAATAAAAATAGATTTTTAATAGATTTTGTTTGTTGCATAAAATGCAAAATTTTGTTTAAATAAAGGATTCGCCTTCATTTTTATCTGTTTTTCATGCGTAATAAAATTTTTATGATTTCTAAAATTGAATAAAAATATCATTTTGATGCAAACAATAAAAAAAAACTCTCCTAACCAGGGGATTAGACTCTAAAAAACTCCAGTTAAAAAGTTAGTATACAGCCATTCTTTTGCAACCACTATCAAAAAAAAAAGTTAAATGAAATAAAGATCCTATTCCGGATTAAGATAAAAACTTACTTACTTAATAATACAAAAATATCAAAAAAAGTTCCTATAAGGGTTGGTCCGGAAATGAGCCCTAAGGGATCTAGGGCCTTTTAAAATAGTAATAAAAATATGGTTTTTAATTAATAACCCTAGTACCCTTTAAGCTAGAGCAACGAGCTTTTGCATGTATACTAGTATCAATAAGGGCAATAAGTTTATGTTAATTAATTTTTTTGCATTTACCCAGATGCGTGCCTAGACGAACAAAATATGGAGGCTTAACACATTTTTGTCCCAAACTTTTTTATGTATATTTTTTGTGGATTTTTTGTAAAAAATATAGATTCCTGGAATAAAAAAAACATAAAAAATGTCATCTAGTGTAATTGTAGGAGAAACGGGTTTCAAAAAAAAAATGTAACTAAAAGGAAGTAACATTTTGTGCCAACTCCTTTTATATTAAGTTTAGGTGTTTTGGTGAAGAATAATTTTTTGCTCAGTTTTAAATGAAGAATGCAGCACTAAAATTTTATTGATGCTTTTTTTTGTTACCCATTCAATATGTCGTCTTGGAAGGGTCGTAGCTCCCTTAGGGCTCATTTCCGAACCAACCTTTATAAAAACTTTTTTTCATATTTTTTGATGTAGAATCACCTGTTAAATTTTGGCATGGCAGTTATTGATCACCCTGTATATAAGAGTTTACTACTGTTATACTTACTACCAGTTAGGTCAACAGTCAGTTAGGTGGTTTGGTCACGCTTAATTAAGTCGTGTTTCTAAGATATAATGCACAATGGTCTTTTTGTATAAATTTAAGTGTCTATTCAGGCTCGCATAAGAACGTAATACATAACAATGCGATGCCGTGATTGGCTTGATGTGCGGCCATGTATCTTGTAAGCCAATCACGGCACCGCATTCTTATGTTTTATGTTCTTATGCAAGCTTCTGGATAGGCCTTTAAGTAAAAAAAAATAAAAAAAATGTACAATTATTGTTTAATGAAAAGGCTTTATGCTACTTGCAGATTTCAGATATTTTTTTAAGGTAAATACTTTTCGAGTTTCTGCGATATATTTTTTATATTTTATATTAAGAAAATAAATCAGGCACTAATTATTATAGGTAATACTAACACATATCAAGGCTTTATAAGAATCCAAAATATGTTTTGATTTCTCGACGCATCATGGGCCAGATTTTTGTTTGCTGCTGAAAGTCGGTTTGTGGTCGTATTTTCGTAAAAGTTGGTATCTAAGAGTTTTTAAGGCCTATCAGTCAATATAAATTTTAATCTGAAAGTTTTTGAGATTGCCCATTTCAGTATTAAAAATTCAAAATTTATTTATTTAAAAATATAATGTGTTTAATTAAAAATCGCTATCTTGGAGTTAGGTTACTGAAGCTAAATCTAGTTATTAAAAAATAAAAAATGATTATGACTGATGCAATGTGGTAAACTCCAACGAACCCGAGAACACATAAAAAACCGAAAAAATTCTAACGAACCCAAAAATACCCTGAAAACAGCGAAAAAACTCGAACGCATCCGATAATACCCGAAAGCACCGACAAAACTGGAACAAAGCCGAAAATACGCGAAAAGGCCCAAAAAACTCGAATTTACTCGCATAAAATGCAAAATTTTTTTTAAATAAAGGATTTGCCTTCATTTTTATCTGTTTTTCATGCGTAATAAAATTTTTATGATTTCTAAAATTGAATAAAAATATCATTTTGATGCAAACAATAAAAAAAAACTCTCCTAACCAGGGGATTAGACTCTAAAAAACTCCAGTTAAAAAGTTAGTATACAGCCATTCTTTTGCAACCACTATCAAAAAAAAAGTTAAATGAAATAAAGATCCTATTCCGGATTAAGATAAAAACTTACTTACTTAATAATACAAAAATATCAAAAAAAGGTTCCTATAAGGGTTGGTCCGGAAATGAGCCCTAAGGGATCTAGGACCTTTTAAAATAGTAATAAAAATATGGTTTTTAATTAATAACCCTAGTACCCTTTAAGCTAGAGCAACGAGCTTTTGCATGTATACTAGTATCAATAAGGGCAATAAGTTTATGTTAATTAATTTTTTTGCATTTACCCAGATGCGTGCCTAGACGAACAAAATATGGAGGCTTAACACATTTTTGCCCCAAACTTTTTTATGTATATTTTTTGTGGATTTTTTGTAAAAAATATAGATTCCTTGAATAAAAAAAAACATAAAAAATGTCATCTAGTGTAATTGTAGGAGAAACGGGTTTCAAAAAAAAAATGTAACTAAAAGGAAGTAACATTTTGTGCCAACTCCTTTTATATTAAGTTTAGGTGTTTTGGTGAAGAATAATTTTTTGCTCAGTTTTAAATGAAGAATGCAGCACTAAAATTTTATTGATGCTTTTTTTTGTTACCCATTCAATATGTCGTCTTGGAAGGGTCATAGCTCCCTTAGGGCTCATTTCCGAACCAACCTTTATAAAAACTTTTTTTCATATTTTTTGATGTAGAATCACCTGTTAAATTTTGGCATGGCAGTTATTGATCACCCTGTATATAAGAGTTTACTACTGTTATACTTACTACCAGTTAGGTCAACAGTCAGTTAGGTGGTTTGGTCACGCTTAATTAAGTCGTGTTTCTAAGATATAATGCACAATGGTCTTTTTGTATAAATTTAAGTGTCTATTCAGGCTCGCATAAGAACGTAATACATAACAATGCGATGCCGTGATTGGCTTGATGTGCGGCCATGTATCTTGTAAGCCAATCACGGCACCGCATTCTTATGTTTTATGTTCTTATGCAAGCTTCTGGATAGGCCTTTAAGTAAAAAAAAAATAAAAAAAATGTACAATTATTGTTTAATGAAAAGGCTTTATGCTACTTGCAGATTTCAGATATCGATATTGGCTCATTTTTTTTAAGGTAAATACTTTTCGAGTTTCTGCGATATATTTTTTATATTTTATATAAAGAAAATAAATCAGTCACTAATTATTATAGGTAATACTAACACATATCAAGGCTTTATAAGAATCCAAAATATGTTTTGATTTCTCGACGCATCATGGGCCAGATTTTTGTTTGCTGCTGAAAGTCGGTTTGTGGTCGTATTTTCGTAAAAGTTGGTATCTAAGAGTTTTTAAGGCCTATCAGTCAATATAAATTTGAATCTGAAAGTTTTTGAGATTGCCCATTTCAGTATTAAAAATTCAAAATTTATTTATTTAAAAATATAATGTGTTTAATTAAAAATCGCTATCTTGGAGTTAGGTTACTGAAGCTAAATCCAGTTATTAAAAAATAAAAAATGATTATGACTGATGCAATGTGGTAAATTCGAACGAACCCGAGAACACATAAAAAACCGAAAAAATTCTAACGAACCCAAAAATACCCTGAAAACAGCGAAAAAACTCGAACGCATCCAATAATACCCGAAAGCACCGACAAAACTGGAACAAAGCCGAAAATACGCGAAAAGGCCCAAAAAACTCGAATTTACTCGAAAATACCCGAAAACACCGAACAAACGAACAAGCCCGAAAACAGCCAAGTACACAAAAAAACGTATATACATACCTCCTAAACCCCAACATAACCGTTGCGCGTGAGCAGGTTTAGTTGTTAAGTAGTCCATACTCAAACTAAAAACATCATTGAAACTATCATTGAAAGTTCTACTGAAATCGGTTCAGTGATTCTCGAGCTATTTCCAATAACATCCTGCGCACGTGCACATTTAGTCGTTACATATCCTATTTTCAAAAATAAGCTAACTGTCATTGAAAGTTTCATTGGAATTGGTTCCGTGGTTCTGGAGTTATTTACAACAACAATTTTGCGCATGCGCAGATTTAGCTGTTACATAGCCTATGTTTAAACTAAAAAAATAATCTACCTATCATCGAAAGTTTCAGTGAAATCGGCTTAGTGCCTATTCACAAGCTCGCATAAGAACATAAAACATAACAATGCGATGTCGTGATTGGCTTGATGGGCCGCCATGTATCTTGTAATCCAATCAAGGCATAGCATTCTTATGTTTTATGTTCTTATGCAAGCTTCTGGATATGCCTTTAGTGGTTCTCTAGATATTTCCAATAACAATTCTGCGCATGCACAGATCTAGATGGTTCATGGACTATATTCAAATTAAAAAAATTGGCTAACTAACGCTAAAAATTGCATTTAAATTGCTTTAGTTGTTCTCGAGTTATAAAAAGTCCAAAAGACTGATACTGTCGTCAAAATGACACTATCGTCAAAATGACGAAATTGCTTTTATACAGGGTTATTCAGAAATTTAAGAGTTGATTCTACGTTAAAAAATATGAAAAAAAGTTCTTATAGAGGTTGGTCCGGAAATAAGCCCTAAGGGAGCTGCGGCCCTTCGAAGATGGACATATTGAATGGGGAACAAAAAAAGCACCAATAAAATTTTACTGCAGGGCGATTCTTCATTTAAAACTAGGTAAAAAAGTATTTTTCACCAAAACACCTAAATTTAATATTTAAGGAGTAATAGCCTTTTAAAAAGTAACATTTTTAGAGGCACAAAATCTTACTTCCTCTTAATTGCATTTTTTTTTAACGGTTGCTCCTACAGTGTTACACTGTGTTACATATTACGTTTTTTATGTATTTTTACTCAAGGAATCTATACTTTTTACCAAAAATACAAAAAATATACATAATAAAGATTGGGGCAAAAATGTATTAATTGTTAATATTTTGTCCGTCTAGGCACGCCTATGGATAAATTCAAAAAAATAAATTAACATAAACTTATTGCCCTTATTAATACTAGTAAACATACAAAAGCTCGTCGCTCTAACTTAAAGGATACAAAAGTTATTAATTAAAAACATTATTTTTATTGCAATTTTCAAATTCAAAATTCAAATTTCTCAAACTTACTTCTGAATAACCCTGTATAGACAAAATCTAAATAACACCTGCACACAAAAAAATCTCTAGTGCGGCAGACCAGACGAGTCAATTCTTATCAATTCGTATTTTGGGTCGCTGAATCTGAATCCGAGGTCAGAATTTAAAAGTTAGCGTTCACTTTTTTTCTAACCTCAAAAAACTTACTTTTTTTTGGTAAATTTTGTGCTGTAATGAAAAAAACGCGACTTAGTTTCGAAATTCTTACAGTGGATTCAGATTCAGAAGTTTAAATTACATAAGAATTGACTATGCTTAAAATTCAAAATGGCGGATCCAATATGGCGGAATTTTTTTAAATTGATCCGATTCGCTTGAAACCTGGTACTCGGAGGTTTTTGGGATCGCTGATTACGAATCTGGTGCCAGTTTTTAAAAATTCAAAATTTTGGATCCAATATGGCGGATTGATTTTTTTTAAAGTTGCTCGGATTTGCTTGAAACTTGGTACTCGGGGGTTCTTGGGGTCGCTGATTACAAATCTGGTGCCAGTTTTGCAAAATTCAAAATGTTTTAAAATAAAATTATGCATATTTTAGGAAAAAATAACATTTTGATTATATTTTAAATTACATTGAGGTAAGATATTTTTTTAAGTAAAAAACTATTTTTTTTATTTTTATAACACAGCTATGTGTACAGTAAGTCTAAAGTTTCCTAGGGAACTTATGACCTACTCCTTAATTTGACAGTCATTGATAATACCCCGTTGTGTGTGAAGATTTTGTACTTGTTTTTGTGTTTAATAAACTTTTTTATGTATTCTTTAATAATTTTGCATAAAATGCACATTTTTTGTTGCACTGTGATAAAATCCAAATATAACATTTTTAGGGAATTTTCTTTTTGGGTTGGTATTGAAGACCTAAATTTATGTTGCCTAACATATTGGACTGCTGTCCATTGATCATTATGATAAATAATGTACTGAATATGATAAAAATGCTTAATTCCAGGGACAGAGGTTTAAAGTGGCATAATTAAGAAAATTAAACTTTTGTTATAAATGGTGGATCTTCTATCAAATTAGCGGACGGGAAGAGATAATTTCAATAGTTGTTTCTTTGTAAAATAGTCAGTTTGATAGAAATATTGTAGTTTAAATGTTTAAATGAGTTGTTGGGGACATTTGTTAAAATGACGATTTTTTTTCGGTATTTACTTTAAAAATAGTTTATTTTATTTTTATTTAATCAAATAGAAGGTATTAAGAGTTTCAGTTGGCTTACTTGGGCTTTATAAAAAAGTTATGGGCCCGGGAAATAAATCTTCCCACTTTGAGATTGAGATTTTCATTGGGAATTACAAAAAAAAATAATAAATATTTTTCAATTAAAATACAGACACGCCCAATACATCACGCTAGAAATTATATCTTCCAAATATTAAAATAAAGTCTAAGCTAACCAAATAAATCAGGTGTCGACATCGTGTCTATACAATGTGTATACACATTTTCAACTTTGTAGTCTCGTACAATTAACAGAATTTTAGAACAAGTGGCGAATAATGGGTGCTCTAGCAAGAAAACTGTAATCACCTTTATAATAACTCAGAATTTTAAATATAGTTTTATTAGAAGAGATATTTCTGTTCCAAGTATCAAAATGTCACGCGCGGTACAAACAGAATGGCTTTATAGTTTAATCCAAAGTATTAGTTAATAAATAACTATTTGTTTTTGTGCTATTGTAACAAATTTGTACATTTTGTTTTTGTAAAAAGAGTACTCGAGTTATAGAAATTACAAGAAGACGAAAATCATACTTTGCGTTCTGGTTACACCCACTATTTTTTCTACGGGTCATTCGAAAAATAAAAAAAATAATTTTTTCTTATATTGTCGTTTTTGTGAATATTTAGCCTTAAAATAAAAGGAAAACCAAAAAAGTTTAATATTATTTTGTCTATCAAAAACTGCTTTAAGTAATATTCATAATGCACATTTTCTATACTGGTCTCATGTTATTTATTAAAATCTATAGACAAATATGTTTTCTGTGTTCTTCTAGATAAATTCCGTTTTTTATACCAAAAACCATCGATAATGTTGAAGCTTCTCCGAAATAAATGTGTGCAATTTAAACTTCCAGCTAAAGTTTTTTTTTCTGCAGAGAAAGTTTTATGGAGTGGTATACCAAGATTTTTGTATGTGACAAAGTTTATAACTGGGTTCACGTTTTAATATCTCACACTTTTAGGAAAAATATTCTTGATTTGATAAAAATATTGGTATGTGTGCTACAAAATATTTTATTATGACATATAAAACAAATAAAAAAACTATAAGCTAAAAAATTCTAATTTCAATAAAATCTATTTAGGAGTAACAGAGCTGTAAAGGATTCATTTTGTAAGATAAAGCACATTGAGAATTTGTTACCGTATTAAATACTGAACGATTTTTAAATAATTAAACAGCCACACAAAAAAAATAAAAAAATCTGAAGTTTTAATGAAGACCTAGGGTAGATCCCCCAGCTATAGCCACCTTAAGGAAAATTCTGTTTTTATTTCTTTTTATTATGTCCTAGTATAATGTTAAGGTTGCGATATTTTGTTTTTGTAACACTTACAATATTTTTCTACTATAAAATAAATGTTTAAATGATATAACTTCAGGTAATACGTAATAAAAAACAAAAAAGACAAAGAGATGCCAATTCTCTAGTTTTAGCCACCTAAGCACCGGTTTTAGCCATAAAAATTCTCTAGATATACCCACCATTTTACAAATGAGTTTTAAAATTTTATAAATTAAAAAAACTGAAAAGTTATTAAAAGATTTTTTATTTTTATTATGTAACTGTTTTAGAATATATTTAACAAAGAATTTTTTTAATTTTGTCTTTTCAAGCATTTTCTATAATATTTTCTGTGTCTGACTCTGTGTCAGTTCTTTTTATTTCTGTACGCAATTTGCATTTAATTATAATTTAATTTTTTTTTATTTATATTTTTAGTCATATTATTTTCAGCAACTTTATTTTTATTTTCAGCAGACTTCTTTTTATTTTCAGCAGCTTTCTTTCTATTTTCAGCAGCTATCTTCTTATTTAATTCTTTAGACTTTTTCATTTCTTCTCGATTTATTTTAGTAATTTGCTTTTCTTCTTCCTTATTTTGCTTTTCATATAATTTAGTTTCCACCATTTCATTCCAAATATCGGATGTTATAACCGGTGGAAAAACTTCTACGTTGCGTTTTTTTTAGACTTCTTTTGAGTTGGCACGGGTAATACTGATTTAAGAATTCCCGATATACTTCGAACTGGCGTGGTTCTAGAGTTTTTTGCTTGATTTTCATTAATGCAGTTTTCAGAAATTATATCAAAATTATTCATATTTTTGATTTAAAATTATTTCTTTTTTTAATGAGTTTTTTTTAAAGGCCGGTGCCATAGCTAAAAATAAATAATTTAACTATAATGGTAATTCATATCTTTTCTCGGATAATTATTGTAATTATAATTTATTAACTGGCTATAACTGGTACAACTAAGGTTCCACTTTTAGCCAGTTCTGTGGCTATAGCTAGACATAGAAGCATATTAGTGACCCAGTTATCGCCATGCGAATTAAAGAATAAATTCTTAAAAAAATATGTTAAAATATCAATAAAGTAACTGTTTAATAACTTACCTGTAACTTAATAAAAATGGTTTAAGAATTTAACTTCACCCGAATAAGATATTTAAATTAGGTATTCTGACGGATTCTTAAGAAAAGTCATAAGAAATGACGTTTTTTCAAAATTCCATTCGTTTTGCTTCAATAAAAACTTTATTACCATAATTTTTATTCTAATTTTTATCATTGGCATCGGATTTAAATGATGATTTTTAGCTAAATTCTCATATATTTTAGCAATACCAAAAAAAAAATACCCTAAGTGGCTAAAACCGGTGCAGTAGCTAAAACCGGTGATTCTACCCTATGCATTTTTGACGCTGAAACTGAATTTGATATTTAAAAAAAATACAAATATATTAAAAAATTAAAAAAAAATAAAATTATAGTTTTTTTATTTTTTTTCTTTAAATTTAACCCCCCATAACTTTTTTGTTGTTGGGGGGATTACTTCCAAATTGTTAGAATTGATCTTTATTATAAAATTAATTTTTCCTAAAAAAGGTACGTTAATTATTAAGTCAAAGACTCTTTTGAAATCGGAAAATGCTGCGTACACTTTTCTTCATTTTAATATTAATTGCAGTTATGACTGAGTTTAGAATAAAGACATTATCAATACAGTCCCGCGCTTTCCGGAAACCTGATTGGCATTCGAGTAAAACGTTAAATCCGTCACATCAATTTTTAAGACGATTTAACAATATAGATGTAGTTTGCATGTTCAGTTTACAAGAGAAATTCCTCTGTAGTTAGCTGGACATATACAAATATATCATGCGCAGAAGGGTTTGATGGAACATATTTATGCGCAGACATGTTTAATAATACATACGAGTGCGCAAAAGTGTCCTGGCAAAAATATACAAATATATCAGGCGCAGTAGGGTTTGGTAAAATATATTTATGCGCAGAATTATTTAATAATACATAAGTACGAATGCGCAGAAGTGTTCTGGATGAACAGTTGCTAAGGTGGTGAAAGGTAAAGGAAGTGTGACAAAAAGTGTGTAGACCATTTCCACTACTCAGCTCGTCTAAAATATAAAAGTTTTTAAACGCTTTTGCGTTTCCTTTATTTTTTGCTATTTTTTCTATTTACTATGTTTTTTTTTCATTTTTTTTTTTTGTTTTTATTTATTCGGTCTTATTCTTTAGTATTGTTTGTTTGTTTTGTTTTGTTTGTTTGTTTAACCTCGTACTATTCTACTTAATTAAGCATCCCCTAAGTCCAGGACTTGTGCGGGCTAGTAGTAGAGGGAACCACCGGCTTATACTGACTTTCGAACCAGTTTCTAGGGAGTGTCCGTTTCACTTATCGCCTTCGCCAAATTTCAATTATTAATTAACTGAAAAAGGCAAATCGGCGCCAGTGAGAATCGAACTCACGATAGTAAACTTGCTATGCATACGCGTTAGCCACTACGCTATGCCTCCCATGTCTCTCTGCGCGGTAATAAATTTGCGCGGTACTGAGCTATGCGCGGTAATAAACAGCGAGGTAATGATATGCGTGGTAAACGAATAGCACCGTATTTAATAACTAAAGTTGATTCGGGTTCCATACATAAAAAATATTTTTTGTATTTAATATGGTAAAAAATCGTTAGTGTATATTGTTGCAGACTAAAATTAATTGGATTTTTTTATGATCGAGGTAAGAAGGAAAAACCAATTTGGACATAATATTTCTATAGTTTCATATCTCTGCGGTTCACTGCCATTTTAAAACTAATCTATAAAAAAAGAAATAAAAGGAATTGGGAAAATCAATTATATTAGGGAATTATTAAAAATATAGTCGGATAGCTGGCGAACATTTTCAACAAGTTATTTTCTCCCGGCTGCATTTTACGTACAGGGTGTATTTGAAACAAGGTCCGAAATGTTAAGGGGGGATTTACATCACAAAATATGACGAAAAGTTCCTATAAAAATGTCTAAAAATTCGTCGTAAGGGAGCTAAGCCGGGCTTAGTAAGCCCCTTTAAAAGTGACTAAGAAATCGTTTTTTATTTAATAAGTCAGAAACCCTTTCAGATATAGCAACGGGGTTTTGCACGTTAACTAATCTTAATCAGGTTCATCTTTGTATGTTATTTTCAGGTACTTATTTTAACCAGGGGTGGGCGAAACGGGGGGCCTCATCAGTTTTTTGTCCCAAACTTTTTTCTGTGAAACATTTTGGTAATTTTATTTTTGAAATATTATTCCTCAGGTCAAAATACAAAAAAAGGTAGAAGACCTGTATAAGTTTTTTTTTCTTAGTTTTTGAAGTACATTCTCCCCGCATCATTAAAATTTCGGTTTTTAATATTTTAGTATTTAATTTTTGTTTCCGAACCGTGAAATTTCACCTTCAAATGTTTTTTTCTCGAAAACGATTAATCCTACAGTATTACAATAAGGGTACCTTTTTTATGTATTTTGACCCGAAATCCTATTCCAAAAATAAAATTACAAAAAGTTACAAAGAAAAAATTTTGGGACAAAAAACGGATAAGGCCCCCCCGTTTCGCATACCCCCTGGTTAAAATAAGTACATGAAAATAACATACGAAGATGGCCCTTATTAAGATTAGTTTACTTGCAAAACCTCGTTGATATACCTCAAAGGGTTCCTGAGTTATTAAATAGAAACCGAATTTTTTAGCCACTTTCAAAAGGGTTTAACTCCCTTACGACGAAAAAGTCCAAAAATAAAATTACAAAAAAGTTACAAAGAAAAAAGTTTGGGACAAAAAACGGATAAGGCCCCCCGTTTCGCATACCCCTGGTTAAAATAGGTACATGCAAATAACATACGAAGATGGCCCTTATTAAGATTAGTTTACTTGCAAAACCTCGTTGATATACCTCAAAGGGTTCCTGAGTTATTAAATAGAAACCGAATTTTTTAGCCACTTTCAAAGGGGTCTAGTTCCCTTACGAAGCATTTTTAGACATATGTCACAGTTTCTAATGTAGAATCACCCTTTAATATTTCGGACCCTATTTTTTTAAAGTATATTCTAATTAAGTTATTCCCAAATCACCAGGTTCTGGATCCGGTTCCTTTGAGTGCTAGACGCTCATAAAAGGGGCTGAAAAGAGATACGCTAATAACTTATATTTAACTTACCGAATCGTGTACATAACATTTATTATATTCCGATTAAACTATTTTTATATATACAATAATTCTGGGGCCAAGGGGCAAAAACATTCTTAAAAAAGTGCCTATGACATATCATATCAGATATAAATTTCTTATTAAATGGGAACTTATGAAAAAACTTTTTGAATAAATGACACATTTTTTCGTTATTATTGCAAACAGATTTCCATCTGCTGCTAAATGATAATATAGTAGTTAGATCTTTTTAAAGAATATTATATTAGTATTAAGGTAAAACACCCAATAGTTGACAGTCTAAGAAAAATTCTATAATGTTTTTTAATCAAAATTTTATCTAATAATTTTTTTTTATATTTTATTGAATACATGTGTTTAGTTAGATGTTTTCTTTTTATATTAGTACCAAAATGTTTGAATGTGATAATACAAACAAATATTTTTAATTTTTTTGTAGACCCTGTAAAAATTGTTAAGTTGACAGGGGTAATAAATTAATTTACCAATAGTTGACACATAACATATCTAATAGTCGACATAACATATTTTTCTTTTATTTTAAAAGAAATATTACTTTAAAAGCATAATGCTTTAAAAATGTAACTTATAAATTACTGTTTTTATTTAAAAGAATAACCAATAGTTGACGTAAAATTTCCTATTAACTAATAAGTAAAGCTCTAAATCTTATCTTATCTCTAAATGCTTTGCGACTAGAGGTTAACTAGAATTGTACAATAACTTACAAAACTGAAGTGAAGTTCTTAGTTAAATACTAAAAAGCCAAATACGAAAAATAAGAGATGAGCATTTTAGTTAAAATACTTTGATATATTTTTTTTTAATGGAATTATAAAAAAAAACATTAATTTTATCTTAAAACACCCATCCATATTTAGATCTTAATTAAATGTGCAGATGTCCACAGATCAGGGAAAACAGGGAAATCAGGGAAAAGTCAGGTAATTTGATCAACTGTAAAAAATCAGGAAAACTGAAAAAAAGCTGTGGTGTACATGATAAACTATTACTAAAACAAGTTTTTATTCATAGAGTTCTACCAATCCATAGATCAGTTTTACAGAAAAAAAGTTGAAAAAAATAAAAAATCATAACTCAAAAATAAAACAGGATGTTCAAATTTTTTACGAATATTGGCTTCAAAAACTTTTTTTGTATCTCTACGTTCATGATCTGTACTAAAATCAGGGAAAATTTTTTATTTTTATCAGGGAGTTCAGAGAAGAATCAGGAAAGCATCATGAAAAAATCAGGGAAGAATCAGGAAAAAATGAGGGAATCTTAATTTGAAAAAACCTGTGGTCACCCTGAGGTGTATAATACAGTATTTTAAATGATCCCCACGAGCCGTAAAATTAGCTGTCAACTATTGAAATTTGTTGATTTTTGAATCTAATGGTTGACACCCCCTATGTAAAAAGCTAAAACTGTCTTATTGAGTTGTAAATAATCAGAAAAAGTTTGATTTGAACCCATAAAAGCCTGTAATTAAGATTAGCATGCATAAATACGTATTATTCACTAAATACTGAAAATTAAAAACACCCAATTTCTTAGCACTTGTCTTAAGAAACTGTAAAAAAAAATGCGAACAAAAACACTCCACTAAAAAATTGCCTGCCATATTAAAACGCAACTCATCACGAGATCTTCAGTTGCAAATTCTAAAACTAGATGGTACTAGGTGCCCATTTATTATTTATTTCGCCTCAATAAATGTAATGTAATCTTATTTTAGGTTGTTTTATTTAAAACTATTGGGGTAGTGTCAACTATTGGGTGTTTTACCTTATATTAATAATAGGAAATACGAATGTAAAAACGTTTTCAGGTAAAAATGCCCTGTCTAAATAGAACTTCTCAGAGAATTGTGCGTGTGAGAAACTCGTCAGTGATAAAAGGAATCTGGCAAGTACAAATGGGAAAATTTTAAGGAAACGTCAACTTCTCTACGAAGACGATTTCCATCACTCACAATTTCTACTGTCATAAACATCATTTTTTTCCTCTTGGATTCCCATTGATATACTGCGAGCATTAGTCCGGTTATTAGTCAGGAATTCCGGTTATAATTATCTGGAAAATAATGACATTCTTGTCTTCATAGATCAAACTATACACACATAAAAAAATATATTCAATAGGTAGGTAGGCGCTGTCCATATATTACGTATGTTTACGTTATTAAAGGCTGTAGAGATTTTGTATTTTGGCTACCCCTTCCTGTTTTACAGTATGCTACAAAAATAATTATTTAAATAAATCTATTATGATTTTGTATTAGGGGGCTTTCTACCTGAAAATTTTAAAAATAATCTTTTTTTAAACATTTTTTTTTATATAGAAAAAAAAAAGATATCATTGTGAAAATTTGTAGGTTTGTTTATTTATATTCAAAGAATACATTTTTTAGATTTTTAAAGTGTCATCTTTTTGGCCCTAAATTAAAAAAAAAAAACATAAATAAATAATTTAATTAAAAAACACCCGACTGATTAACTAAAAAGTATAAAACAAGAATAATGAAAATTAAAATTATATAGTAACCATCGCAGTCGAAGGCCTCTTCTGCCTTCATATTATTAATACATTTGTATATTTGAATTGAATTTAAAGATTTGTATCATTACTATGATATTTAGGTTGGCCTCGACGTTTTTCAAAAACGTTCAGACGTTTTTTATAGAAAACCGTCCGCCAAAAAATGTTCTTCTAGTTAGGGCTATAGCGACTTCAGTACTGAATTATATCCCGTTTTTATTTTTTTTTTCAGTCGATCCAAACGCCCGAAATCATGACGACCACCTTTTTTTGATATTTTTTTTATTGCAAAAAAATGGCACTTTAAAAATCTATTCTTTTTTTTGGAGTTCTTTGAATATAAACAAACATACCTACAAAATTCTGCAATTATATCCTTTTCTTTTTATATAAAAAAAATGTTTGAAAAAAAGATTATTTTTAAAATTAGGTAGGAAGACCCCTTAGCATTATAATCTGCTTAGTACCAGAAAGTTTAAATTACTTTTTAATAAAGGTCTCATGTAAGAATAATAAAAAAAGAAATGAATAAATTAAAAACCTTTATATCGTACAGATATTTATATCTGTGTTATAGCCCAACGGGGTTTTATAAATTTAAGTAAGTATCTGGGATAAGCTTTTTATCCATTTACACTTCAACAGGTGATTCAGATACACGGTTTCTCAAGAAACCACATTTCTAAAAAAAAAGTAATGTATCTAATCCAATTATACCCCTTACTTACTGGTATGTCTCGTAAGTCTGGCCGTCCGAAACGCGTAAATTCGCTTTCTAAGCCCCTCGCAATTTACAATTGTGTCTGTCTACGAAATATATACACTACCGTTTATATAAACCCCGACAACATTCTGAAATATATAACCTATTTAGGAAATACTGGTTAGGGTGGGTAGTTTTGTAACAAGTGTAAAAAATAAATGTCTAATTACCCATGATTCTGCATATTAACATATTAACTTGCAGAATCTGGGTAATTTTTTTTACTAATTAGACCACTATGCGTAGGGACCCCCGATCTAAGTTTTAAATTAAGAAGGCGCCTTGCTAACTTAAGACCTAAATCTAGTGTTTCCAACTATGCGAGCAAAATTCGTCGTATTTTGCATATGATATTATTATCCATTTTACCTTGGTAATTTGCGATTACGGATTATCCACAATAGCAATTTACTATGGTAAAATGGATAAAATGCAAAATACGAAAATATTAAGGTATTATTTTGTGATGGCGTTATGTTAAATAGTGGCTAGCATTACGGATTATATTATAAATAGTTATTATTTCTATTCTATAAGTCTGGAGTGAACGCGCCGATTGCAAGAGAGATATGCAACTTTTGATCAATTAGAAAGTTATTCACAAATCTGCATAAGCTGTCAAAAATTTTCACTTTTTGACAACTTTTACTTTAATATTAAAAATACAAATTTTGGCAATTTTTTTGCACAAAACCATTTATTTGGAATTTTTGGTAAACACGCAGTGCTAACACTGCGTTACAACCGGTTTCTTTGACGAAAACGTCGATAAAGTGCGCCTGATACATGCTACAGAAGAAGCTCTCAGAATTTTTGAAAAATATACAGGGTTATTCAGAAATAGGTTCATTTCCTACCAGTACCTTTTTTATGTATTTTGACCTGAGGAATCATATTCCAAAAATAAAGTTACAAAAAAGTTACTGTAAATATTTTTGAGCTAGCTGTATCAGAATAGCCCCATTATTTTGACTATTATCAGATTCATTTTCAGCAGCCTTAAAAACCCCAATATAACAATATTCACTAAAACTAATCGAGACCCCAATATACCAATTTTTACCCTCAGAGGGTGAAATTAGAAAAAAACGAAGGAAAAATTTATTGTCAGATTCAGATTCCTCGTCCCCAAAAACCCCTATATACCAATGTTGACGAAAATATTTACAATATTTACCCGGGGGTGGAGTTAGAAATTTCTTATTATCAGATTGAATTTCAGCAATCTTAAAAACCCCTCTATAGCAATTTTCAATTTTTTTTTAAACAAATGTATTTTGCCGCACGCCAATGTTCACCAAAAACAATGAGCGAGAAGCTTTGGTAACATACATGTGTGCCAAATTTCAAGTCTATAGCTTAAAGCGTTTTTAGGTTATCGTGCACACAAGATTTCCCGGACAGAACGACCGATCGACCGACCGATCCTTTGGTTAACCGACATACATTTTTTTTTGCTTGAAATTGATTTATATCGACATAAAACGTCATAAAACTAGTGTTGCCGCCTAAGGCCTATTGTCTCGCTATCGTCTCGTTATCGTTGGACAGAACGATAGCGAGAGGTGAAAAAATATCGTATCGTTGTAACGATAACGAGAGGCCTCTCGCCCGTAACGAGACCGACGCGAGAGCGATAACTATCGTACAGTCGGAGACAGTCGAATGTTGAAGCCACCTAAAATCGGATAAAAATATTTGACACAAACGTCATTATTTAGTTTTTGAATTTAATGATTTTTAAAATGCAAATATATTCTTTAATAGGCATTATGCATCATACATTAGCACATTATACAAGGCTTTTATCTTTTAAAATCATATCGCAGGCAGGAGCCGCTTTAACATTGTCCTATTTTTATAACAGATACAAAAATATGAACTGGCAGATGCACTAAGTACCTAACTAGGACTATAGTAAGTATGGTAGTATTTGACTTATACGAGGGGTAATTTAAAAGAAGGCAAAAATTCCAGATCTGGTGTTTGTAGGATTTCAGAGCTAAACATCAATTTTAACACTGTTTATATATTTTGCTTTCCCATGTTTACTTTCTCATAAAAAAAGTATTGTCATAGAAAACAAATAAAAATTATTTTTTTGCCTAAATCACCTTATGTTTTCCTGAAAGGTCGAGAAAAATCAAAATAATCAAAAAAATATGTTTGTCGGTCTGTCTTAAGACTTAAGAAAGCTTTGAGCTAGAGATTTAAAATTTGGGATGCAGATGTAATTTTATATTATTTTTTTCCTTTTTCTTTATGAGAAAGTAAACATGGGAAAGCAAAATATATAAACACTGTTAAAATTGATGTTTAGCACTCAAATCCTAAAAATCAGATCTGAAATTTTTGCCTTTTAAATTACCCCTCGTATTAGTCAAATTCTACCGTACTTACTATAGTCCTAGTTAGGTACTTAGTGCATCTGCCAGGAGATCATGTTTTTGTATCTGCTATAAAAATAGGACAATGTTGAAGAGGTTCCTGCCTTGGATACGATTTTAAAAGATAAAAGCCTTTTATTATGTGCTAATGTATGATGCATAATGCCTATTAAAGAATATATTTGCATTATTAAATTCAAAAATTAAATAATGACGTTTGTGGCAAATTCCTTTAACTAATGTTAGATGGCTGAAATATTCAACTTTTACGCTGGAACGATAAGTATCGTTATCGCGAGAGGTAGGCGATAACGAGAGGCCTCTCGTTATCGTTTGTGCGAGACGATAATTTTTGAACTATCGCATCGTAGTTGCGATACGAGAGGTATTTATTGGCGATAACTATCGCTTTAGGCGGCAACACTACATAAAACGCAAAAATACGCAACAAAAATTGCACGAATACAAGGCTTTCCCAAAATGTTGAAAATTTTCAAAATTGGAAAGCAAAATTGTGTGAAAATATTTTATCTTTTTAAGTATTTGCTTGATGTTAGAAATCAAAATTTTGCTAAGAATATGCGTTGTTTGTTTGTTTGTTTGTTTGTTTATTTGTTTGTTTAACCTCGTACTATTCTATTTAATTAAGCATCCCCTAAGTCCAGGACTTGTGTGGGCTAGTAGTAGAGGGAACCACCGGCTTATACTGACTTTCGAACCAGTTTCTAGGGAGTGTCCGTTTCACTTATCGTCTTCGCCAAATTTCAATTATTAATTAACTGAAAAAGGCAAATCGGCGCCATTGAGAATCGAACCCACGATAGTAGACTTGCTATGCATACGCGCTAGCCACTACGCTATGCCTCCCATTAAACAATATATTTTTTGCGTGATATATGCATAGGACGCCTTTTGCGCCTAGCGTGCCATCTTTTTGCACTTATCTCAAGGATCTTGACGAAACTTGGTATAGATGTAGGGGTTACGGAAGATGGATAACAATTTGTATATGTAATAATACTCCGGTCGGAATATTAGGACGGCTGTTCGGAGCATTTTAGTCAAAAAATACTAGACTAAACTACCCTACCCCTGATTCTGGGGTTAGGGGGACAATTTTTTTATGATGTACATAACTATTAATATTTTATTTACTAGAATAACAATACTTTCACCCTATTATTCGCGATAGCGATAGTAGCATCATTCTAATTTATGTTTTGACATAAGAATGATAAATATTTTATTTTAATCTCACCACCGTTTGAGCAGGTAAAATATCATAAATTTGCATTAAATATTTAGAATACTTTAAGAGCCTTGGCTTAAAAGTATCCGTTATCGTTATCGTTATCACTTTCTCTTGTAGCAAATATTAAAAATGCGGTAATTTATTAAAATTTAGCGGCAGAAAATTTCGTTTATCGGAGTACACGGGCTTAAAAAAATATATTCGGGCCGATGCATATACAGAGCGGTCCAAAAGTCACCCCCCCCCTCTTAACTTTTGAACCAGTTGAGATATCAAATTTGGAACTTTTAAATAAGACAACTTAAACTATCTTTGGGTTTAAAATGGGGTTGAAAATGGGTATTAATGTCAAAATTCCTCTAAAAAAAAACAAATAATTTTTTAAAAATGCCTAATTTCATCATAAAAAATGTTAATTATACTTTTAAACTAATTTTAGTTGACATAAATAAAAATTTATAAAAAAAACTTAAAAAATCGAATGTTTTAGCACAAAAAATTGAAAAATCAAAACCTTAAAAAACATTTTTAAAAAATTTAAAAATGTTAGTTTAAATAGAGAATTTTATAAGCTTTAAAATGATGTATCACACGACCCCCCTTTCAATTTAAAAAAATGTCCCCCCATGCCCCCTGCCCACATTTTAAGAGCTGAAAATATCAAATATATGCTAAAAGATAGTTTAAGTTGTCTTATTTAAGATTTCTAAATTTGAAGTCGATATCTCAACTCGTTCAAAAGTTAAAAGGGGGGGGGGGGTGACTTTTGGACCGCACTGTAATAACATTTATAATCAATTTTTTACCAACATCCATCGTATCAGGGGATGCTTACATATTATTTTACGAACAAGAAGGTCAAAAATCATATATTTGAAGAGTTTATTTTATTTATTTATTTTTTACTTATTAGTTATTATTATTTTACTTGATTGTTAATTAATTTTTTTTTAAGTTACTATGTATATTTGTAAACATTATAATATTGCTATTTTTTATATGTTTTGTTAAGGTCTGCAAACGGTACGATTTGGGAACCTGTTTGCCTAAATCGTACCTTCTGAATAAACTTACCGTAATTATTTATTGTTGATTTAAATTAAAATAATAAAGCCAAGATAAAAAGGCTTTCCTATTTACTCATTACAATTTATTTAATTACATGAATTTAACGGACTGCAAGGGTAGTACTTTTTTATTTCTTTTTAATTGTCAATAACTAGAATAAATTATTCAAATTAAAAAGTTTCTATGAATTTTTATCACAATGTTATCGAAAAAAAGAAAAACACAACTTTAATCATATCTTACGGGAATTGAACCCTGGACGATTTGTAGAAATTAATACGATTTATGAAACTTCCCTATTTTGCATAAAAATAAAAAATATAATGTAAACATTATTATATTATTATTATTATTATTATTATTATTATTATTATATTATTATATTTTTTAGTTTATATATAAACTAAAATATATGTTTTGTTTATATGCTAATTCTACTGATATTAATTAATGTAATTACACATAAAAGAATTTGGTAACTGTACTCACTGAAGAGAAATATCCTTAGAAAAACTTGCAGATACATACATCAGTTTAAGCAATTTTTTTTGACGTACCTTATCTATACCTTTAGGTTAATTTACAATGACCAAATTGTGTATGAGGGTTTGTCTCCAAGTTAGCTTTTATTAAAAGTCATAAGTTGTCTCAAAAATCTTTTCGAAGTTAGAGAAATTAAAAAGTACGATTTGTGGACCGGTACGATATAGGCTACCTTCCCCTTATACAAAATAGTGGTAATACCATTTTTTTGGTAACAAGTACCAATTGAACTTAAAATAAATTATTGCATTTTTTTAAACATAGTTAAATATGTTTATATCAAGTTTTTTATTACTTGCAACAACTATGTAAAAAACTATCACAAATACTTCATATTAGACTATTTTTACTCTGTTTGTATAATATAAATAATATTATATGTTATATTTATTTCAATAATTGTATGTATACAGTGTTTTAATTTTAAGAATAATAATAATAGCATATTCTTTTTTAGATTTTAAGCTTTCACGGCCATTAAGATATAAAGAACTTTCACTTTCGGGTTTAGACCGTGTTAATGGATTTTCACTTTCCGACGTTTCGTCTCTTACTACTAGAGACATCTTCAGAAATTAATCTGAAACTGTTTCAGATTAATCCCTGAAGATGTCTCTAGTAGTAAGAGACGAAACGTCGAAAAGTGAAAATCCATTAACACGGTCTAAACCCGAAAGTGAAAGTTCTTTATAGCATATTCTTGTTTTGAGCAGGACGCCGCGAAAAACCTAAACATAAACAAAAAGTAGTTTTTTTGCGGTTTGTGTGGTATACCATTTTACTTAAAAAATTACTTGGAGATATAATGAGAGTTTATATTGTGTAAAATAACATCTTCACGGCTTGTTATTTTCCAAATTAATTAATTTTAGAGGTAAAACTATTTGCTTGCGAGACAGAAAACGCTTGAAAAAGGGTGATATCAGAATTAACACGTAGCAGCGCGCTGCTACGTTAGATTCTCGAGGGTTTAACTTCTTATTACGGTCGGAAAGCTGGTAATTTTAACAAGTTATTTTTCCCCGGCTAATGTTAACATATGACTTAAAGTACATTTTAATTAAGCTATTTTCAAATTGCCAGGGTCTGGATTCGGTTTCTTTGAGTGTTAGAAGCCCATAAAAGGGTTTGAAATGGGAGTACCCTAAAAAATTTTTTTAACTTACCCAGTCATACATATTATATTTATTACATTCAGGTGAAGGTATTTTCATAGTTACTTACAATTATTATGTGGACCAAGGGGGTAAAAACAGTGTCTAAAATATTGTTTTAACATGTTATTTCAATAATTTTATGATACATCTATTTTTTTTCTGTATAAATACCAAGTTAATTTACGAATTTAACCAAAAATTTAGATCTGGTCCCAACATTATTGTGTGTTACTATAAAAAAAGCTTAATTTGAATGTAATAAATGAAATGAATAGTCGGTTAAGTAAGAGCGTGTTGCCTATAACGTGTAGTCGGTAAGAGAGAGTCCTACTTTTTTTTTTTCGGGGATATACTTTACTTCCTGACCGACAATTCTTTGTACATAGAGACTTTTTCTGAACCTTATTTTTAGTGACTCAGTTCGTTTTAAAACATGAGTGCTGCGTACGCATCACGGTTCGAGGCTGTCTACCTCTGTTTGCACCCGAAAGGTCCGAAAATGACGCCTACAGCGGCTGCAAAGAATATGGGAAAGTCAAAGACATTCGTCAACAAGTGGGTGAAATGATACTCGAAAACGAAAAATGATGACGACTTACCAGATCGTGGCTCAACAGGAAAGGTGTCGGCCATGCACGAAAAAATTATTTTAAACATGTTTTAATTAACCCTGAGCCAAGGGGCAAAAAAACTGATGCAGAAAGGATTGGATTTATCACATGAAACAATTCGTACTCATCTCCAGGCTCACTTAAAGTGGCGAAGTACAATAAAGAAACCTTTGTTGAGCTATAACACAGAGAGAAAAACGACTCGCGTGGGAAAAGGGAAATATCGATCGAGACTGGATCAAGGTTATTTTTACCGTTAAAGTTTTCTTTTGGGATTACGTTAAAAGTTTTGGATTTTTATTTCTCATTACGTACAACTTGAACGCTGAAAAAATGGTCGAGATTTTCAAAAAAGCTCTTATACCGACTGCCAAACGTTGGTATGGCGATAAAAATAAGCAGTGGATCCTTCAAGAGGACAACGACCCCAAACATCGGAGCAAATTGTGTAGCCAATGGAAGAGGACATCCGACATCATCACGCTGGATTGCCGTCCCGATCGCCCTACGCAAACCCCATTGAGAATGTGTGGTCATTCATTAAGCACAAGCTTCTCGGGAAAAAAATACACATTAAAGCAGCTATCACGAGAAATTCGGAAAACATGGAGGTCTTTGCCGAAGGAATATGCAAAAAATCTCGTTCAAAGTATGCACCGACGATGCCAGGCGATCATTGACGCAAATGGAGACTGGACAAGTTACTAAGTTATTTGCATTGATCTATCATGTAATTAAATGTAAAAAAATAGTATAAATATATTCTTAAATAAACAGTGCGAGACACGCTCTTACTTGACCGACTGTATATGACTTGTAAAGTTAAAAATAAGTTTTTAGGGTACAGCTTTTTAGCACCTTTTCTGGGCTTTTATTGCTATTTTGTATAGAAAGGAACCAGATTCAGAATCTGCCGATTTGTGTATACACAATTAGAATGTAATTTAAGGAAATATGTAAAATTCAGCCGGTAAAAAATAACTTCTTGAAAATGCGTGGGGAAGTTTATTTTGATTACTTTAGCTCTATTTACACTTCAATCAACGATGGTATAATTGGTTGGGTTCAACTGTCATCAAAACAATACCTTTCTTTAAAAGCATTAAGAGCAAAAGAAAAATTATTACGTTACCCCAGATCCGCTCTTGATTATCAAGAACCTACATTTCGTCCGTGATACTGCAATGCCGCGTATCATCATATGACAGAAATGTAAAAATTAGATTTGTCATTGAAATTCAATAAACAAGACGCCTTTTTTTGTTTCTGTCAAATGATTGCAGTATCACGCACGATTTGCTCCTTAAAATGCCTAAATTTCTTATTTACAGTTGCTATTCAGATCTATTCACATGTACCACTGAGATTGTAATTTGTGGCAATATTGACAAAAATTGCGAGGTCATTTACGTAAACTGAAAAATTGCTATTCACATAACCACTTGGAAAACAATATTGAAAATATACATTGAGATTTTTTCTCAATATATTGAAATTTAACGGAATACGTAAAACCACCCCCGCACAGTGGTCATTAGCGGCCAAAAGTCTATATCTTCTGTAATTGTTTATATAAATTAGTACATTTTTGGCAAAAATATCAGCATATTATAGGGCTCTTTTTGACATACTTAAGATTCTAGCACTTCCGGTTATTCCGGAAGTATAAGATTTTTTTTTGATGATTTTTATTCTAATTTAATGTGTATTAGAATATATCGTCGGCTTACAAGTAAAGAGCACTAAGTCCAAAAACATGGTTTTGAGATATTGACAAATTTGACTTTTGCTGTTGTTTGTTGTTTGTAATAATTGTTACAAAAATGCACGTTTCGCCAAACAAACACTAAGTCGCTTAGTGCAGAAACATTTGAAATAATTACAAGTAAAACGCACTAAGTGACTTAGTGCCTATTTCCAGATAAAATTTTATTCAAAATCAAACTGGTGCGTTTTGTATAGTGGGTAACTCTCTTGGCAGTCCACCTAGAAGTTAGTTCGGTTTACCTATACATAGATCATCAAAAATTAATTACAGTACCATAAAAATCCCATTTTTGCAAAAAAGTGACTTAGTGCCTTTTACTTGCCGACGATATTATCAGGGGTAATATCATAAGTGATACTAGGTTAGTTATCGGTGGTTTTTTACATAAATTTTACGAATATTAATCCCAATGACGAAAATGCAACGACTGCTTTAGCAGGAGTTGCATTTTCCAAAAATTGGGATTAATATGAGTAAAATTTGAAAAAAAAGCACCGGTACCTAACCTAGTATCACGAATTGATATTTAGGGAGAGAATATAATTTATATTTAATACACATACCTCTTAATTAAAATGTATTAATCCACAAATAAATTATATTTTATAAATTAAAAAGCAAACAATAAGCACGATTTTAGATTAGAGAAAATAGGGGTAAAAAAACCATCGTAGGGGTAAGGTATTTTCAATTATCAGTACAGCATACTACATATATATATAAATTGTATTCTCAGAGTAATATATGCAATTTTTTGACATAATTTAAAATTTTCAGAACTTTCGGTTATACCGGAAATACGGATTCTTTTTGTTGTTTTTAAGATTATTTTCCAATTGTTGACTAAATTTAGTAAATTTTGAGTTACAATTTTGTAAATTGATAAATGATTCAAAAATAATCTTAATTTTTTACTAGTTTCGATTAAACCAAATATTGTTTACATTTCTAACATTATAAAATAAAATTTATAATCACTAAATATTATAGTTAAATTGGGAAAAAAATAAATATATTAAAACTGTTTTCATATAATATTTCTGACTGATGAACATGTTTATATTATTGTCATTATTATGTTTATTTTGTTTTAGCGTTTTGTGTTACGTAATTTTTTAAAGATCCTGTAGCAATTAAATATGTTTTTAACTTACTTAATTCATTTGATGCTATGGCAATCCAAGTTAAAGTTCTTTAATCCTTATAAAAATAAAATTGTGGGTTGGTTCCTTTTTGCATAACTGTTGTTAAACGTTTTAAAATTGCATATTAGTACATATTAATTAATATCTGTCAAATAAGTCTAAAAAATTAATTAATTTTAACGATACCTAGCCTTCCAAATCCACTATACATATATAAGTTTACAGATAATTTAACGTTTATTTTTCATAAAAGGCACATAATTTTTACCTAGCCAACTCTAGCTAACTTCGATTATTTATATCTTGTATGTAGTTAAAAATATGTTAACAGATTCAGTTTTAGCTACCTCAAAAACTCCTATATAAAAAATTTTCACGAAAATAATGTAAACATTTAAAAATAATTACCCCTTACCCCTGCGAAGGTGGAGTTTTAGCTACACCAAAAACCCCTAGCAATTTTTTTATCTGATTCGCTTTTAGCGACCTCAAAAACCACTATATACCAATTTTCACGAAAATATTTTAAACATTTAAATATAATTACCCCCTCACCCCCGCAAGGGTAGTGTTAGAAAATTTTTATTATCCGATTCAATTTCATCAACCCCTAAAACCCTTTAATTTTAATTTTAATTTTTAGATGTTTATGATTTTTTTTTATTTTCCCCATTTGCCTCTTTGCTGCACCCCAATGTTTACCAAAAACAATCCCGAGCGAGAACTTTTGGTAACATACCTGAATGCTAAATTTCAAGTCTTCAGCTTGAAGCGTTCTTAAGTTATCGTGCTTACAAGATTTTCCAGACAGACCGACCGACCGTCCCTTAGATTTTTTTTGTTTAAAACTGATAAAAAACGCAAAAATACGCAAAAAATAACATTTTTGCACGAATACAAGGCTTTCCCAACATTTTTTGACATGAAAGCAAAATACTGCGAAAATCTAGAAAGTTAGGTTGGAATCTCATCTCCCTTTTTTTTGCGGACTAAAGACGTTGGCCAACCTGTTTGTAATCAACTTCATGTTATTCAAATTCAATATTGAATTCGAAAACAATGTTGCTTTCTGTGTACATCCGAATAGCAATTATTGTTTTGCGAAAACAATATTGAAATTATTGAAACTTCAAGATATTGAAATTTTTGTCAATATTGAATAGAATTTTAAAGGTACAGTTGGATCCGAAAAAAAAACAAGATAGAAAATTTAGTTGCGTAAATTTAATAATTACAATACAAACAAAGCGGTTGTCATGTTGACAATATTTGTCAAAATTACTTATAATAATTATAAAGTAATTAGAAATGCGTTAAGAAATGTTAAGAATCTCAAACTATTAGTATATTGGAAGCAGGATGTACGGAAGTGATCTCTATAGAGACCTTTAATTGTGGCAAGGTTATTTAGTGTTTCAGAGAGTTGTGTTAATATCATAGAAAAAAGAATAATGGTTAAGACTGAAGAAAAAATAGATGGGGGAGGAAAGGGCGTGCAGACTCGGAAAGAAAGAAGATATCAAATGAAATACAGGATGAAAATTTACTTGATTATTTGAGAGAATACCATTTACAAGAAGCGGTGCATGCTATAAACAATAAAATTCCTGGGTTAAAAACCATCGCCCGTCGCCGCATCGATAGTTCCAAGATTAAAAAAGCGAGAAAAAACCTCCGGAAAAACTTTTTTTTAAACGAAAATCATAATTTTCATAAATTATATGTTTGGTTAGTAGAGTTCAAATTTTTATTTTTTTATAAGATTTACTAAATATTGTGTTTAAACTTTTAATTTGATTAAATATTCCAAATGTTTTTTCAGTTTATTATTTATTATTATTATTTTTTTAATATTCGACATTATTCGCATGCATTTTCTGTAATAATCTTTGAAAAACTGACAATTAATTGTCAAATTAACCTAACCTATTTCTTAAAATCTTACTTACACTATAAAATAATTAGTAAAATTGACATTTTAGCATATTTAAATCTTGCGTTTTTGTGGATCCAACTCTACGTGTGAATAGGCCTGATTAAACGGTCTATTAGACAGTTCATACTGTCTGTTAGATAGTTGGAACTTTCAACTGTCAAATTTCAGCTATTTTCCGAGTAACTTTACATCCGCTAAAATAGTATTTTGTAGGTTATAACCTAAAAAAATACTCACAAGCTCGTTGTTCCTTCAACTGCGATTGATTAAAATTAAAAACTCGTCGTGTTATAATTTCTTTGATGTTCCCGTCTTTTTTTTACAGTGTAAGTTATCGTTTTGCCGACAAAGTTGCAACTTTAAATTATAAACAAAAACATTCATAAAAATTTATGTTTTACGCACCTTCTCCATTTTTTGAATGAAATAACTTCCGTGCACGCGTCAAATATTAAAAAAAAAATAAATAAATTCTTAAGTATTTTGGTTTTCGTTAAAGATTTGATTAATCTTTGTCGCCTTAAGAAAGAAATTAGGACAGGTAAAGTTTTAAGAGTATCAAGAGACATTTTTTATGTTTCCAATTTTTTTAAACTTTTTACTTTTTAATTCTTTAGACATCAGGTCTGCAAAGTTTTGATAACTTATTTCATTAAATATAATATAATATTAATTATTAAAAGTGTAATATGTTTTCCATATTATGGAAAACATAAGAAAATAAGCTGAAACGGCTACCCTTTCTAGACGGGTGCCAGTATCGACACATCTCGGAAACTCATGGTAATTGTAGATAATTCAAAATGGTTTTTAACTTTCATACGCTTATTAATAAATACGCTTATTAATAGAAGAAGTTAACATCCACCACAAATAACACAGGCCAAGAAATTTTCAACTTTTGAAAGTTGATTTGGATCTGACAGCTGATTTTAAGTAATTTAGTTATGTTGATTTCGAATATAACTTCCGTTTTTGTTCATCACGTAAGGGTTTTGAATAACTGCACAGTGGGTCAGGAAAAAAAACAGGTATAAAATTCTGAATGTTTGCATACGACTATTTTTGATACCGCTGATTTCGAATAAAATAACCAAACATTTAAAAAACAAAATTCCGCGCTATTAGGGTGGTCCAAAATTTTATTTTTGTTTCGATCTTTCTAAAAATATGTCCAATGGCTTCTTTTGATTACATAGAAAAAATATTGCCTTAAATCAAGAATGTGCGATTTGGATATACACGATGTATTTGAAATAAATAAAACTCACCCGGTATGTGCAGTTTATAAAAATAAAACAACAAATTAGAATTTAACCCAGTGACGGAGATTTTACCGGGTGATATCGAAAAAAAAAACAAAAATATTGAAGTATTTAATTAATTTTTAGAAGAGAAACACAATAAATTAAATTTATTGTAAAAAAAAACAAAACGAAAAAGTAAAAAAAAAAACTTTTTCTCCTTGCTTTAAAATATAAAAAAAATTAAATGATCATTAAATAGTAATTCAGTAGTTCTCCTTAAAATCTCCTGCATTTAATCCAAAATTTCTTTTTATTTTTACAAACCCCACATGTGTGTTAGTGTTGCTTATAAAAATCAGAGCCATATCTTTAGTATTAAATACATTATTATATAAATTTTATATAAAATTTTCATGAAAATATAGCGAAAACATACGAAAAAATTACATTTTTTAAATTTAGAAGCCTATAAAAAACAACCGAATAAAGATATTTTAAATCCTCTTTTTTGGCCTAGAGTGCTATTAATAGAGAACCAATCCACCACGATCGAGAAGAATTAAGCAAGGTTCCGAAAACAGCGCATCAAATAGGTTTAGAATCAACTAAAATGGTTTTGGAAAATTTTTAGTGTAGAGCAGTATAATCGGTGTCGCCTAGGCTCAGAGCCTTAGGGTTTCATAAAAATATAGGAAACTAATATTTCTCGTCGTGTCTCAATTTTCAGAAAAAATCATGACAAGAGTGTGATTTAAAAAATCAAGGCAAGACGAGAATCACGTTGTCGTGAGTCGAGAGTCGAGACTAAAATTCGAGACTTCTCGATTCTTCATTCAATTTTTGTACTTGTCACTTACCGCTTAAAAGGTTTAAGTCAGTTATCTACACACAAGTTATGGAATTAAATAATTATTGTCAATTATAATAATGCAACACACTTTTTGCTCTGGGAAACGGTAAGTTACACCTTATAGAGTTTTTTCTCCTGAATCCGAATCTGCTTTCAGAATTTTTCCATCACGTCACAATTTTGTGCAAAAGTCGTTTATAAACCAAATATGCGCTAAATTCTTCATTTTGGAAAGGCTCTATTTTTGTTATCCAAACAGATTTCTATATAACCATCATATCGAATTATAGTTTTAACCTTAAACCTTGCGTATATTAAATAAAAAATACGAAAACTTTTAAAATACAGACTAAAAAACTAGTTATGTTAAGCCCCTTATTTTATCCAAAACCATTGAACTCAACTTTTCACGTCACTAAGACATCAAAATTGATATGAAAATTTCCAAAATTTATTATTTTTAATTAAAATTAGTTTAAATGGTTATTTGCATAAACGAAATATGTTTTTTAGCGTAGATTTTCATGAGGAATTGAAATATTTACTCAGATTTTTTCCATCACTTGCAAACTTAGCAAACCGTGATTTAAAGTTTCCTGCTTTTGCACCATTTTCCGTTTCGGTAGTTTTTTAAGCAACACATTTAAGCGCTACATTAATATATTCATTTTGATTAATTCAGTTTTTTTTGCGGAATTTAAATATGCAATTAGGTTTTTTCTAACACGTCACAATTTTGCGCAAAATTGTTACGTGCTGCAAAAAATCTAATTACATATTTGAATTCAGCAGAAAAAACTGTATTGACCAGCATGTTCAGTTTAGTTGAGCATATTAAATTAATTTAGTTTAGGCCTAATTTACTTGCAAAAGACGGCTTTTTACGATATTTTGAAACGTATACGCTTTTTGCGCAAAATTGTTACGTGCTGCAAAAAATCTGATTACATATTTGAATTTGGCAAAAAAAGCTGTATTGACCAGCATGTTCAGTCTAGTTGAGCTTATTAAATTAATTCAGCTTAGGCCTAATTTACTTGCAACAGACGGCTTTTCTTCGAAACTTTGAAACTTATGTGCTTTTTGTCGCAAAATTGTGACGTGTTAGAAAAAACCTAATTGCATATTTAAATTCCGCAAAAAAAACTGCAATAATCAAAATGAATATATTAATGTAGCGCTTAAATGTGTTGCTTAAAAAACTACTGAAACGGAAAATGGTGCAAAAGCAGGAAACTTTAAATCACCGTTTGCTAAAAATCTGCACTTGATGGAAAAAATCTGAGTAAATATTTCAATTCCTCATGAAAATCTACGCTAAAAAACACATTTCGTTTATGCAAATAACCATTTAAACTAATTTCAATTAAAAATAATAAATTTTGCAAATTTTCATATCAATTTTGATGTGTTAGTGACGTGAACAGTCATGTACAAAAGTTGAGTTCATTGATTTTGGATAAAATAAGGGGCTTAAAAAAAATGATCTTTCGTCTATATTTTAAAAGTTTTCATATTTTTTATTTTATGTAAGCATAGTTTAAGGTTGAAGCTATAAATTGATTTGATGGTTATGTAAAAATCTGCCAGTATAACAAAAATAGAGCCTTTCCAAAATGAAGAATTTAGCGCATATTTGGTTTATAAACGACTTTTGCGCAAAATTGTGACGTGATAGAAAAATTCTGAAAGCATATTCGGACTCAGGAGAAAAAACTCTATAAGGTCCAACTTTCCGTTTCCCAGAGCAAAAAGTTGAGCCTATTTTGTAGAGTTGTGTTATAAGAACTTGTATGGCTTACTGTATGTTTCGACGCTTGATACTAAGGTCAACCAACCCTGCGAAAGGTTGAGAGACTTTCGTATAAAGACGCCAGAAGTTAATTGTCGAGACACTCCCTACACGAGACAAGAAGTTAATCATGGAAAAATAGTCAAGAAATAGGTTGATGTTACCTATTTCTTGTGTCGAAAATCGAGACTCTTGACTGAGACAACAAGTTTCGATTTACGGCTCTCGTGAAACACTAGTGTAGCCACTTAAAATAAAATTCTTTACTTACTCTGTCACCATGTGCATCTCCACCACCGGTGACATTGACCAACGTAGTCACCAGGTCAGCCACTCTGACGGCTTCCACGTTGGCTTTCGTGAGGTCCCGGTGTAATTTCCTCAGATGGAATAGTGTCAGGAACACGCAAACTAGGTTAACCATTATCCAGAGTGCGTTCAGTATGTAATGTCTCAGGGGGCCGTGGATTAGGGGGCAGGAGGGGGCTTTGTGGCCGCCTTCGCCTTGGGCTGCCAACGCACCTGGGGATTAAATAAATTATGTATTGCTTTCAAGGTTAAATACTGTCGTCATTTCATAGTCTAAAAGCTGGTGAACATTTTCAACAAGTTACTTTCTCCCGGATGAATTTTACGTATGTCTTAAAGTACATTCTAATTAAGCTATTTCCAAACCAGCAGGTTTCTTTGGGTGTTAAAAACTTAAAAAACCTAAAAAATGTGTTAAAATGGGGTACCCTAAAAACCTATTTTTTGTAACTTATCGTGTCATACAAATTACAGTCTAATTAAGTTATTGTCAAATTGCCAGTTTCTTGTTGATACGGTTCCTTTGCTTACTGGAAGCCCAAAAAACGAGCTTAAAAGCCCCCCAAAAAGTTATTCATTCAGATTACGTTTTTTTTATAGTTACACACAATATTCTGCGGCCGCGCGGGCCGTGATGAAGACAGGGTTTAAAAAGTGCCTTGATATACAGGGTGCCCGTTTTTCGAGCTCAAGCATGGGTATCTCGGTTATTATAAGAGATACAAGATCGGTTAAATTAGAAAAAAAGGTTACGAATTTTTATGCTGAGCAATAATCTGAAAGAAAATTTGACCTGACATTTTTTAACTATCGCAAAAAATTAAAAATCCCGAGTTTCGTTTTTATTTTTTTAAGAGAAACCCGACAAAGCTAGACGTTTTTAATTGAAACATTGCTAAGGTACATTTTTGCAATCTAAATCTGTTATCATATTTTCCATGGCATTTTATATGCAAGAGTTACAACACTTTAAGTGTTACACTTAACTTCGTTTTTTCTAATAGGCGCTATTTTGGATTTTTACATTTTTGAATACACTTTTTTTTCTAATTACGATAATGTATCACACAGGATGATCAAGTCTTACATTTTGATCGAAATTAAAAAAATAATTTTTGCGCGAAGTGCTTTGGAAACAACGAAGCAATTAAATTAACGGAGGTTAGGTTTGAAACCGTAGATATTGTTAATATGACATTGCCACCTACGCGCATGCGTGAGCTCGGAATTTAGATTATTAAAATGTGAGGAGCGGCTAATTGTAGATCTGTAGTAGAGCAGTGCAGTTTCTTTATAGATTTTAATAGTTTGCCGTGTATAAGGCACTAAACTTTAGTTTCATTTAAAATTATATTATATAAGTATTTCGACTTATGTTTTCTTTAAATTTATTTAATTACGTTATAAAATAAATAAAATAATTTTTTACAATCAGTAGCGTCGCCAGAGGGAGTCATAGGGATAAATAAAAAAATATTTATTTAAAGCTTTTTATTTAATTAGTAAACATCTTTAGAGAATATGACTGTTTTTTATGTGTTTACATTATTTACTTGAACTGTATGGGTCAGACGAAATTAAAAGTCTGTTTATAATATCTTTATCTTCAAATTAGGGTTTGAAGTACCGGATTCACTTTCCCTTGACGTTGATACCTGTGATTTTTCTACAAATATGAATGGACTTTTGTAAAAACTATTTCACATCCTTTTTTATCCAATCGTAAAATTTTCACTAAAATTTTTGTTTAGAACAATCATTTTTTTTCAACCTGGACAAAACCCTAGGATATAAATTTTGTTTAACATCTTTTTCAACTGTTTTAGAAGCTTCGTCTATTGTTATATTTTATAAAACTTGATGGAATATTATAATTTGTGAACAAATGTAATTTTCTCCATAATGCCTTGTCGCTGATAATTGTAATGGGTAAAAATAAGTTGTGATCTCAGATCGTCGATCTGTAACTATCAAATTATTAAACCATTATACTATTATGGTCAAGTATTTATTTTGGCCAACTTACGGTATTGTAATAGGTATAAATGACAAAACTTAGTTTGTGGTAAAGGTAGTATTTATATTTTAGTTAAGAATGAGACCTCCTTCTATGATCTACAGTCGGTCAAGTAAGAGCGTGTCGCCTATAACGTGTAGTCGGTAAGAGAGAGCCCTACTTTTTTTTTCGGGGATATACTTTACTTCCTCACCGACAATGCTTTGTACAAAGATAATTTTTCTGAACTTTATTTTTAGTGACTTTTTAAAACATTAGTGCTGCGTACGCATCACGGTTCGAGGCTGTCTTCCTCTGTTTGCACCCGAAAGGTCCGAAAATGACGCCTACAGCGGCTGCAAAGTATATGGGAAAGTCAAAGACATTCGTCAACAAGTGGGTGAAACGATACTCGAAAACAAAAAAATGTTGAGGACTTACCGGATCGTTGCTCAACAGGAAAGGTGTCGGCTAAGCACGAAAAAATTATTTTAAACATGTTTTCGCAGAATCCTCAATTAACCCTGTGACCAGGGGGCAAAAAAACTGATGCAGAAAGGTTTTGATATATCACATGAAACAATTCGTACTCATCTCCAGGCTCACGACTTAAAGTGATGAAGTACAATAAAGAAACCTTTGTTAAGTAAAACACAGAGAGAAAAAAGACTCGCGTGAGCCAAGGGAAACTTGTCTCGGAGCAAGGTTACTTTTACCGATGAAGCTTGCTTTTGGGGTTACGTTATCACCCCCCGGGCCTGGACATCCTCACCAACCGATTGGTCCAACGAACCGTGAAACACCCTGTAAAGATTCATGTTTTGGGGTGCCTCTCGGAAAAAGGTTTTGGTTTTTTATTTCTCTTTACGTACAACTTGAACGCTGAAAAAATGGTACGTAGGTCTTTGCCGAAGGAATATGCAAAAATCTCGTTCAAAGTATGTTCCCACGATGCCAGGCGAGCGCAAATAGAGACTGGACTAGTTACTAAGTTATTTGCACTAATCTATCATTTATTAACTGTAATTAAATGTAAAAAAAATAGTATAAATATATTCTTAAACAAACAATGCGAGACACGCTCTTACTTGACCGACTGTAAGTATAACCAATGGCATATTACCTGCACTACCAATTTTATAATTTTTTAATACCAACCTGATAAAAACGTAGGCCCCAGATTAATAGTTATACTGGCGAACCAAATCATAAACGCCCCAAACAGCACACATTGCGGACTGTCCATTAATAGCGGTGCGTCCGTTAACGCCATTTCCGCGTCGTCATCTTCAGGGAACACCGGGGAGTCGTTCAACACCGTCGTCAGCATGTTAACGGTGGCGACGGTGACAAGAAGAAGAAACGCGGTTTCTACCAGGGAGCATTTTTGCACGGGCTGGCAGTGGAGGATTGAGGTTCCAAGGGGAAGGAGGAGGGCGGCGCGTGCGCAATCTACTGCTCCTTGGTGGAACAGCAGGCCCTGGGACCACCTGAAATAAAAAAACGTTTAAACACTGGATTACTATAGGGGTTTACACTTTTACACGCTTAAAATAACTACTTAATCAAACTGCTTGGTGTAAACTATCTACCCTTAAAAACCTACCTATCCAATGCTCTAAACCGAACAAAAATGATTTATTTGGACTTACATATTTTTTTACATTTAACGAGTTATATTCAAGACGTTAAAATGTTGTCTTAAAAGAAAATACGAATTTTAAATTTTAAGCTTTTACGGCTATTAAAATAAAAACGTCTTCAGGGATTAAACTGAATCTGTTTCAGATTAATCCCTAAATATGTCTCTGGCAGTAAGAGATGAAACGTCGGAAAGTGAAAATCCATAACCCCGAAAGTGAAAGTTCTTTATAAAACACGAATTATTTTTTAAATGTGATACATAGTTGGTTTTCTTAACATGATATATTAATTTTCTTCATTTTCCATTAAAATATAATACGTTAAAATATTTAAGTTCGTCAAATAATTTATTATTGACTTTAATTGCGGTTTCGTTAAAGTACGAGTATGTTTCTTCGAAGTTATTTTGTTAAATTATACTTCTTTTACATTAACCAGGCATGCAGTATGTTATTTAAATAAATATTTTGGGTTAGTATTAAAATTATAATATCTGGTACTGTAAACAATATGTATATTATTTTTATCCACGGCCGTGATTAATGGGCCTATTAATCACGGGTCTGTAAAAATAAATCTTTTAAAATTTAAAACGACCGTGGATAAAGTATAGAATTCTACTCGCGTATAATAGCTAGGTTTGGACTTTTTCTGGGATTAATGGGCCTATTAATCACGGATCTGTAAAAATAAATCGTTTAAAATTTAAAACGACCGTGGATAAAGTATATAATTCTACTCGCGTATAATAGCTATTAATCATTCGGGTTTAGTTTAGTTTAGTTTATTAGTTTATACTCATTTTTGGACCTTTAAAAAAGGTAGTTTATACATACTCTGAGTGTTATAATTACAATAAATTTAGATTATATTAAATTTAATTCACGGATGGCAAAAGGCAATATTTTCTTTACTCTCCATCATGACATGTACATAATTTTATCCATAATAATAATCTTTCATTTTCTTTAGAAGGAGATTAGGTCACTCGCCTTTCGGCTCGTGTCCAAAAATTCACCCTCATTGGTTAATAGCAATTATTATACGCTCTTTGAATAATGCACTATTATCTTTATAAAAAGAAAAATAGTACCGTGGCACTCTTTTTAGTAACTGTAACTTATAATTATAACAATTTTATAATGTAATTTCCTTATATAGATAAACTTGAGTTTCTTATTCATATATCAACTTCAAGTCCTATTTACCCGACAGATTATGTTTTTTCGTGAATAAATAGTACATGATGATATAAACGAAGCATAAATCTTTTCAACGGAAAAATATCACTTAAAGAGTACAAGTTTTACAAGGGCGATATATGCTTTTGCATGAAATCGGTAAAGCTAAATGTCAAAATAACGTCAGTATTGCAGCTGGAAATTGTAAAATAGCTTATCCTATTTTTTTTTAATTCAAGATAGAGTCCGGTCAGTGCACAGGGGTCCCAGAGAAAAAAAGTGACAAAAGTCTGTTTTTTTTTTGCATAGGGCCATTTTATGCATCGCTGATTACGAAAAAACATAAAAAACTGAAAAAAAAAAATTCGCGAAAAATTTTTAAAAAATGTCCGGTTTTAGCTAAAATTCAGTATAAATGCTTCTTTTGATAATCCTAATTATAGGCGAAAAACTCAAAAATATGAAAATGCTAGCCCTTTTTTATGGGTTATTTTCCTTATAGGTACTAGTATTTACTGTACACGGTGCGGTGGTGCGACGGTTTAAATCAACTTCAAATTACCCCATTTCTGTTTCTATACGACGATTCTATGAGACGTTAGTATGATTTTAACCAAAAATAAAAAAAATCTATCGAGCACATTTTTTGTTATTAAGCAAAAACCCCGTATGTTGGACACTTACCTTGTATTTGACTATTCACTAAATATTTACTCAAACTATTATTATTTTTTTTGTTTTATTTTGTTCAATATACGTGAACTGCAAAATAATTTTCATAAAAAAAAATAATTAATAATAAAAAACCCCTTATAACGGATGATACAAGAAGTATTGCCTACGAATTATCTCCGTAACTATAAAAGATAACAGATAACTTTTTGAAATTTACAGAGCTTGTATGAACCGTAAATAGCCCCACTTTTTCATGGTCATTATAAAAAAATCATTTCCTGTCTTAGCAGAAGTGATACCAACTTTTGATTTTTAAATGGAACCCTATATATTTGCTTACATTTATAGATGCGTATTTAAATTATCTCTTTATTAACATATCACAAGTCGATATTTGCAATAAAGATGGCGCCACAGGATCCATTTTTCATAAACACAACATGGCGGTCCGATGACGTCCATATTGGAATATTTCTGAAACTTAACATTTTAAATGTTTTAATAGTATGCTAAAAATTTACTGTTCATCTGAAACTGATTTCCTTTTGTTTTTATAGATATGGCGCTATTTAGAAGTTTTTTTTTTCAAATCATCAACTTAAACGCCATTTTGTGCTAATTTTTTTAAAGGAAACAACCTTTTTTTGATTTCGCTAAAACTCAGGTATACTCTACAAGAAAAAAGTACAAACACCCTAAAAGTGTTGGAAATTGTTTGGGAAAATGGCCATATTCCGTTGGGAGCTTATTAAATTCCAAGGGAATATGGACATTTTCCCCGAAAAGGGCCAACGCTATTAGAGTATTTCTACGTTTTTCTTGAGTATACCTGAGTTTTTGATCTAGTGAAATCAATAATAGGTCGATTCATTTAAAAAATTAGCACAAAATGGCGTTAAAGTTGATGATTAAAAAAAATTAACATAACGCCATTTTCAAAAAAACAAAAGACAATCAGTTTCAGATAAACTGTAAATTTTTAGCCTACTATTAAAAGATTTGAAATGAAAAGTTTCATAATTATTCCAATATGGAAGTCATGTTGTTTTTATGTAAAATGTCTCCTGTGGCGCCATATTTAACACAAATATTGAGAATGAAAATAGAATTTAAATACGAATCTAAATATGTAAGCAAATGTAAAGGGTTCCATTTAAAAATCAAAGTTGGTATCACTTCCGCTTAGACCGGAAGTGATATTTTTATAATGACCATGCTAAAATGGGGGTATTTACGGTTCATACAAGTTCTGTAAATTTCAAAAAGTTATCTTTTATAGTTACGGAGATAATTCGTAGGCAATACTTCTTGTGTCACCCAGTATAAGGGTTTTTTTATTATAAATTTTATTTTTTTATGACGATTATTTTGCAGTTCACGTATATTAAACAAAACGAAACAAAATAATAATAATAATTTGAGTAAATATTTAGTGAAAAGTCATATACAGGGTAAGTGTCCAACATACGGGGTTTTTGTTTAATAAAAAAAATGTGCTCGATAGATTTTTTTTTTATTTTTGGTTAAAATCATCCTAAAGTATCATAGAATCGACGTATAGAAATATAAATGGGGTAATTTGAAGTTGATTTAAACTGTCGCACCACCGCACCGTGTGTAAAATGTTCATGATTTTTTACCAGCCTGTTTTTTTTTTAATTTAATTTTGAAAAAAAAATTGTAGTAGTTCAAAATTTTTAAAAAAGTCCGATTTAGCTGAAATTTAGTATAAAAGTTTCTTTTGGTAATATCAATGCAAACCGATACACAAAAACAAAAAGTTTGGGACAAAAAAATGATAAGGCCCCTCTGTTTCGCAAACCCCTGCACTATCGTCTGAGATGGAAATCTAGAGGGACAAAAGTATATTTTTCAGTATCAGTATTTTATATTATTCTACGCTAGATGTAGCACACGAAACCGAATAGAAAAGTTTAACATTTTTGGGACTAAGTGCCCTACGCCTACTTAAACTGGATACTTTAAAAATATACTAAAAATAGGAAAATGGCCACCTATTACTAAGTTCACGTTTTTTTTTTTTATTTTTTTTATTTACAAAATATGGTAAAGTATAATATATTATATTTTACATATGATTTAAATTCTTGACTCTCTTTTGTTTTTTTTTACAATCAACATTTTAAAATATCATGTTTTTTTAATGTCAATTTTTAAAATTACCTTTGCCTATTGTATCCGCCATTTTGAATTTGAAAATTTTGTGTTTAGCGACCCTAAAAATCCGATAAGTCGAACCTTTTTTCATAGCGTTTGTTGCCTCTTGATGTACAGTGCCTTTTGTTACTTTTTTCTTAAACCTCTACCAAAATGTTATCTGGCTGCTGTTTTGTTACGCTTACCTATTTGCGATCATCACTGACATTGGTGGCTTTTGCACTGATCATGGAAAAATGCTAATTCTACTGAATTAAAACTATCTTGTATTGTGGGAGTACAGTGCATTTTAAATACTGTTTGTTATTTAGTTGCGCAAAGAAAAATAAGTCAAATTTTTGTTCTTCCTAGGATCCCGAAATGCCGTATAATCCCTTATGAAACTTGTACTCTTAATTTAATGTTACATAATGATTTACCAAGTGCACTTTTGCACACGTGCGGAATTAATTTAAAAAGTAATCCTATTAAAGGATAGTAAAACACTTCAGAAAGTTATTTAGTTCCGTTTTCTATTATGATTTTGTTTTTATACAGGTTTATTTTACACTTGTGATAGTTCTATATTTTAATGACTACACCAATTTGTTACTATATTAACACCCTACACTGATGAAATTATATAGTTATTAATACAAAAACATGTTGTTATATATGCGCCAAACACAGATTGTACTATGGTATAGTACTAACCATGACATAAAATAACATTTGTTGTTGTATTTATTACAATTTTATGTTTTTTACTTCCTAATTCTACAACTGGTTATAACATATTACAAAATATGGCTGGCTATTACAGCAAAATTTCTATCATTGTAGAAAAAAAATAGTTTCAGAGGCCAGGGTGACTATTCTCATTTCAGTGAGTTTTATTCACGCGTAAAAGACAACTTCACAGTAGTTCTTCTGATGAATTAATTGGCCTAGACCGTGTAGCTCTGCCCATATTCATCGAAATATCAGGCGGAAAAAATCCGCTCGAAACCAGAGTGTAAACATTTGCAGGACGTGAGATACACGTATCGTCGGTCCTGGCACTAGATTGGTGGCACCGCACAAGACTTGAGTCTTACCATTAAAAGTGAGGTGAGATTGAAGTAGGTTTTCTTCGAAGATTATCTTACCTAAGATTTAGTGTTAAAAGGAACGATTGGTACTATACCTATAATAGTCCAGTACGGAAATACGTGATAGTAACTCTTATTTAAAGTACAGACCGCACGGGGAACGAATCGTAAAGACGAAAGGCAAAGTATAGGCGTTCTGGTGAGGGAAGCGTAAAGCGGGAGGGCGATTTAAGCATGAGTCACTATGACGTATTTACGGATTATAGTATACTTTTATAAACTCCAAACATTTCTGGTTTTACATGGCAAAAAAATTGATGGATGGATTTGCGATGTAAAAAACAAACTTCTTTAAGGAATTGTCAAATTTTTAGGTGGTCCAGCGCAGACAAAATCATTCAAATAAATCAATTGAGTACGAACTTGGGTGAACTGCCGATGGTCGCGACCACATGCACAGGTTTAAGGTGGTGTGATATGCGGCTTAGTTGTGGTTAAGGTGTCTTTCTACCTTAGAAGTTATAAAAATAATCTCTTTTTTAAACATTTTTTTTTATATGGAAACAAAAAATATATCATTGTGAAATTTTGTAGGTATGTTTATTTATGTTCAAAGAATACAAATAAAATTTCTCTAGATTTTTAAACTGCCATTTTCTGACCATAACTTTTTTTTGAAAAAAACATCAAAAAACGGTGATCGTCATGATTCCGGACATTTGGATCGACTGAAAAAAAAAACAAAACGGAATATTATTCAGTATTTAATTCGCTATAAACCGTGGTTGATCAAAAAATAACAAAATGGCGGACGTTTTTCAAAAATTTTCAAACATATTGAAACAAAAAACGTCCGCCATTTTGTTATTTTTTTGCCAACATTTTTTCTTTTAGTACGGACTATACGGCCGGAATCATGGCGACCACTGTCTTTTGATGTTTTTTTTTCCAAAAAAAAAAAAATTCTGGCCAAAAAATGGCACTTTAAAAATCTAAAATAACTTTTTTTTGTATTCTTTGAATGTAAATAAACTCACCTACATAATTTCACAATGATATCTTTTTTCGTTCTATATAAAAAAATAAAAAAGATTATTTTTATTATTTCTAAGGTAGAAAGACCCCTTAAGTTAGAGTTTTAAAAGGAACGTCAAAATTAGTAAGTTGGCTTACTACAAACAGTTCTCAGTTGAATGGGACGTAGCTTTTTGTTCTTATCCCATTTTTATCTTATCTATGATCCCTTTTGTCAAAAATGTAAGATGCACGCATCTCGTGGTAGTTAATGTGCTAATACTGAACGATTTTGTGTATATGGAACTCCAAGTAACTTTAATTATTGAATACAAGTTGTTACAGTAAAACATAACGTTGTTCTGTCTTTGTTAATGTAATAACTTTTATTCAATAACTAAAGTTGCTTGGGTTTTCATATATAAAAAATCGTTTAGTATTCAATACGATAAAAAATTCTCAGTTTATTTTATTGGCCAACAAACGTATTTTCAAGTAAAGTAGGTTAGTAAATAAATAAAATTCTAACTTTAAATTTAACAAAGCGGTTAAGAGGTTAAAGTAAATTCTTTATTTAAACTTATAAACTTTTAAAGGGTATTGTCTGAATCCTCTTGAAGGTTCAATGTTCCTTTCGTTCTTTATTATCCATCGTCCTTAATCCTTTGAAGGAAACACAATATAATTGTTCTTACATTTACACACCCAGTGGGGGGGTGTGTATTCTCGGGCTCGAGAGAATGCATTCCCGGGAGAAAGGTGTTGTGGGTTGCATATTAGTTCTCTAATAATAATAATAAACGTTTATTATTATTATTAGAGATTAGTTCTCTCAAAACGCAAAACTACTTATTCTTGAACTTCACTTCGCACGAAAATCGAGGAACTTTACTTCTACCACTCGGGAGCGTGAGAAGCGAGCTTTCACGGAAATTTTGACATATAAGTTAGTTTCGGTTTGGTTTTGTGAATACCGTTTTATTTTATAATAAAAGAAGCTTTTTGTATTAAGAAATTATTATACATATAATAATAATAATATAACGATGGACGATTTGGAAATTGTGGGGGCTGTTGCCCTTTTGGGAAATCTGCAAGATGCGGAAGACCAAATGGAGAACGAAGAACGGGAAGTGTTGGCTAGGACCACCGACCCTTTTCCACTCTCCAACAAAAAATTTATAGTGAATTCAGGACTAAACGGCCCACTATTGACAAGAGGGTTGTCCTGAATAAAATTTAAAAGTATTTTTTTTTTGTTGACTGCTGGTGGGCGCGGATCTTTTTCTGTTTTTATTTTCATTTTCAGTAATTTCTTATACATTAATTTTTGGATATTAATTATACAAATTATTCAAACCATAACAACTTTTTTACAAATAATGAAAATAATGACAGCTTGCGCACGCAAACTGCAGAGATCCCATCACGCTCACTACTGTTCAAGAATAGCATTTTTTAACTATGGGGAACTTTGATATGATGTGATCAGTTCCCTTCCTAAAATTGTTCACGTTCTCTCGATCCCGAGAATATGGTGGGAAACAAAAATAGTAAAAAATATTTTAACAAAAAATATTTTTAAATGCTTACAATATTTTAATAAAAATTGACATATAAGGTTTGGGCGCTGAAAATAACCCACAGGGCCCTAGGACCGGCCCCTTTAAACATATACAGGGTTATTCTTTTAAATGGCATACCTCCGGTAACTGTTAAACGGGATGAGATATAAACTTCAAATTTATAATGTATATATCACACAATAATAACTATTATAATAGTTATAATAAGTTAAATAATTATTTGCAATATTTTTCGTTGGTTTTTATTCTGTAAGGCGACAGTTTTTTAAATTACATTCTATAGTTCAGTTAAAATAAAACGTGTAGTGACTAATACCTAACTATACAGGGTTATTCTTTTAAATGGTACACCCCCCGTAACTGTTAAACAGGATGAGATATAAACTTATAATTTGGAATATGCATATCACACAACTACAACTATCATTTGTCATATTTTTCAATTTTTTATTCGGTAAGGCGGCGCCAGGGGGACAGTTGGAAAAATATTTTAAATGGCACCCTAGGTTTTGTGTTACGTCATTTTAAAGAGCTTAAAATTTTCTATTTATTCATGTATTTATTTTTTAATATTATTTTTGAAGATTTGTTTTTCTTCAAAACTGATAAAATATTCAATATTTAAAAAAAATATATATTTTGGAAATTTTGCGCAAAAGGGACAAGATAGTTAATACATGGTGTATTATCATGTTAAGACTAATTATTTAGCATTTTCATGTAAAATTTTCAATATTTATGCACAAAATTATAAAAATTTGAATAATTTTGAAGAAAAAAAAAATCTTCAAAAAGATATTAAAAAATAAATAGTTATACAGTTAAGCTCTTTAAATAAAATGACGTATGATATTGTCCCCCATTGTCTGGCGTCGGGTTACCGAATAAAATATTAAAAAATATGGCAAGTAATAGTTTTTATTGTTTGATATAAATATTCCAAATTTAAATTGTATATCTAATTCCGTTCAAAAGTTACGGGGGGTGTACCATTTAAAAGAATAACCCTGTATGCTATGCTGCAGAGATACACAGAGATTCCTTGGACGAATTAGACCGGAATTACCCGAATCGTACCGGAATTAAAATGATCTACGGTCTCACAGATAATTCACTGCATGTTTTATTGGAATTAAACTGTAGGTCTTGTGATATATCATTTTAAAGAGCTTAAAATGTTTTATTTAACTATTTATTTTTCATGTTTTTTTACGATTTTTTGTTCAAAATTGTTGAAACTTTCATTATTTTTAAAAAATAATTTTAAAATTTTGCACAAAAAAGTTGAAATAATGAATATAATATGTATTATTATTTTAAGACTAACTATTTATCATTTTTACGTAAAATTTTCAATATTCATGCATATAATATCAAAAATTTGAAAATTTTTGAAGAAATATTTAAAAAAAAAATTTATTCAAACTTGGCATAGTGGTACCACTATGATAGTGGGACACCCAGTATAGTGAACGGGTGGATCGTTTTAAAAAAAAATTGGATGGAGTGCTTAGGTACCATAGTGGTACCACTATGCCAAGTTTGGTCAAAATCCGAGACATCGAGGGCAAACCGAGTATGCTAGCGTGAAATATCAGAGATATTTTCTAAAAAACACATTTTTTTTCAAAAACGGCTCTAACGATTTTTAAAATTTTGGACTTATTTTTTTAATTAGAGCTCATATATAGGGTTTCCAGTCCCGAAATTCGGGATCCCGAAAGTTCGGGATATCCCGAAGATTTTTGAATCCCGAAAAATCCCGAAAAAAATCCCGAAAATCCCGAAAAATTAGAATTTATTTATTCAACTCGAATCGGGTTACTCGATATGTAATTTTGATTTGCGTATAATATTTTTTTTTTACGATGGTGAAAATGGTGGTAGGGTTAAGAGTATTATACCTGAATTTTTACAGAAGTTTTGAAAAAAACTAGAGGTCGCTCATGGCCATTTTTTTAAAAGATATGTTTCTTAAGCTAATAAAAAACATAATTTTAATTTAAAGTTTGTTTATAATTACTTTTATATATTTTTTTATATGAATTTATATTTTAATGTTGTTTGTTTTGTTTTGTTGGCACTACCAACTTGGTAGTTTTAGATGTAACTTTTTATTTAATTTATTTATTTTAACTTTTAAAAAGTTTGTTTTTTTTAACTTTTTATTTAATTTATTTAATTTTACTTTTAAAAAGTTTGTTTTTTTTTTAACTTTTTATTTAATTTATTTGTTTTAACTTTTAAAAAGTTTGTTGTTTTTTAAATAATATATATTTTACTGAATATTTGTTTTTTTTTCGTGATGCACACATACAATTTGTATGTAAAAAAATTTTTCATGCTTTTATTAGTGTTTATTTTATTTTTTATTTTTCTTAATTTAGTAAAATATTAATTTAAATAAAATATATGGTTAAGTTTTTGGTTTAAATTTTATAATTTTATTTATTTAATATAAGATAATTAATTTCTGATGAAATGAGACATTTTAAAATTTCGGGATCGGGATCGGGATCCCGAACTTTTTGAAATTTTCGGGATTTCGGGATCGGGATCCCGAAACTTGGATTCCCTACTCATATAACAAATTCCAAAAAGAAAAAAAAATGGAAGTTGTCATGTCATTTAAAAGTTCTTCTAGAACACCGTGCTTAGTTTTCCAAAAACTAAATTCATATTTCTTGATGAAAGTACAAATAAATAACTAGGAGTTTAAATAAACATTAAAGTTATTCTAGAATTACACAGCCCCACAAAAAAAAAAAAAGTCTGGATCTCTAGACCAGACATGTGTATCCTTATGTATTTTTGCCCGCTGAATCCGAATCCGAGGTCAGAAAAAGCCCTACACCCCAGGAATTGGCCCCAGAGGCCGAAAATTCCCGTTTCACACCTTTCAGCGGCCATTTTCGGCCTCTGGGGCCAATTCCTGGGGTGTAGGGCTTTTTCTGACCTCGGATTCGGATTCAGCGGGCCAAAATACATAAGGATACACATGTCTGGTCTTGAGATCCGGACTTTTTTTTTTGTGGGGCTGCCCCACAAAAAAAAAAAAAAGTCTGGATCTCTAGACCAGACATGTGTATCCTTATGTATTTTTGCCCGCTGAATCCGAATCCGAGGTCAGAAAAAGCCCTACACCCCAGGAATTGGCCCCAGAGACCGAAAATTCCCGTTTCACACTTTTCAGCGGCCATTTTCGGCCTCTGGGGCCAACTCCTGGGGTGTAGGGCTTTTTCTGACCTCGGATTCGGATTCAGCGGGCCAAAATACATAAGGATACACATGTCTGGTCTAGAGATCCGGACTTTTTTTTTTGTGGGGCTGTGTTATCTTCCTTAAAATTGGATTAGGGTAAATCCGGCAACACTGTGACTGACCGCGACATATCGTGTTCTCTGTCTAAATGCTGTTGGAAACTATTTTGATGAACGGCGTTTGGGTGGACTTGCGGGTTTTTTAATTTTAAAAAAAGTACGCAAGAAATGTTTTTGAACTCTTAAAGTCAATTTTTCACATCATCAAGATGTTCAGGCTTTTTTTTTTGTAACTTATTTCTGAATCACCCTGTATAGTAACCGTCGCAGTCTGAGGCCTTCTTTTCCAATATAATTATTAATACATTTGTATATAAAAGTCCTAACGAAAATTTGTATCATTATTATGATAATCAGTTGGGTGTTTTTTTTAATCAAATTATTTATTTGAAACTTTTTTAAAAGTTTTTTTTTTGGTTTGGACTTTTATTCTAGCGCAGGCGCTGTGAATAGTATAATAATGGTATACCTAATATAATAATAAAACCATACATTATAGTTATTTTCTACGTTTAAAATTTATGGTAATCAATTTATTTTATTTTTCAGGTACGTCCAAATAGTCTTAAATTATTGGGTAAGTCCTAATTTTAAGCGACTAGTAAAAAAAAATAAATAAAATGAACAATTTTATCAAATAGGTTTCGGAAAAACTTTGAAATATGATTTTATTACTTTAATATTATATTACGCGAACCTAGTTTTTAGTACACGAAAGTGCACTTGATATTCACTGAAATGGTGCGTATACTATTTTTCCTACGGCCTAACACCTAAGTATAAAAAAACCCAAAAATTATCTTAAAATTGTCAATTTGAGAGTATGTGTTTGACTTTTACTAATTTTCTGACAACAGATATGTAAAATCAGCTGATCGTCACTTCCCATCCGTTATCATAGGCAACGGATGGGAAATACGCACTAACTACTAACTAGGTCGTGGAAAAAAATATTTTTTTGTACGATCTAATAGAAAAGTTAACATTTCTACAAAAACAAATGAAGTTTTCTGACCGAAAAATATCCTATTTCTTAGCATTTTACTTTTTTGCTCGTTACCATGACAGTAAGCGCAAAATTGAATTTTGCGCGCTACAGTGTAGGCAACGGCAAGTCAATCGTAAAACAGCTGTCAACTTGACAGTGTCAAGTATATGCTAAGAGATGTTGTGTTCTGCCATTTTTAATATAAAATTATTAATTATCTTTAATCAACTCTTATTTTCGTGTGCTAAATATTTATGTGTTAAATATTTGTTGTTGAGGAATTATGGAGAGTTACAGTGATGAGGGTTTTTCTTCTAAACCACCAGATTTGCAAAAAAATGTAAGTGCAGCGACCTTGTAAGGTTATAAATTAACTGCCTGAAATTTATTTATTTATTTTTGATCGTAGAAAAAACGTTGTTTGTATTACGAGCACAAAATGCAACAAAAATAACTATAAATAGGTCGACAGTCATCTCACATCGTCTGAGATCACTCACTTCTCACTTGCTGCTATTCAGGTTATTCGAAGTCCATTTTTGTAGGGGTAGCTAATTTCAAATAATTATAAAATAATGGTTTTGTTTGGCGTCTAGTAGTTAAATTAATTTTTGAGGTTATATCTGTTATACTCCAGGAGCCCACGCCCAGTAGATTTTTTTATTATTATTAAACTTTGTATATGTGTTCTTTGTGTCCAGTCAAACAAATTCTTACATTAGTAAATTCTCGGTAGCGGGGCTTTTTTTTTGGGGACCGACCCTTAAAAACGCCCCGCTACCGAGAATTTTTTTATGTAAGAAGTCGTTTGAGTGGACATAAAGAACACATATGCAAAGTCTCAACGGTAAGGTAATAAAAAAAATTCTACTGGGTGTGGGCTCGCGGACTATTAACAGTTACAGTTGTCAACAGATATAACTAAAAATTCAAATTTATTGACAATTTTTCACTCACTTGACCTAATTTACGCTTGTATACCAACTTTAAAACAACAAATATGATTTTTTCCCCTAAAGCGTCTATTGTCTTATTTTCATACTTTTCTTTATTAGAAGGTACGTTTTTGTGGACACACCCGATGGACCACAAAGGTCGGATGATAAAAGTAGTTATTTAATTATTTTACAGTTTAGATAGACACTAATTAAAATATGATAAAATTAAGCAAGCTAGTCATTTTAATTAATTAGCTCTTACATTTTCAAGTAAAACGTTATCTTATACGTTGTCTTATGTATAACGTGTACAAATAGCGCATTAAAATGATAGCCGTGTAATGTGGACGGTAACTGGAACTTTCTGGAAACTTTTAGACATCCAAGCCTTACTCTTTACAAACGCTGAACATGTGAAATTTCACGTGAAAGGGAAACTCAAGTAAAGAAAATTATACAGGGTGTTTTTACGAGCGGCAACGCCGAGGGCAAGGCCCGTTATTCTAATCGACCTAAAAAAAAATTCTTGCATATTCGGATTTAGAAACTTCGAGAAAATGTTAAAAAAGTAGGTGTTAAATAAATGTCGCTGTGTTCGTCTGTCTGTTTGTGTTTGAATTTTATAACTTTTAAACGAAATGTCCGATTTAATAAATTCTTTCATCAAACAATTTTTTGTAATTTGTATCACGGTAAATGTTGGCTGGAGTTGTTTATTATTGTAATAAAAAATATATTCATACAAATGTATATTTTCAATAAATATTTCATATACAGAGCGGTCAAGAAGTCACCCCCCTCCCTCCCTCTTAACTTTTGAACGAGTTGAGATATCGACTTAAAATTTAGAACTTTTAAATAAGACAACTTAAACTATCTTTAAGCATATATTTGATACTTTTAGCGCCTAAAATGTGGGCAGGGAGACATGGGGGGAACATTTTTTTAAATTGAATTGGTGTCGTTTGATACATCATTTTAAAGCAAATAAAATTCTCTATTGGACTCTATATTTTTTAATTTTTTGAAATTTTTTTTTAAGGTTTTGATTTTTTATTTTTTTGTGCTAAAAAATGCGATTTTTTAAGTTTTTTTCGTAAATTTTTATTTATGTCAATTAAAATTAGTTTAAAAGTATAATTTACGTTTTTTTTTATTACGAAATTAGTCATTTTTTAAAGAAATTTTGACAAAGATACCTATTTTCAACCCTATTTTAAATATTTTTTTTTAAATACAATTAAATGGAGAATTTCATAAGCTTTAAAATGATGTATCACACGACCTCCTTTCCATTTAAAAAAATGTCCCCCATGCCCCCCTGCCCACACTTTAAGAGCTGAAAGTATCAAATATATGCTAAAAGATAGTTTAAGTTGTCTTATTTAAGAGTTCTAAATTTAAAGTCAATATCTCAACTCGTTCAAAAGTAAAGGGGGGGGGGGGGGGGTGACGTTTGGACCGCTCTGTATCTTCTTTCTGGAAAATACGGTGATGGTAATTGGTTTCATAAAATAAATTCAAAAGGTAAATTTTTTAAAGAAAACATGCATATTATCATCAAATAAAACACTTACAATGGGAAAGGGTAATTTAGAAAAAATCACCCTGTACAGTAGAACATTTAAAGGTGTCGTGTTACATAAATAAAAGGGTCTGTTATACGGGCCATAACCCAAGAAGGAATTCCGTTTATATAGTCTAAAGAATGCTTACGTTATCATTCAAAATGCGTATGTATTATTTCGTTTATAAATAGATGAAAAATGTTAAACTGCTCTAGGAAAATGTTTTGTTCCAAACGAAACTACGTGACCACCTATTACAGGAAAAATAACTTGAACATAATTTATGAAAACTAAATTAAATAGATATTTGTGAGCCAATGCCAGAAAGAAACTCTGCTGGACGAGAATGATTTGCGAGACGAGATACGAGGCGAGTCCATTAAAGAAGTGTTTTCGGTAGCACCTACGAAAACGACAAATTCAACGAACTAATAACTCTTCTCTCTAGAATAGGCATTTAATTTGTAAAAACTGACAAAAACGTAGCCAACATATACATTTGTCTGTCTTACTCGCACAGCTTTGTTTTAACAGAGACAACAATAACAGTTACTGGTAATTGTTATTGTTCAGGCCTGAATATACCTATTTGTTTACAAACAAACCGAGATGTTGGCGATACTTTATATTAACGGTATGCTTATTCTAGAGAGAAGAGTTGTTAGTTCGTTGGACAATTTCCACACGATTTAAGGCTTATTCAGAAGCTTGCATAAGAACATAAAACATAAGAATGTGATGCCATGATTGGCTTACAATATACATGGCGGCTAATCAAGCCAATTACGGCATCGCATTCTTATGTATTACGTTCTTATGCGAGACTGTGGATATGCCCTTAGAAAGTGCCATGTTTTATAAGCTTGCGAAATATTATCATAGATCTGTGAAGCAAAGCTATTATGCCCTTTTTTTTTTCAAAATATTTACTATTGTATTGGACGTTTTTCCATTAAATTTTTATGTGTCTGGATATATATTTTTCCATTTGGATCATTTTTATTAGGTACTATAATTCTAAATTATAAATCGTTTTAATTTTGTTGAGATAACAACAATTTAAATGAACAAAACTTAACAAAGCAAACGAAATAGATCAGGGTAAACTTAAATTGATTTATCAAGGTTGACTCATACAAATTCGGGAATTTTAGCAAAAATGTAGCTAAATTATTTATTTTTCTGTGAAATAATGGTATTATTTAAATGGTTACTTAATTTTAATCAATCTAATAATTATTTGAAATAATGATAATTTTATTTATCTTTATTTACAGAAAATATTATAATTATTTAATATGTTTATTTTTGTTGTGGTCGTAGGAAAAAAGTGTACATAACTTCTCGAAAACTGTATTTCTTGCATTCGCTCAAGCGAAATAATTCAGTTTCCTTACACTTTAAGTAATATACTAATTTTACAGTTGTTCAATTCTTTTAAAAAAACTGGATAAATATGCTTTCTTGTATGGCAGCCATACTATGGCCGTCTATAAAGTAGTTGTTTTTGGTACACAATTTAATTATAATATTGATAATAACTCCGTTAAAACCCACACTGAGCTAAATTATCTCGCCTTGTAGAATATGTTAAATAAGCTGTGAAATATATAATTGCTTCACATTCTATGCTCTATTAAAGTCTGTTCGTTCTGATAACAAGGGTCATTAAATGTTCTGTTCTCATTTATCCAGATCCAGAATGATTTAAAGGAAGGCATCCATTTTGAATCCTATTTCTTGCGCGAAATTGAATTTGCCAGATTGAGATTGGATATGTTACCAACTATAACAAAAGTCTCTAGAAATTACTAATTTTAACGGTTTTACGATTTAAAAAGCGTTAAAAATGACGCATGTGACAGATCGTTATAAGTGTAAGTAAGAAAAAAGATAATGGCTGACATCAGGGTGAAACCAAAAATTTGTATGCGCAGAAGGCCAATGCGCTATCCCTTCCTTTAAATCATTAAGCCAGGCTATAAGCATAACTAGAGCTTGTTTTTATAAAGTTGCACCCTGGATATGGCAAAAAGTAGGTAACTAAAAATGAGGCAGCCCACACAAATTACTAAAGCATTATTTGTTGTACAATATAGTGGAGAGTTTTAACTTAAAACGGTCTCACATCAATTGCTGAAGTATCATTTTACTGGAGATTTTTATTAATATCCAGGGCTAATTCTCCACATGCACATAAAAATAATATCTTTATCCATCAGAAAGTTATTATGGACTGTAGTTTAAGTCTTAAATTAAAGGACCAGTCTGTTATTTCTACGAAATCATTATTGTTGAATTATATCGAACCAACACAGAGGTATGTTACAATAGTTGTTTTACAGTATGCTACAAAAAAATAAATTTTGTATTCAAATAAATCTTTTGGATTTTAGTACTAAAATTATATCCGGTACTGTAAGAAAATATGTTGTTTCGTGCAAACTTTACAGGGTAAAGTATGAAAAAAAAGTTCCAAATTACATTCTTCACATTACGTGGCATCACCGGAGAAGATATTTACGTATGTATATTTCAATAACTTTTTAGTGGCATGCTATATAATAATTCTATTTTAACTTCAATAATTAATAATTCTAATTATTTTAACTTATTATTGTTTCTTTAAATTACTTAGTTTTTTAACTTTAAATTTATATTAATTGTTAACAAAAATGCGTTTGTTTCATGATAATTTGTTCAAAGTATTACATATAGGCGACGTTGCCAATAATATAATAATCCCATTCTCCACATTAACGAAGAGTCCAATAAGATTTATACAATGTTTTCCTACCGCTTTGATATGCAAATCAGATGGAACTCCTGTGTCGTAACCAAGAGTTTGAAGTCTCTGCATGTGAGGTTTAATGGAGTGCGTACAGTTCCAAGACGTCTTTGCATTACATGTCTCATGCCCGTGACAGTATTGAATTGATTTTAATTAGTCTTGTCTATATTTATTAGTTTTGAGTTATACAGAGATATATGCTGTATATTATACGGAGCTAAATGCGCGAAATAATAAAAATTTGCACACTTATAGATATAAAAACACTTTCCAAAATTTCAGCTCCTAACACGTTGACTGTCCCATGAACAAATCGTCGGCTTACAAGTAAAGAGCACTAAGTCCAAAAACATGGTTTTGATATATTGACATATTTAACTTTCATTGTTGTTTTTTAATTTTTGTAATAATAGTTTTTTGGAAAAAAAAACTACCGCAAATAGCATTGACATGTTTTGGATAATGTCCCGTTTGCAGTTAAATAAAGAAAAATGAAAGTAGTTTAATTCAACTAAATTTGAAAAAAAGACATGGACTTAGTGCCTTTTACTTGTAGGCCCACGACGTCGGCTTACAAGTAACAAGTCAATAAAATAATATAAAAAACAAGTATTTAAAGTTAAAACCCTTCTATTAATTAAACGCAATGTATAACTATAAAGTAGAAAACAAGATGTTTACATAAATTTTCAAAAACTAGATTTTTAAAAGAAGGGTTTGGAATATTTAATTGTTTAAAGAACGTTTCCAAAATTAATAATAATAATAAATTAATATTAATTATATGAAACTGCTTACTATGCCAGAACTAAGACAGTTTTCAAGAGGCCATCGGCTGTGCCGGCAAAAAAGCTAAAGTCAATAATTATAATGAATCATTATTAATGATAAAACACTTCAAGGTGCAATTCTAAGGGCTGTTTTCCGAACTTGCCGCGAACTTAAGTTTTTTTTTATATTCTTGTTATTTATGTAGTAACCAAGGATTTAAGAGCAAAATTAAAAAAATCTATCAGTTAGTTTTTTTTCTTATTTATATATTTTTTATAAAAATCTGCACCTATTCAATTATATGTCTATATCTCGGCTATTGATAATTATAATAAAAATATTATTATAAATAAAACAAAGATTGCTTAATTTTCTACAAAAAAGTAAATACCATTTTTTTAAATCTTTTGCCGTTTTGTCACACGTTTTGTGATTAAAGTTTAAAGTAAAACAAAAAAGTTCACCTTTATATTTATTAAAAATAACGTGTTTAAAGGTAATTTGACATTTTACAGTAAAATAAGCCTCCTTAGATAATTTTTAATAAATATAAAGCTTAATTTATACTTTTTTGTTTTACTTAAATCGCGTATTGTGATAAAACGGCAAAAGATTAAAAAAAAGGTATTTACTTTTTTTGTAGAAAATTAAACAGTATTTATTTTATTTTTAATAATATTTTTATTACATAATTTGAAATAGCTGAGGTATAGACAAATAATTAAACAGGTGCAGATTTTTATAAAAAAAAAATGTAAATTAAAAAAAACTAACCGATACATTTTTTTAAATTTTGCTCTTAAATTTATTTAAGTGCACTAAAAAGAAGAGAAATAAACTTTCAAGTAAATCAAACCCATCATCAATGTAACAAATTATAAAATTTGAAGCGCTCGGGGAACAAGGACATAAGCCACATTTTTTTACAGCTTTGCTAATATTAAATATATTTTTTTTCTAATAACCTTTTTCTATTTTGTAGTACTAAAATATGATAAATAATTGCATTTTACACATTATGTTATAAAATCGCCCGTCAAAAAACTGATACCTGATTTCAGGATTTCACCAAAACTTAAAGTTGATTATCTCGAATTTCCCCCCAATCCCGCCACCACTAAAATTTAAAAAATCCATTTTTTACCCACATGACATAATTTAAAATTAAAATTAGGTTACATACTCATCCAGTGATAATAAAATTAAAAAAAAGATTTTACATCCTCATTATCTTCCCATCACTTCCCATACGCGTATAAAGCTAAGTTTACCCCCTTTCTGTTTCACCCACTTAAAATAAACGTGGAGAGCTGAAATTCTGTATCTCTGATGACAATAAAATTTTATATAAAATTTCGGCGCCCCTATTTGAAAAAAAGTTTCTATCGTACAAAATTTTGACGACTAAAAAAATAAAAATAAATTAATAGTAAAAAAAAATTTTTAAGGACAAGCTTTTATTTAAGTGCACTAAAAAGAAGAGAAATAACCTTTCAAGTAAATCAAACATCATCAATGTAACAAATTATACAATTTGAAGCGCTCGGGGGAACAAGGACATAAGCCACATTTTTTTACAGCTTTGCTAATATTAAATAATTTTTTTTTTCTAATAACATTTTTCTATTTTGTAGTACTAAAATATGATAAAGAATTGCCCTTTATAACATTATGTTATAAAATCGCCCGTCAAAAAACTAATACCTGATTTCAGGATTTCACCAAAACTTAAAGTTGATTATCTCGAAATATGCCCGATGTGGCTTCTGTACCTTGTTGCCCCGAACGCTTCATTTTATATGATATAAAATTGTATAATGTAACAAAATGATGGATTTGATTTACTAAGTTTATTGTCTTCTGTTTAGTGCACTTAAATAAAAGCTTGTCTTAAAAATGATTTTTACTATTAATTTATTAGTCTTTCGCATAAAAATTCACGTGTTAGCGCTTTCGCCAAATTTGCATATTTTAAACATATTTTCTGATATAGAAATAGTAGAGACCATTTACAGGTCGAGGAGAAGTACCATTTTCGTTAGACCTGTATACTATTTTATTCGAAACTGTTTTTATTTAAAAATAATGTTTTTTTTTAACCTGGTTGTTTGAATTCTAATGAAGAAAATAATACCATAATACATAGTTTTTTAGTTCTTTTCATATTTACCACAAATATTTTTTCCTGCATAACACAAGAAAATCACATAAATCATATAAAACTTAGTTTTACTTTTCTTGTTCTATTAAATTATATGTAGGTATATATGTAGATTATATTCGTGTTTATCATGACAACAGCAGTTCAGCCATCTTGCGTTAAGCATTAATAATTATATTTTAATCCGGGGCGCTATCTAGCTGAAATTAATTATTTAAATTGCAGACCAGTAATAATTAGTTTACTTGTCTCTATTTTTTATTACAGGTCAGGTCCAGGCATGAAAACAGTGGGACAAGAAATCACGTATTTCCCAAACTTTGTTAATACATGTAATTTATGTATTACATATACATGTAAATATTAAAAAATAAATGTATAATTTGTTTTAAGGTTATGTTACTATCTGTCAAATTTTTGACATTAAACAAAATTTGTATTGTATAGTATACAATGTATATGAAGTTGCGTACCAATATATGAACTAAAAGTGGTTTATCGGGGCGAAGATGTCTTACTTTTGATACAAGTCTTTAAAATTAACTCGTTTCTCTAAAAAATGGTTATGGTTACATGGACGTCTAAAATATTGTTGAATAAACTTTTGATTTAACATGTTAATAAAAACAAGCCAAATATATCCCACTATAAAAGCATACATATTACTTTATTAAAAAATACGCACAAAAAACTGGCCTTAATTTCAAATTACCTATTAAATTAAATTCCTCTAGCGTGACGTCACGTCAAAACTCGTTCGAGGTTTAGTTCTATTGTCTATGATAATATAAAAGCTTTGGCTAATTATAATTATATTAAGTTTTTTTTATAACATTGTTTTCTTGAGAAAAAAACATGTTATTAACTAAATTGTGGTTTCTAGAATCGATTTTCGAGGAAAAAATAGGTGGACTTTCTTCAGAAATGTGCCTTGTTTGGTGCTTACAATCGACTGTTATCTAGTTTCTTGTAAGACCTTAAAAAAAATCTTTTAGGTAATGACTACGAACAATTTTGCTATCATTAGCAGTTGGGTCACATTTTGGTATTCATATACAGTACGGTCCAAAGGTCACCCTCCTCTTAACTTTTGAAACAACTTTTTGCATCCTATTTTAAACTTTCAATTGTCTTAAAAAATAAAAAAAAATAAGTGGTCAAGATTTTTATAAGCTTTAAAATAATGTTTCACACGACCCACCTTTCTATTAAAAAAATGCCCATTATGCCCCCTGTCCAAAAGCTGAAAATATTAAATATATCCAGAAAGATAGTTTGAGTTGTCTTAAGTATCTCAAGTATAAATTTAAGAGGGGAGAGTGACTTTCGGATCGCTCTGTATAACATGTTTATAAAGACTTGAACTCAAAAAAAATCGGACCACCTAAAAATTGCAATTTTTAAAATTAATATATTTCAAAAACTACTTAATGCGTTTGGCCGATTCTTTTTTGTTTTAAAGCTTAAACTTTCTATACTTTTGCCTTTACTGTCCGACCACTTATCCTTGGCTAACGGGAAATCGGTAAGCGGAAAGAAATGTCTTGCCTCTCATTGGTGCTCTGTGGCCCCTCCTAGCATACTACGATCACAATAGGCGACACAGCGCGACGTTGCCGATATAAACATTCCTTAAACTGGCCAAGGTTATTTGGTTGGACAATATTTTGAATGATTAAAAATGCATATTTGTATCAGTTTTCATAATAACTTGCTTACAAGCGGGAAGGTTTAAAAAAATATATGCATTTACTGGAAATACTATACCGTTTTACAGTAGTTTATTAGACTATTTCCGGTTACGGCTGTGAAACGAACAGACCCACCGCCCATAGAGGCAAAAAAGTGCAATCGGCAATATAGCCGATTGATAAGGGAACTAAAATATACTAAATTATAATAATGTTTTATTGTTATTAAAACAATGAAAACTGAAATGCTACAAAGTGTAGAACCTATACTACACTTTTAAATAAATAGGGTAGTCTACAAATGGAATGGTCTAAGTGCTGAAACCGTCGAATCTAGTTAATGCCTTCAAAAAAAAAACTGGACAAAGAACTCCTATAGGCCTAAGAGCAAGGAATCAATTAGTTCACTTTCGTCAGTAAGTACTCCCACTCCTGTGATAATAGACATTTGAAACACTTAACCTTTATTGCGATTATTTTGTGATATTTTAATTATCTTTTTTCTTGTTATTCTTTTTTTAAATTTATTTAGAACTTTAGTTTAAGGGCATAATGCGTCCGATAGTTTCATCGGCTTTAGCCGCCTACTTTTGAATAATAATAATAATTTTTAGTTTTACACTAAAATCAGTTTAGTAATATTTACCAAAAAAATATCGCAGTTACTTATAGTTATGTAGCTGTATTTTTTAATCTAAATATTTTAAAGCATAAAATTTACAGCGTGTCACACCGTTTTAAAGCAAATTTTTCGTAAATAGTAAGGACCTTATAAAATTTTCTTTAAAACAAGGCATATTTATGCCATAAATACACATACATCATTAATTACATTCTGCTTTATAAAATTGATTTCTTAAGAAAAAGTATTTACTCTAAGAATTCGGGCTAGATAAACAATTTCTGGTCGACTGTTGTTCTTTCTTATCAAAACGATTTTCTTTTAAGCGCCTGAATTAAATTTAATTGAAGGTGTTTTCGAGAAGGATTTTCTCATTCTCTACCTTAGTATTAGTAATACAGTAGTATTACTAGAATCTCATAGTTACACAAAAGTATTTTGCGGATCTAAATTTTTGATTAAATGCATTTTTTTTTTTTTGAAAATTTTTTATCGTTATGTTAGAGTTACAAAGTTGTATGCGCCATTTTTGTCATTTTTGATATTTTAATATTTTTAGCTTTCATTAAATTAAAATTAAAAAGAAATCTAATAACTGGAAAACTCCTGATCCAAATTTCAAAAACAACACTGAATTAAAATACCTTTTAAATGATGTATCACTTTTTATTTATTTTATTTATTTATTTATATTAACATCCAACAGATAACCTAATTATAGGATGAGTCATGATTAAGAACTCCAGTACGATACTTAAAACAATTCAAAGAAAAAACATAGTACAAAAATAAGAATTTGATATTAACATTAGATTTCAGAAAAAAAAAAAGAAAAAAACTTAAAATTAATTTAATTGGCGAAAAACATATTGAATTCGGTTAACTGAACAAGAGAAAATATCAGCCTCTAAATGAATTTTGTGGTAATTATTACACGTAGAATAAATAGGTGAGTTATTAAGCAAGTTGGTTCTAGGTTTAGCCATATAAAAAGTATTTATTAAGCGTGTATTAGAAGGGACATGAAAATTTAACAACTGTAATAAAGCAGGACAGTCTATGTTATTTCGCAGCAATTTATGCAGAAAGACAACAGATGAAAGTGCACGCCTATCTTCCAAGCTTAAAACATTAAACCTATCCAACAGCAGGTTATTCTCAATACCTGTATGAGGATAAGCACCATCCAGTTTAAAACTGACAAACTTTAAAAATCTTCTCAAAATTTTATCAACATTTTCAATTTGATATTTGTACTGAGGGTTCCAGATTAAGTTTGCATACTCAAGTTTGGGTAGAACGAAAGAATTAAAGAGTGTGAATAAAACCGTTTTGTCCCTGAAACCGTAAGAGTTTCTTATTACAAATCCAAGACTTCGAAAAGCTGATGCAACAGTCTTCTCAACATGTAAAGAAAAATCCAATCTGCTATCAAATGTAACGCCTAGATCCTTAATTTCTGTAACTCTAGGTACAATGACATTACCAATTTTGTAATTAAATAAAACCGAAGTCCTCTTTCGTGTATACGTCACAATGTTGCATTTAGCAGCATTGAGCGGTAATTTGTTATCATTGCACCATTGGATTAAGTTATTTAGAGCATTCTGGAGTGACACGCAGTCTAGTAGGTTGTTTATTTTAAAGTATAGTTTGGCATCATCAGCAAACGCAAGCGCAGGAACACATATAAGATTGAAAATTGCATTAATAAAAATTAAAAATAATAAGGGTCCCAGTATTGAGCCCTGCGGCACTCCAGAAGTCGCTAGAAATAGAAAAGACTTAAACCCATGATATTCAACGTATTGAAATCTGTCATAAAGATATGAATAAAAAAAGTATATAAGTTCAATTGAAAAGCCCATATTAAACATTGCCTTAAGTAATATTATGTGATTCAGAACATCAAAAGCTTTTGAGAAATGTGTATATATCACATCAACTTGACCTCCCTCGTCAAGAATCTGTGATATATATTGAGTAATGATACATAAGTTAGTGGTTGTCGATCGCCCTTTTATAAAACCATGCTGAACTTTAGACAGTAAGTGCTTAATATTAGGATATATTAACTTATGCAGAACAATTTCGAAAACCTTTGCAAAATTAGAAATTATCGTTATTGGCCGATAATTTTCAATATTATTTCTTTTGCCTTTTTTAAATACAGGAGTTATTCTTGAAGTTTTCCACTTATATGGAAAATTGCAACTTTTTAGAGAAAGGTTAAACAAAGTTGTTAATGGAGCAGATAAAACCGTAGCGCAATCTTTCAATAAGAAAGAAGGAATTCCGTCAGGGCCCGCTGTAAATTTAGATTTTAAACTTCTTAGGGCTTGTTGAACATCCGCTTCCTCTACTGAAGTTATGTTGAAATAATTATTAACATTACTTTTATTGTGTTCAAAAGAAAGATTTTTTGCATCAGTTGAAACTCCATAAGATTTCTGAAAAAATGTGGCGAAGCTCAACACCTTCATAATAAAGTAGGTTGGGAATTTTATTTGAACCTTTTTTTGAATTTACATAGCCCCAAAGCTTATTTGGGTCATTTTTAATATTTTTTTCAACATCTTTAATATAACTATTATACGATTGCTTTATATCACATTTTATTTTATACCGAAGAAATTTAAAATCATTGAGTGTATTAGGATCTGGCGTCTTTTTAAAGGATTTCCACAACTTGTACTTTAGTTTAATATTACTGACTATCTCTTTTGTATACCACTTTGGATATTTAGCCTTTTTATATTTATCAAATATTAGATTAAGATTCCTGTGAAATTCAGTACAAGCATCATTAACATCATGAATATTTTTTAAGAATGACCAATCAAAAGAGCCTAACTCTTCATATAAATCTGTAAAGTTTGCTTTTTTAAAATTAAATTTAGATTCTTCTACTATAGGAAATTTATCAACTTTATCCATTGAGGCGTTAATAGTTATAACTAGGGCGGGATGATCAGGAAGATCTTCTTTTACCAAAAGGTCAAAGGCTTTATCAACGCAGCACCTTTTATTTGAACAGACAAGGTCTAGAAGTCTATTATTATTATTTAAAAGAAAATTTTGTTGTAATAATTCATAATAATTACAAAATGATTTTAACGCCCTAGTTCTACCTGTATTTGCATTACTAGAATACTCCGGTATATTAAAGTCGCCTATAAAGTAGACATCAGACTCACTAAGATAATCAAGTGATTCCAAACAGTCATATAAACTTTCATAATAATCAGAAGCTGTATTGATTGGTATGTAAATACAAAATACATAAAAAGAATAATGCATGTAAGTAAATTGGTCTCCTACTATATCAATAAGAGGTAAGGCGCAACGTAAAAAAGAAAGATCAAGTTCACACATAGAGAACATGTCCAAGCAACCTGCAATAAGTGCCCCCCACCCCTAGTTTTATTATGAGCAACCAAATTACGGTCTCCTCTAAAAACAGAATAGTTGCTAGGAAAAATTTCTTGATCAGATAAACCATCCTTCGCCCATGTTTCTGTCTCACAGATAATTGGAAACCCACAAGAAATAACACCATTAAGAAAATCATGGGTTTTATTATTAAGGCTTCGTACATTTTAATAGTAGACTAGTATTTCACTAACCTTGTTAAGATTGTTGGAAGGCTGCTGTGGTTGCTACTTAGAAAAAAATAGGGATTTTTTAATTTCATTTATTTTGTCTATAAAAATAGGACATTTTGAGTCCCAAGCCGCATGATCTTTATCCAGATTAGTATTTTTTTCATTATTATGTTTAAGACAATTTATGCACTTTAAGCAATCAGATTTGCAGTCTTTTAATAAGTGTTTATCACCGCATTTTGGACAAAAAGGATCAGAACTAGGACAGTTGCTAGAAAAATGGTAAAATCCACTACATTTAAAACATCTGTTAATATCAAGTGCATCAAAAATATTACATGAGTCATACCCTAGAAACAACTTACCATTTCCCTTGGAAATAAAATTATTGTAAGTTAAAACATCAATTTGTAAAGTAGCCTGATAAATGTTGTTATTTTTTCTAATAGGCTTTACCTCTAGAACATTGCAATAAAATTTTTCACCAACTAAACTAGAATTTTGATATTTTATGTATTTAACTATATCGTCAGATGAAAGTTTTTCAATCATTCCCGTTATTCGGACCTTGGGGTGAAAGTTGTTTGCATCCTTTATTTCATACATATCACCCAATTTTTCAACAGCAATTTTCTTAAACTTAGACACATTGTCACATCCAATTACAAGGCCACCATTTTTTGAGCTTTTTACACCAGAGAGATGAAGTTCAGATTGAATTGGATAATTTTTTTTACGAATTTCGGCCTTAGTAACAGAGTTATTTTGTTCAGGATTTTTGGGTTGGATTATTAATGCAGCAGACGACTTAGCAACAGTAGAAAACAGCTTTTTGTTTTGTGACAACGAGCCAGAGGGAGTTTCAGAGCCATGGATGAGTTCCTTGATGCTATCAACAAGTTCAGACTTAAGAGACGATACACAGTTTTCAATCATTGTAAGCGTTTCAGATAGTTTTTCTTCGACCTTTTTCCTAATTGGCAACATTTTGCATTTTGGACATACCCATGTTAAACCGGCAACCCTATTCGCAAAATGTTTTAAAAGGTCAGCAGGGAATTCCACACAGCTGATATGATAAGTGTACTGACATTCATCACACTTAACATTTTTTTGCCGATTGTTTATTTGGTTATCGCAGGTACCGCAGTTCAAGGCTTTATCGTCCGTCATTTTAACACCCACATTCAGAAAGATTTTTACAGGAAAACTGCATCGAAATGAGAGATGCACTAAGATTGAACGTAGCACTTTGAGGATCTGCACCACAGGATCACTTTATTGTACAAAAGAATATTTATAGACCACAATAATCCCGTAAAAAACCACAAACTTTACGGAGCTAACACAAGCATACGTCTTTTAAGTAGGGTCGCCACTTGCACTTGGCTTATGCACATATGGTCCTATTTAAACTTTTAAAGATGGTGCCCCTTAACGGTACATATTTTGTTTTTTTACCACCTTTAGGTACTGTTGAATATATTTAACTGTTTTATTTTCTTACAGAATTACAAAGTTATATGTGCTTATCAAAAGATATTTTCCATAAAGCTACATAGTTGTATGTAATTTCTAAATATTTTTTATAATAATAATAATAATAATTTTATTACAGCACAATGGCCATATACTACAAAATAATAAAATGATTAAAAATAAAAATAAAGCAAAACAAAATAATTATAATTTATAAATAAATAAAATGATTAGGTCACTTGTAAGAAACAAAGGCGTCGCCAAGTGGCGATTTGTGCAGAAACCCAAAAGCAGTCCGAAGATACAAACGCTTTTAGGAAAACATTAGGACTGGAGAGTAGCCGCTTCACAAAAGAGGCGAGCAACTTGCGTCTCAGAGCATCCAGGGTATCTATTCGGGCAGAGGCAAACATTTCCGAGGCACTACTATAGCGCGGTAGTCTATGGATAATGCGATATGCATCATTATAGCATACGCGAAGAGTTCGCCACGAGGCCACCGTATGATCAAGCCAAATTTCACCACAGTATGCGTTAGAACAAAATGTCCTGAAAAGAGAGTTCTTAACCTCGACAGAGCACTTAGAGAATTTTCTAGCTAACATGTTTGCGCTTGTTTATAAAACAAGCCGTGAAGATATTTAATGCTACGCATTCTATTATATACATTTACTGTGAATACACAGTAATGGTACATTGCATTTTCCCAAATACTTAAAAAAAAATTTAAAAAAAATTATAAAAGTTTTAACATTTTTTTTATTTTTTTTTGCAAAAAAATATATTTATAATTTTTTTTTAAATGATAGTTTTTCCATATTTTTTTTTAATTTAACCCTCCATAACATTGAGGGGGGGGGTAACTTTTAAAAACAATAGGGATCTTCCCCATAGAACTTGATTTTTTCTGGAAATTTCGAGTCCATAGGATAATTCGTTCTTGAATTATCGTGTCCACAAAAATTGTAACATCAGACGGACAGACGCACACAGGAAAAAAAAAAACAAAAAAAAAATCATGAAGCGTCGAAAGTTGAATATTTATAAACCTTATAGTGCCCTCTAAATTATTTAAATACATTTCTTTGAAAATGTAGGCAAGTTAAAAAAAAGTTTTTGGGATATCCAGCACCTTTTTGTGCTTCTTACACCCAAAGGACCCGGATCTATAACCTGCCGATGGAAATAGCTTTATTAAGGTCGATTCAGACATAATTATCACTAACTTCATTAAACTGAATTAAGAAATTAATAAAATTAAGAAACATAATCTCAAATTTTCCGTGGTATGAAATAATAAGGTAACTGCCAAATAGATAATAAGCATGTGTAAATACGACTGAATAAGTGAAACAAAAACAAATATCTATTGCGCAGGACGATTATTACTTTATTTGCAGTTGTTGGGTCTAAAAATCGTGTTTTAAAACCAACTATCTCCAAAAGTACCTACCTTTTATTTTCTTATGTAACTACTGTGTTTTTCCTTAACACTGAAAATGTACGAATTTTAAAATACAAAGGTGTCGCCATCTTCATTTTTATTTTGATACTTGGATAACGTTTGTTTATAACATTTTGCACAAATGTTAGTGTAGTTCAGAAATTCTTCTTTTTCTATGGTTTATTTTAAGATTGTATCATTATTTTATGATATAATTTTTTTTTTATCTTAATTGTTGCATACCACGATAAATTTATTATAAAATTTGAGGTTATGTTCCTTAATCTTATTAATTTTTAAATTTCTTAATTCAGTTTAGTGAAGTTAGTGATAATTATGCCTGAATAGACCTTTAGAATGTGCCTTATACTTGATAGTACTTAAATTTTAGACATTTAAAATTCAGCCGGGAGAAAATTAATTGTTAAAAATGTTCGCCAGCTCTTATAATTTACTGAGAAATAGAGAAAAATAAAAGAAACAGGTTGATTACGCTGTTCAACTGATAAGTTTATAGCTCCATACATCCAATAGTATCGATCGATATTCTCCTTTAAACAAAGCTAACGTGTAACAAAAAAAAAGCATAATATGCTTATTATTTCTCTTTTATTACACACGTATGGCTGCAAAAAGAATTTGTAAAATTAATTTGACAAAGGCGCGTCTTTTCTATACACTGTTTTATTTTCTGACCAATTTTCTTAAAATGTTGTTTATTAAAACTAAGTTGTTTTCCTTACAATTTGGAAAATTGCTTTCGGCATACATCGACAATTTTGTTTGAAACTTCAATTTATTTCATATAATAGATACACTGCATAATACAGATTCGCAATATAAAATAATATCTTTATCCGAATAAATATCATTTAAATATCATTTAATCCAAGTGCATATTAAACTTATACACAACAATATAAACATTTAACGAGAGAATAGGTATCACTCTGACGTCACAGCGCATTAATTAAATAGCCCTCTCTAGGGTAATTGAAAATTATTTCTTAAGACTTAATAACTAATTTTTGTATGAATTTTTCATATAAAAATAATGTATTAAGGGGCTGTCCGTATATTACGTAACGCGCCTAGGGGGGGAGGGGCCAGAGAAATTGTTACAGTTTGTGACAGGGGGGAGGGGGGGTCTAGGTAAATGTTACTTAACGGAATTTAATAAATTTAATGTTTACTGCCTAAGCTTGGCAGATGTATTTTTATTTCAACATAAATTACTATTTAGTGGCCCATAATTCCCCTTTTCACACAAAAATTGACGAAACTATGCATATTTAAATAATATTGTAATCAGTAAAAAAACTGTTGACATTGATATTAAAAAAAAATCTTACGGCCCTGTTCTTGCGTGATCTTGCCGATGAATCATCGGCGATGATACATTTTCGCGCGGAATGTGTACTCACAGAACACCAATGTGTGTACTATTTTGTGTACCTGGGCATAAACAATATACGTGTTATGTAAAAAGAGGTACCTAGTATTTTTTCCCTGTGTGATATGGTAAATGTGACAGTTTGTTACACAGGGGGGGAGGGGGTCAATTTTTTTGAAAAATTGCGTTACGTAATATATGGACAGCCCCTAAGTCTTAATAAATAAGGTTATTATTATGACACTACACAGTGCCTTTTGATTTACGCGCAAAGGACCCGGATCTATAACCTGCCGATGGAAATAGCTTTATTAGAATGTACTTTATAAATACTTAATAGCACTTAAATTTTAGACATTTAAAAATTAGCCGGGAGAAAAATAATTGTTAAAAATGTTCGCTAACTCTTATAATATACTGAGAAATACAGAAAAATAAAAGAAACAGATTGATTACGCTTTTCAGCTGATAAGTTTCTAGCTCCATATATCCAATAGTATCGATCGATATTCTCCTTTAAACAAAGCTAATATGCTTATTATTTCCCTTTTATTACACACGTATGGCTGCAAAAAGAATTTGTAAAATTTTACCAATTACCTAGTAAAGGAAAACTACGAACCGTGTCATTTCTGTCGTAATTTGACAAAGGCGCGTCTTTTCTAAACACTGTTTTATTTTCTAAAAATGTTATTTATTAAAACTAAGTTGTTTTCCTTACAATTTGAAAAATTGCTTTCGGCATGCATCGACAATTTTCTTCAATTTATTTCATATAATAGATACACTGCATAATACAGATTCACAATATAAAATAATATCTTTATCCGAATAAATATCATTTAAGCCAAGTAAATATTAAACTTATACACAACAATATAAACTCAATTTAACGAGAGATTAGGTACCACTCTGACGTCACAGCGCGTTAATTAAATAGCCCTCTCTAGGGTAATTGAAACTTATTTCTTAAGACATAATAACTAATTTTTGTATGCATATTTCATATAAAAATTATGTATTAAGTCTTAATAAATAAGGTTATTATATGACACTACACAGTGCTTTTTGATTTACGCGCTGTGACGTCAGAGTGGTATTCTCTCCACGGAAAAAAATTATAGCTAAGAGCGCTATAAGGCATATACCAAGCAAATTATAATCGCTTATTAAGGCATATCCACAGGCTTGAATAAGCAGACATAACGCATAATAACATACTGACATAACTTGCATACGGCATATGACATAAGACTATCCATTGGCGGTCCTAATACATAAGCGCATAAGATTGGTTAATATACGTTAGAATGAGAAGAGGAAGAACATATGCAAATTATGTCATTATGTATTATGAGTTATGTTTAGTTATACAAGCTTGTGGATAAGCCCTTATATAAATATAAGGCTTCCTGTTACAATTGCGGCATACACGGAAAAAAAAAATTATAGCTAGGAGCGCTATAACACACATACCAAGCAAATTATAATCGCTTATTATATAAATACAAGGCTTTCTCTTACAATTATGGCAGTCAGTGTAAAAATTTATATGAAATACTTTAATTGTTTAGTGAATAATAAAATATAACAAATAGTATGGCATTTATAGCTTAAATAGATTTAATTATTGTCCGTGCTAATAATTTTTATAATATAATAAAATTTCTGTAAATTTATAATAGTGCTTGTAATAAATATAATCGTGTCTGTAATATATATAATCGTTTCCAATTTATTTTTAACATTATTAGTTATTGTGTCCCTTATAATCTATAGCTTAAATCACTATAATTTGCCACTGTTACCAAATATCTTATAATGTATAGCGCAGAGCCCACTAATTTCTTTCCGTGTATAGTGTAAAAAATTATATGAAATACTTTAATTGTTGTGAATGTGAATGATAAAATATAATAAATAGTATGATATTATAGCTTTTAAGCCATTTAAAAATAGATTTAATTATAATTATTGTTCGTGCTAATAATTTTTATAATATAATAAAATTGCTGTTAATTTATAATAGTGCCTGTAATAAATATAATCGTGTCTGTAATAAATATAATCATATCCAATTTATTTTTAACATTATTAGTTATAGCTTAAATAACTAATTTGCCATTTCTAAAAATTTTCGCTTAGATTTTATGGGTTCTATGTCTAAAATGGATACATTATCAAAATCGAAACAGTGGCCTTGAAAAACAGAGCTTTAAATTTAAGTAACCCTAGATTTCACAATAAAAATCTAAGTTTAATCAAGGATATTCTTTTAAAAAGTCCAAACCACCTCATATGTGAATGTCTATCTCTAATAGGGCTAAGATGGAGGTACTTTGGGAACGACTCGCTGGAACCAAACGAGATCATGAACACTCCCCTGAAACCGTACCTGGACTTTATAAAAGAAACAGGGATGTTATGAGGAGATCTGTCCGGTTAACACAAAGGTCCCTAGGGACCAGGTGTTGAGGACAGTGAACCCCGCACTGAACTAAACTAAACTAAACTAATCTTAAAAAATCACTACCCAATTAAATTTATTTATTCTATTTTGTTTAATAATACTCCTAATATAAAAAATAATATTTTTATTAATAATAATAATAATACTATTACCAATAATAAAAAAATGTTTTGTAAAATTCCTTTTATTGCTCAGTTAAGTACCAAAATTATAAATATTTTGGGAAGATTGTAGAATTGTAACTTCAAACGGGTTTAATTTGGGGACTCTTCATGATAAAATGAAAGAAAAATCGGCAAAAGATTTTAGATCTAATTTAATTTATAAAATAAGTTGCAAGAACTGCAGGAGTGTTTACGTTGGAGAAACCGGACAGTGGTTAAAGTCAAGAACGGCTCAGCACATGTCAAATTGTAAAAATGTTCTAAATATAAATAAAACTGCTCTTGCTACTCACCGCTTTGACAAATGCCACTGTTTCGATTTTGATAATGTATCCATTTTAGACATAGAACCCATAAAATCTAAGCGAAAATTTTTAGAAATGGTTTATATTAACACTACCCCTAACACTATAAACTTCAAAGCAGATACACAAAACCTACACAAAATATATCACAACATCATTAAATAAAAAGCATATTTGACTATGTGGCGGGTATGAGCAATATTATTGGCTTACAAGATGGATATGTTCATGCATAAGTGTATGGGCATATTTGTTTTCTTTTATCTAAAGAATTTGATATACGCCACCTAGTTAAAAATTGTACATTTTAATTTACGCCTTACACTTCCACATCTTAAACTTAATACTTTCCCTTAACACCTCAATTTACCTTATTTTTAATTTGTTACCTTTATTTTTCATGTCAATGTCATTAATTTAATTTTTTGTATTTTAAGTATTATTTTTGTGGTTATATTTATCCCCTGAAGATGCCAATCCAATAAATTGTGAAACGTTGGGAAATTTTGTCTTTATATATAATTTAAACGCAGTTCTATAAACCGAGAATTATTTTAATTATTATTATAGTAGTTATTATATTATACACAGCCCCTGCGCTAGAATAATATACGGTAGTAATTTTCAAAAATACTTCTAGACAAAAAATTCTTGAATATAAATTTGTTTCATGAAAAAATAAGCAACTTTTTTTTAAATGTCCGTCCGTCCGTCTGTCTGTCCGTCCGATGTCACGATTTTTGTGAACACGATAACTCAAGAACGAATAATCCGATCTACTTAAAAATTTCAGGAAAAATCAAGTTCTACGAAGGGAATATCCCTAAGGGAGCTACGGCCCTTCTAAGAGTGCCCCTAAAATAGAGTTTTTATTTAACATGTTAATATTAACCACAGTAACGAATTTTTGCACATGCCTTAGCATTGATAAAGGCTATCATTTTATGCAATTTTTGTTTAGTAATTTTAATCAGGGACGTCCAAAATGTCACTTTTTGCCCCTAACTTTTTTATCTGTATTTTTTGACATTTTTTTAATAGTCATGCAATATCTAGAGTTAGAATGTATTCGTTCTATTTTTAAAGAGTGTGTAGATTTGCCTACATTATAAACCAGTCGTAGAAAAACAAATGAACTATTAAAAAAAATCATATTTTATTTTAAGTTTTTTTTTTGAGTTTTGAGTATAATTTCTATTAAAGAACAAAATATGTCCAAATAAATCATTCTTGTTGCATTAAAATATTATCATCATGTGTGTAAAGTAATAAATTTTAAAAGGAAAGCAATGCTATGTTGCAAATGTAAATGTTGTTTTCATATATAATTACACAAGAGGCTGAGAATTATGCGGGAAAAATTCGCGGTTTTCATGAAAATTTACTGTCTGGAAATAATTACGACCCGGACAACACCCTGGAGTAATTATCTCCAGCAAAATTTAATGAAAACTATGAATTTTTTCCGATAATTCGAAGAATCATGTGTAATTCGGAAGATTATTTTTAACGATTTATAATATGTCAAACCTACTTTTATATTTTTTTCATCGCAAAATGATATAAATTATTTTATTACTTATCTTAATATTTTTACAGGTATATTCTTTAATTTGTTTAATTAATTCGATTCTCAATTGCTACACTAAAACTTTTTTTGTCCATTTTTAAATTGCAAATTATGGTTCTGTCAATACTTCAGTCACTTACTAGCTCGGTACTGCGCTAGGCTTGTTCATAAAAGTCCACCTATAAAAACTGTCATTACATTTTATAAAAAGATTATTTTGTGGTATTTTTTGGTAATTAATAAAGTAATAACAATAATTATAAATAGTAATATATTCATATTTAATTATTAATTAGTTTTAGGTATGAAATCTTGTTGTAAAAGAGAAATAAACAAAATTATATGTTAAATTAAACTGTCTTAGGTATAAAATACCTATTTGTTAGGTCTCCGTATGACAATAAATCTATCTATCTATCTAAATACTGAAAAACAAAATACTACAGCGATTCTCACTGTAATATGATTGGACAGAAATAAACACGTGGTTAAAAATATTGTGAAATGATTAGTTGATAAAAACGTTAAAAAATAATCTTATAAATATGATAATTTCAACACCGATTCCGCTACAATGTTATTGTTCTTCTCAATTTTGCATTTCTTGGCAGTTTTATCCTTGTGAATAAAAAGTTTTCAGTGCTTTTTAACCCTTCGTTAGGCGCGTGGTCTACGATCGTAGACCATGCTTTTTTTTAGCTGGGTAACTTTTTACACGGAGTGTTTACGCTTGCGCCCCTTCGAGTAGCTGTGCATTATGCATCAATCTATTAGATCAGTAATAATTCACACTTTGAATGGGTATAATATTGTTTTTATTCATATTGAAATCTGCCTGGTCTACAATTGTAGACCGCGCGACTAACCACGTTACCTTTTTTATTTTTGCATTTTTTTATTTTGTGTAAGTTTTTATGGTTTCTTTTTGTGAATATTGTTTTTCAAAGTTAGTTTATTAGTTTAAAGATAAATTAAAGATACAATATGTCTTTACCACCAAAAAAAAATAGCGGTTTATAGGAAGACACTGGCACGAGTCTTTTTGGGCATGAAAGAGCTCATACGTAATGTTTTTGATAAATAAGGTAATTTTCTGTTCTATAAAACTAAAAATTACTTTGGACACTAAATGTGCCTAAGAAGGGAAAATAAATCGAAAAAAAAAATGCTCAAAATATCATAACTACGATTGCAAAGAGCACATGTACAAGGCGCATGAGTTACTAAAATATTGCATGATTTCGAGTCAAATTTTATAATATTTTTTTCTTTTAATTTAGGTGTTTTTTATTTTTTTATAATCGTACATGTTTAAAAAAAACAAATGTTTTAGTTTCAGAAAGTTTTTTAAGTTATTTTTATTTTTTTTACAAATTACCGTACAGATGTAAAATATATGTAAGAATTGTATATCATTGTTCTTTTACCCTTAACACTTACTAAAACAATAATAATTTGAAAAAAATATGTAAATAACTTTTAAATACAACCAAATAAATAACATAAGATATTTGGTTTTTAAAAATATAAATGTGTTTTTTTTTAAACAAAAAATAAGATGGTCTACAAGTGTAGACCGCGCGCCTAAACTCGTTACAAAAAGAGGCGCGCCTAACGAAGGGTTAATAGAACGTTTTCAACTTTAAAGCGTCGCATATTTTTTTTTCTGGTTTCTACCAGTTTAATAGTTATTCTTTAGATACAATAATCTATCGATAACACAGGTTCACAAAAAAATTAAGTCAATTATTATTGCTGAAAACAAATTTGACAGTAAAAAAGCTTGCTGACCCCATAACTTTTTCAAAAAACTGTAATAAAGAATACTGGACGAGTTACCTCGAGATCTTTAAAGTTCTCTAGAACGTAAACTATTATATTTTGAGTTATGACCGAATACATTTTTGATCAAAAAGTCGAGTACTATAACAAGTCCAAAATTTATCTAAATCTAACTGAAACCACTTTTACACAAAAAGTGAGCAAGGTACTTTGGGGTCAGCGAGCTTTTTCATTATCAAATTCGCTTTCAGCGCACAAAAATACGTAAGAAAAATATAGTCTGGTTAATAGTAATTAAACATTTGTGAGCCTGTGTAATTCAAAAGTTTTGGTAAACGTTAAAGTTTTATTGTGCGGAACTAATCATATTCATGAGTTTGACTTTGATATTAAACACTTTAAATTTATTTATTTTTTAAGTATAATGCTAAAATAAATATACACGGTGTATTTATAGGGTCCGCAACTTGGTTTGGACTTTTTACATCAGAAAATATGACAAAAAGTTCCTATAAACATATATCTAAAATGCGTCGTAAGGGAGCTACGCCCCTTTGAAAGTGGCTAAAAAATCAGGTTTTTCTTTAATAGCTTAGGAACCTTTAAGATATAGCAACAAGGTTTTTTGCACGTGAACTAATCTTAATAAGGCCCATCTTCGTATGTTATTTTCATGTACTTATTTTAACTAGGGGCCTGCGAAACGGGGGGCCTTATCAGTTTTTTGTCCCAAACTTTTTTCTGTGTAATTTTTTTGTTTAATTATTTTTGGTATATGATTCCTCAGGTCAAAATACATAAAAAAAGGTACTCTTGTTGTAACACAGAAAAAAGTTTGGGACAAAGAACTGATGTTTAAAATAAGTACATGAAAATAACATACGAAGATGGCCCTTATTAAGATTAGTTTACGTGCAAAACCTCGTTGCTATATCTCAAAGGTTTCCTGAGTTATTAAATAGAAACCGATTTTTTTAGTCACTTTCAAAGGGGCTTAGCTCCCTTACGACGCATTTTTAGACATATGTTTATAGGAACTTTTTGTCATTTTTTCTGATATAGTAACACCCTATTTCAAATACACCGTGTATATTTTAGTTATCAACAAACATGTACACTGACAATTTGTTATAGTGTTAAATACTGAACGATTTTTTAATATATGGAACCCCAAGCAACTTTAGTTATTGAATACAAGTTGTTATAGTAAAAATAATAGAACAACGTTGTTTTACTGTAAAAGCTTGTATCCAATAACTAAAATTTCTTGGGGTTCCTTATACAGGGTGTTCCTAAAGAGCATTCCATATTAAAGGACGTAATTCCTTGGCTTATTATGTGACTAAAAGTTCATATAAATATATGTCCTAAATTGCTTTATTTTAAATATACAGAGTGTTAAACTTAAAAAAAATACAAAAATTTAACCCCGCTTGCATCCCCCTCCTCCTTGGCCGATTTTGCTCAAATACGAACTTATAAAAGATGATAAAAAAATGCGTCTACATACTAAATTTTAAGTCTCTAGATTCTTAAGTTATCGTGGATACAGACAGAGAAACCGAATGACAGACAGACCGACAGACAAACAAACAAACAGACATCTTTTTTTGCTTATTTTGATTTTTCTCGACGTTTCAGGAAAATATTAGATTTTTTTTCTGCCACATGATTATATGAGAAAGTAAAAATTAGCGATAAGTTTACTCTGTAAAAAAATTACCCATGATTTGTCACGTAAATGTGATTTAATTCAAAATAGATTTTACATGTAATTTTACAATTTTACACGACATTACATTGTAATGTTCATATAAATTTGTAAAATTACATGTAAAATTGTAAAATTAAATTACATTTAACATCTAGTAAATTTTACATGTATCTGTGATCACATTTACATGCAGAATCATACGTAATTATATACAGAGCGGTCCAAAAGTCACCCCCCCTCTTAACTTTTTAACCAGTTGAGATATCGACTTCAAATTTGGAACTTTTAAATAAGACAACTTAAACTATCTCTTAGCATATATTTAATACTTTCAGCTCTTAAAATGTGGGCATGGGGGCACATTTTTTTAAATGGAAAGGGGGGTCGTGTAATACATCATTTTAAAGCTTATAAAATTCTCCATTTAACTCCATTTAACTCCATATTTTTAAATTAAAAAATGTTAATTATACATTAAAACTAATTTTAGTTGACATAAATAAAAATTTATAAAAAAACTTAAAAAATCGTATGTTTTAGCACAAAAAATTTAAAATTCAAAACCTTCAAAAACATTTTTAAATAATTTAAAAATGTTAGTTTAAATAGAGAATTTTATAAGCTTTAAAATAATGTATCACACGACCCCCCTTTCCATTTAAAAAAATGTCCCCCCATACCCCCCTGCCCACATTTTAAGAGCTGTAAATATCAAATATATGCTAAAAGATAGTTTAAGTTGTCTTATTTAAGAGCTCTAGATTTGAAGTCGATATCTCAACTCGTTCAAAAGTTAAAAGGGGGGGGTGACTTTTGGACCGCTCTGTATTTATTTTTTACAGTATAGGAGTTAAATGACACATACGACTTTTTGGTGTTTATTCCTAAACATATGGAAATTACTATCAATTAAATAGGAACTATTGTTATATTTTTTTGTTTATTGTCAAATATTGTAGTATGTTTTCTGACCTAATTTAAAAATGTGGGCATAGATAAAACAAAAAACTAAGTAGATTATCTTCTCAAGCGATCAT
>OY294052.1:16132935-16196558 GCA_958510825.1 Brachypterus glaber | reverse complement strand
TATTTATTATAATTAGAACAAAACGATTTAATTCTTCTAAAATTTTATATTTAGTATTAACCTAGTTTAAAGATACTATCAACTTTAATCGTTCTCGGTAGTTAAAGTGCAAAAAGTAGGTTTAGAGCAGTTTAAATGAAGTATGAAGTAATAGATATAATAAAAGTTTGGAATAAAAGCTGAATTAATTTATGAATATTCGTTAAGAAATAGTTATTTATGTGCCATGGTGAACACAATGTTTTTTAGATGGCCACGATAAAAATAATTCGCTAAAATGTATGTTAAAAATAATTTCCAATTGTTTTTGGGGTTTCTAGTACTACCTTTTAAGTTATTAACATTAAACAAAATATACAGAGCGGTCCAAAAGTCACCCCCCCCCCCCTCTTAACTTTTGAACGAGTTTAGATATCGACTTCAAATTTAGAACTCTTAAATAAGACAACTTAAACTATCTTTAAGCATATATTTGATACTTTTAGCTCTTAAAATGTGGGCAGGGAGGCGACATTTTTTTAAATGGAAAGGTGGGTCGTGTGATACATCATTTTAAAGCTTATAAAATTCTCCATTTAAGTGTATATTTTTTATTTGTTTTAAACTTTTTTTTTTGGTTTAAAATAGGGTTGAAAATGGGTATTTTTGTCAAAATTTCTCTAAAAAATCCAAACTATTTTTTAAAAATGCCTAATTTTATAATGAAAAAAAGTAAATTATACTTTTCAACTAATTTTAGTTGACATAAAAAAAATTAACAAAAAAAAAACTTAAAAATTTATTTTTTTAGCACAAAAAACTAAGAAATCCAAACCTTAAATAAGATGTTTAAAAAATTTAAAAATATATGGTTATATAGAGAATTTTAAAGGCTTTAAAATGATGTATCACACGACCCTCCTTTCCATTTAAAAAAATTTCCCCCCATGCCCCCCTGCCCACATTTTAAGAGATAAAAGTATCAAATATATGCTTAAAGGTAGTTTAAGCTGTCTTATTTAAGAATTCTAAATTTGAAATCGATATCTCAACTCGTTCAAAAGTTAAGAGGGGGGGGGGTGACTTTTGGACCGCACTGTGTATATTGTACGTGAAATTGCCCACCAATAAATGAACCATAAGTTTTTTCGGCAAGAAGATATATTTTCTTTTACTTTGGGTATACACGGTGTATTTGAAATAGCGTAGGAAATTTTAACAGGTGATTCTACATCATAAAATATGACAAAAAGTTCCTATAAATATATGTCTAAAAATGCGTCATAAGGGAGCTACGCCCCTTTGAAAGTGACTAAAAAAATCGGTTTTTATTTAATAACTCAGGAACCCTTTGAGATATATCAACGAGGTTTTGCACGTCAACTAATCCTACCAAGGCCCGTTTTTATGTGTTATTTTCATGTACTTATTTCAACCAGGGGTGTGCGAAACGGGGGGATCTTATCAGTTTTTTGTCCCAAACTTTTTTCTGTGTAACTTTTTTGCAATTTTATTTTTGAAATATGATTCCTCAGGTCAAAATACATAAAAAAAGGTACTCTCGTTGTAATACTGTAGGATTAACCGTTTTCGAGAAAAATTCTTTGAAGGTGAAATTCTACGGTTCGAGGACGAAAAATTAAATACTAAAATGTTGAAAACCAAAATTTTAATGATGCAGGGCGAATGTACATTAAAAACTAAGAAAAAAACCTCATATACAGGTACTTCCAAAAATCAATCCTAATGGAGCTATGGTCTCCTAAATATGCACCATTTTTAAAGGGCTATGGTAGATTTAAAAGCGTTTTTTCGACCTACATGTATGGTAACTTTTTTTCTTAGTTTTTGATGTAGAATAACATTGCATCATTAAAATTTTGGTTTTCGACATTTTAGTATTTAATTTTTCGTCCTCGAACCGTGAAATTTCACCTTCAAATGAACTTTTCTCGAAAACGGTTAATCCTACAGTATTACAACAAGAGTACCTTTTTTATGTATTTTGACCTGAGGAATCATATTTCAAAAATAAAATTGCAAAAAAGTTACACAGAAAAAAGTTTGGGACAAAAAACTGATAAGGCCCCCCCGTTTCGCACACCCCTGGTTTAAATAAGTACGTGAAAATGACATACAAAGATGGGCCTTATTAGGATTAATTTACGTGCAAAACCTCGTTAATATATCTCAAAGGGTTCCTGAGTTATTAAATAAAAACCGATTTTTTTAGCCACTTTCAAAGGGGCTTAGCTGCCTTATGACGCATTTTTAGACATATGTTATAGGAACTTTTTGTCATATTTTATCATGTAGAATCACCTGTTAAAATTTCCTACGCTATTTCAAATACACCCTGTATGCGCATGAAATTGATCCCTTTCTGTAACAACATGGGTACCGAATAAATAGAGTTAAGTATATTTCTGAAAAAAATAATAAGACTGTATACATTGTAGAAAAGGACTTTCTTTACAGTATGTTACCGATCAGCCAGCCCGAGCTCTGTTACAGTGTTGTCACTTACATTGCCTTCATATAATTGAAAATATTACATACTGTATATAATTTTCACATGCATATTTAAACAAGACATAAAAAATGATTGCAATTTTTCGAATAAATCATCAAAATCTAGTAGGTAATCCTATTACAGTTTTGTTTCCATTAATTAACACTCATCCACTTTGGTATTAATTGCAATATAGATTTATTGCCGTCACAAAAAAATCAAATAAAACTGTATATTCGTTACTGCTTTATTATTATTTATTTTAGTAAAGTTACACATTAGAGCACATGTATTTTTTGCGATGAGTATGGGTAAAAACGAGACAAATTTTAAGAAAAACTAATAAACTTTATGTAATATTAACGCAAAACTTTAAATTGTATTATATTATTTAATATTTCATGGTAAAAAATATATCTGTGGCTTGTTTCTAAAAGGGCCAATGTAAAAAATCTGGAACGGATACACTAAGGGCCACTTGCACCAATGATAGTTTAACTTTAAACTTGGATTAAATTGACGGCTCACCAATCAGAACTCAGCCTTTTTAACTTAAACTCGGTTTAGCTGAGTTAATCCCGTACGAAAATTTGGTGCAAGTGGCCCTAAGTCAAACATTGGCCGTTTTAGCAGTTTAACAGAAATATTTATTGAAAACACACGTTGTCCCTTGTCGCTTAAAGTCTACATTTATCTCACAAGCACTGACATTGGCTTTTTTAGGTTATATAGATCTGAAACAAATTAGTTAGGCGGTATAACTCAAAATATGGAAAAAGTAACATTAGCTCTTTTAAAACCAATCCACAAATATATTTTTTTTGTAATTTTGCTACAGTTTTCTTTATTTTCATAGACAAGAAATGATACCACATGTGCTCATTCTAGCACGATATGGAATAGTCATACCGTATCTAGAACTAGAATGGATTTATTCTAAACATAAACTGCAAGAAATGTTAATTGAATCTGTTTATTAGATAGCAGTTCATTAACCTGATACTGGAAACAAATGGAAAGAAACTTCCACTATAAAAAATGAGTTAAGCAAAAACATTTAGGTCAATGCAGGACTTGACAAGAGTTTTATTTTTTAATTAATATAACCTTTTTCAAATTGGTGGAGGGCCTCTAATACAAGCTTACATCTTATTTGGGTCTCTCCATGATTCTGTGCTACTATATAAATGAATAAACAAAAAATAATAAAGAAATGCATAATTCTATGTTTGAAAAGTGTGTGTATTTGCCTACACTAGAAAAAATATTTTATGACAGTTTGCGTTAATTTTCTCAATATTTTCGAATAAACGCTATACTATTTAAGAAGATGAATTAACTTTAAAATGGTGTAATTTTATATTTGTATAATACAGAGCCTTTTGATATTTTGTTGCTTTGGTTAAAAAATTAAACTTACGTATTTTTTTAAGGTAAAAAAGCTTTTATTTATTTTCTTTCCAAACTAAAAGAACTATTCCCTGAAATCAGATCCTGGCTCTAGGTACCAAATTACCTAAAACTGAATCAAGAGATTTATCTTCCAGAAGATTTAAAACAAAGTTATCATCAGTTGGTAGCCCTAATGTATATTCAATATTGGTAAAACATTAGTTAATAATAAATTTCTATGAGTTTTATCAAAATACTGTTTCTATTTAGTAAAAAAACAAAAATATTACAACTTACGTGTGAATAAGTTTTAGAACTATAATTAAACAGAACGGTTTGTAAACAGAATTCAAAGCATCCATGCAATTTATAAATACATAAAAAAGGATTCCTTGAACCAAGGACACGTATCTTTTGATATGTTTAAATATCTTATTTAAAAACCCGTGATCTTCGTTCAAGGGCATTGACTTTGGTTCAAAGAAATGTAAGCTTTGAAACAAGAGAATATGGCTTTGAAATTATCAAAAGACACGTGTCTTTGGTTCAAGGAATTAGTTTTTTTTTCTATGTAAAACTAAAAAAAAAATATTGAAAATTTTATAGTTGATGTCAAACAATACTTTAAGCAGTAAAGCGCGCTAATTGTCAGATTTTTATTTTAAAGCAGGGTGTCCAAAGATCAGTAAAAACGGGTAAATCAGGGAAATGTTAGTAAATTTGAAGTGTAAAATATTGGGGAAATAAAAAAAAATAGGTCTACATAATAAATTATTACTTAAAACATAAAGTTCTACCAACCCATCGGTCGTTTCCCCACCACGTTGGCTTGTGCTGCCGAAGATCTAAGCACTATCTAGGGACTTTCAAGCAACCAGGATCTGTACTAAGGCTGCAAGCGAAAATGATACTTAAGCAGTTTGGCGCCGGTCCGAGTGCACTGGCAGCCAATAAACTTAAGGACCAAAGCCGCTCACTTAGCCAAAAAAGCCGACAAAACGAGGTTCGGATTCCTCGCTAAACTGTAGGTCCCGGGGTACAACAACAAAAATCCTCGTTGGAGTAGAAAAACTAGTAACACGGGGGTAGGCAAAAAGGACCAATATGGTCTAGTTGCCAGGCTTGACCTCCCCACCATTACTACTACTACTACTACTACTATCAATCCATCGACTCGTTTTAGAAAAAAAAAAATCATAACTCAAAATTGAAACATGTTTAAAGTTTTTGCGCATATTCGTTTTAAAAACTTTTTGTGTGTACTAAAATCAAGGAAAATTCTAAATTTTGAGCCGGAAAATCAGGAAAAAATCAGGGAAAAAGTCCAAACCCAGTAATTTGGTATTTAGGCGCTCGAAATTAGTTTTTTTTTAGATATACCTAATCAACCCAATGAGTCACCCTGCGCCAGTCTAGTGATTAAAAACAAAAACTATCATTATGGGGATTATAATACAGTATTGATAAAACAACTAAACAAACCATTATCTAAAAAAACACATTTAACGAAAATTAATTTAGCAATAACACCCATAATGCAGGAAAACTAGTTTGATGTTGTGTGAAGTGGGTTTATGTTTTTGGCTTTTGTTCGTGAAGCAGACAATGCATATGGCATAGTCGATGTTTGTGCAACTAATTATTACGGTGGCTTGTTTTCCCTTTTATTCTATAACTTTATGTGGAATATCAGGATAGTTGATGTAATTTACCCAGTGTTATTGTTATGTAGAAAAAAAAATTAGATGACCATAATCGAAAGTATATTTTATTCAGTACAGTTTTTTTAGAGAAGGACGTTATTTTATATGCTCGTACTGAAAGTAAAACAAAAGACGACGCCTTGGACAACGCTGTCCTGCTAAATTGCTTTCAGTTGGTAGGGAACTTCATGTACAGGGTGACCCAAAAAGAATGTGACTGAGCGTTTCAGCCATAACTTCTCTCTTACGAATCGTTTCTTGATGAAATTTTCATAACTATTCTTAGACAGTTGGAGCACCGAGAACCGGAATCGGAGGCAGAGCTTCTCAAAATTGAAGTTTCTTTTTCGGATGTTTCACAATTTCTGTAGATTCGCTTAGAGACCTCCAACTTTAAATATGGGGGGTTGCGATCAGTCCGGACTGGCTTGCGGTTCGGCTCGGGTTACTTTCGGGGAGACCGAGGATGGTGCGCAGGAAGAAAAACAATCGTCACTTACCCCGAAATTTCAAACCCCAATGTTGATAAAGGTCCCAAATACTCGAATAATGATTCTAAAAAAAAATTATTTATTTTTTTTTATTTATTTATATATGCCAAAATTGGTATGTAGGTGCTCCCTAGAATTTTGACCAAGCTCCCTAAATTTGACAATCCCCCTACCTACAGATTTCGAAAAAAAAACAATTTTAGCCAGTCACAGTCTTTTTGGGCCACCCTGTACAATGTCAATCAGAAAATATTTTTTTTCTAAATTTTAACGCCCTATTTTTAACGTGATCGTTCGGTCTTTCCCCGGCTCACAAATCAGACGTTCCTTCAGGTATTTGCACAAAAAATATCAACATTAAATTAATGATTTTTTTTATGTTGAGTTCAGTTATAAATTTAATTTTATAGCCGTTTAAAGTCAACGTTGTGGCCTTTTATCTTGAAGGCACGCACTGCCACTTCAGTGTTAGTTGGCATCGTTTATATTGAACATAGAAGATTTCTTGACAATATTTTGCCGGTGTGTCCAATAGACATAGGTTATCGACACATGACCTAGTCACAGATAAAATATATGGATATTTGAGACCTAGTGCTTGCAATGCGGCGAAGTTTCTCGTGGAATTCGAGCGTGCATTGGCACGGGACCAAATATCCGTCCGTTCGGTTCCTAAGCTGTTCCCATCGAGTTTTCATTCAGTTAATAAATTTTCTAGCCAAAAGGTTTTGAGAGCACTATATTCACCACAAGTTTACTATGGTCTGTTTTGAGCTATATTTATTTCATAGAACATTATCTAAACCTGGGGGTGTGCGATAAAAAATTTTCTAAACTAGTTGACTGCGTCACGGTTCACCTGGGCGATTTTAAATAAAAATTTCGTGGACCCCTACATTTTTTGGACTAAAACATAACTGATGACATCAGAAATCAATTCCCATTTGAAAGAAAATCGTAAAAGATACACTTTTTTAGACAGATAAAAAAATGTTTTTTTGAGTAATAAGGAGTGTCGAAAAATCGCGATTTTCAAAATCAAAAACGATCTCTGGCTTAAAAGTTGCTCCTTAGTAAAAAACAGTGGCCACTCAAAAATGAGCCAAATCGATAAATGTTTAGATGTAGCTCAAAGCACTCAAACTTAAAAAAAAATCGGTACCTGTTTTTCGGATAAAAACTGATACCGATAAAAATTGAGGAAATTTTTGAGGGTTTCTTTGGTAATATTTAGAAACAATACTAAATGTAAGAACTAAAACAATTAAATCCCCCCCCCCCTCCCCTTAAGTTAGAACATGAAAAATTCGCCAATTATTTGAAGATTTCGCAAAAATTTAATTTTTGCAATTTTTTAAAAGTGCATAAAAAATAGTTTTAAATAAAAAATATGCAAAATTATATATTAGTATATAAGCATATATACATGTTAACCTACATGACTATACAGAAATCATAATTTTTTTCCTTAAGTTGAGTAAAAAAAATTAATTTCGATTAGAAACCGGATGGATTTTCTGTTTTTTGCCTAAAACTTTTTTCGGTGTACTTTTTTTTTGATTTTTTGGTAGAAATACTTTTTTATGTAAAAATACACAAAAAAGTTTCTGTGGTTTAACATCGCAGGTTTAACCGTTTTAAAGATAAATGCATTTAAAAGTAAATTTTTACGCAAGAAGAACCAAAAATAAAGAAATTAAAAAATATAAAGCAAAAAACAAATATTTTAGTAATGAGTGGTTATTTAACATTAAAAACATAGAAAAAGTTTGTATGCACCTTGGTCAAAAAATCATTCCTAAGGAAGTTATGTCCTTTTAAATATGCCCATTTTCAATCAATTTTCGCAAAATCTTCAAATAATTGGCAATTTTTTTATGTTCTAACTTAAGGTAAGGGGAAATATAACTTTTTAGTTTCCCACAATTAGTATTGTTTCTAAATATTACCAAATAAACCCTCCAAAATTTACTTAGTTTTATATACAATCACTTTTTATCCAAAAAACAGGTACCGATATTTTTCAAAGTTTGAGTGCTTTGAGCTACCTCTAAACATTAATCGATTTGGCTCATTTTTGAGTGGCCATAGTTTTTTACTAAGGAGCAACTTTTGAGCCAGAGAGCGTTTTCGATTTCGCAAATCGGAATTTTTTGACACACCCTATTACTCAAAAAAACGTTTTTTTATCTTTCTAAAAAAGTATATCTTTTACGATTTTCTTTCAAATGGAAATTGATTTCTTATGTCATCAGGTATGTTTTAGTCCAAAAAAATGTAGGGGTCCACGAAATTTTTATTTAAAATCGCCCAGGTGAACCGTGGCGTACGCATATTTCGATGAGTAGGTACCGTATTACTTGTGTGCGGATCATGTCCTGGGAACTTGTACTGTGTCTTAAACTAATTATTACATAATTGAATCGGTTATTGCTAAAACACCCTAAGTCATCACCCGATATTTAATAAAGTACAAAAAAATTAGGAATTTGAGTAAATACTTGTTTAGTGTACAGTAACTCTTACTTACTTACTCGGATGATTTAGGGTGTTTTAGCAATAACCGATTTTATTATGACTGAGAAATTTATAAAGCTTTGTGGCGTTAAATTATGTTAAAAATTTACAAACATACGGGTCAAGTGATACTTCACATTCTGGTGACTAACCAAATTTTTAAATTGAAAAATTTGGACTTTTTAGATGGAGTATCATCCCTGAATTTTTTCAGAATTTAAAAAAAAATCTAGATGTCGCTCACAGCCATTTTTTAAAAAGATATGTTCCTTTTTTTTATTTATTTTAAGGCCGAAGGATTTTTTATTTAATTCTTTTTAACAACTCACGGTATAAAGGGATAATAAATGGGTAACCTCAAAAAAAAATCGTTCGGGTTGCATTCTTAAACTAATAAATTGCGTTTTTAAACAGCTGCTAAAAAATATGAATTTGGGTCAAAAACATGTCAAGTCCAAAATTAATTATTGTATAGCCACTTATTACATCAAAAATGCCACTTTTATTTTTTTTGAAAAAAAATCTAGAGGTCGCTCACAGCCATTTTTTAAAAAGATATGTTTCTTAACCTTTTTTGATTTATTTTAAGGCCGAAGGATTTTTTATTTAATTATTTTTAACAACTCACGGTATAAAGGGATAATAAATGGATAACCTCAAAAAAAAAATCGTTCGGGTTGCATTCTTAAGCTAATAAATTGCGTTTTTAAACAGTTGCTAAAAAATATGAATTTGGGTCAAAAACATGTCAAGTCCAAAATTAATTATTGTTTAGCCGCTTATTACATCAAATGCCACTTTTATTATTATTATTTTTTTTAAATCTAGAGGTCGCTCACAGCCATTTTTTAAAAAGATATGTTCGTTAAGCTTTTTTTAATTTATTTTAAGGCCGAATGATTTTTTATTTAATTCTTTTTAACATTTTTTAAATTGAAAATTTTGGACTTTTTAGATGGAGTATCATCCCTGAATTTTTTCAGAATTTAAAAAAAAATCTAGATGTCGCTCACAGCCATTTTTTAAAAAGATATGTTCCTTTTTTTTATTTATTTTAAGGCCAAAGGATTTTTTATTTAATTCTTTTTAACAACTCACGGTATAAAGGGATAATAAATTGGTAACCTCAAAAAAAAATCGTTCGGGTTGCATTCTTAAACTAATAAATTGCGTTTTTAAACAGCTGCTAAAAAATATGAATTTGGGTCGAAAACATGTCAAGTCCAAAATTAATTATTGTTTAGCCACTTATTACATCAAAAATGCCACTTTTATTTTTATGAAAAAAAATCTGAGTTTTTGCTGTTCTGTGGTTTAGAAGTAGTTTAAATTTCAAGATGGTGATTCTATTGGTTCGTCTGGAATAAAATACAATTCATCGTAGATTTGGTCAAAAGTAACGAGGGTCTCACCACTGATCTAATCTACGCTGCGCGTTCCCGCATTTTAATTAATTCCAGACAAATAAATAAAACTACCATGTTAAAATTTTAACCACACATAGTCAAAAGAACAGGAAACACTAACAATTTTTTTCATGAAAATTAAAGTGGCCCTTTTGGGGTAATAAGCGGCTAAAAATTATTTCATTTTGAACCTAATCCTAGTTTTTTAATATTTATTTAAAAAAGCGATTAACTAGCTTAAAAATAAGGATAGAACGAAATTTATAACTTTGACAGTTTTCTAGATATTGTCATTTAAGTAAAGAACTGACGGTCAAGATTGGCGCGAGAGACGCCACTTATCTAATCTACGCTACGCACTCCTGCAATTTATTTTATTCCAGACGAACCAGTAGAATGACCATCTTGAAATTTGAACCAAATCTTAACAAAAGAACAGCAAATACTTTTTTGGTGTAACAAGCGGCTAAAAAATATTTTATATTGGACTTGACACGTTTTTGACCCGAATCCATATGTTTTAATATTTATCAAGAAAATGTGATCAAAACAAAATATCCAGCTTTTATAGTTTTCTAGATATTGTCATTTAAGTATAAATAATATTATATATAATATAATTTAAGTCACTGGTGTTTTTGGCAATACTTTAAAAATTTCAAAACCGGATATCTCCAAGACAGATAGTATCTATGTGTTATCAAAATATTACTCAAAAATAAAGAAGTGAGGGAAATGGCTGAGTTGGTCTGTCTTGGAATTGCCTTATAGGTAATTGCATTTTAGGATTAGACCATGCTACAACCCAACTAGCATTTTTGTTGCTGCTACGTGATCATTACCTTAATTGAAATAAATTAAGTAGCCGCGACTAGTTACAGGAACTCTATAATTACGTAGTAATTACGTAGATACTACCAAAATGGGGAAAAATATAAGGGTAACAATTACGATCTTGCCACGTGTTTGCAACTTAGTTCGGAACGATTTCGTAACAAAACACCTATCACGTAGCCACGCAACTGGCAATTACTGGTTTCAAAATAGCTTTTTTTTTGAAGGTTTGATATAAATAATAACTTATTATACACATCATCCATTTCAGAAAAGAAAACAATCTTATAAGATAAAAAATAGTAACGACGGAAGTTTTTCAGTGAATATAAATAATAATAATTCTAAAAAACTAATGGGCCAAGAAAACTATGTAGTTTTGTTGTTTAAATAAATGATATAATTGAAAATTATTTTAAGGTTAGAAACGCAAAATTAAATATTTTTTAGTAAAATGTGTTAAAATGTATTTGTTATCATTTGGGAATAAAAAATTAGTACCAAGATGGCGTCAAAATTTGGTGAATTTTAATGGATTTTAATAAAAATTGGTGTTTAAAAGTTTTCAGGGATGCTAAATTTAGCTTTATAAAGCTAAATCCATTATCAAACATTTTAAATTCAAAATGGCGAATCCAATATGGTGGCAAAATTTATTGCATTTTAATAAAAAATTATATCTAGGGGTTTTTGGGGATGCTGAAACCGAGTGCATTATTGAAATTTAAAAAAATTCAATATGGCGGTTCCAATATGGCGGCAGAGTTTAATGAATTTAAATAAGCTTCAATAAAAATTGGCATCAAGCAATTTTCAAGCCTACTAATAGCGAAACCAAAATGACGACAAACTTTTTGTTAAATATCTGTATTAAGCGGTGAAAAAAATCAAATATTAATCATTCAAATTTCAAAATAGCGGATCCCAAATAGCTTCAAAATTATAAGTTTTAATTAAGAAAAATATTAACTAATTATTTTATTTATTTTTGTTTATTAAACAAATCTTAGCCATCGAGATGGCTAACGCGGCTAACCGCGGTTAGTTTCAAATGTTTACTACAATAATAATATAATATAATATTATTAATTATTATAATAATTAATTATGTATTATTATTATTATTATTATTTACTTTTAGCGACCTCAAAACCTTTTATATAGGTACTAATTTTCATAAAAATATAAAAATATATATATATTGGATTTTTTATGATTAAATTTGGTTTTCATATATATAAATATTTACAAAATGGTACTACCTTAAATCCGCCATATTGAATTTTAGAAAAATTCATTTGGTTTTAACTAGCTACCACAAAAACACCTAAATAAATTTTTTTAAAATTCCATCAAAATTGTCCAAAATTTGGATTCGCCTTTTTGAATTTTTTAAAACAGATTTTGTTTCAGCATCCTCAAAAACCCCTGAATACCTATTTTCATTAGATTCTAATAAAATCTCAGATTTGGCCGCCATATTGGATCCCCCATTTTGAATATTAAAACTTTAAAAATAGATTCTGTTTCAGTATCCTCGGAATCCCCTAAATATTAATTTTCATCAAAATCTAATAAAATCTAACAGATTTGGCCGCTATATTGTATCCGCCATTTTGAGTTACGAATTTTTAAAAACAGATTCAGTTTCAGAATCCTCGAAAACCCCCTGTTACTAATTTTTACGATATTACGGACAAAGACCGAGTTTTGGCCAAAAACGAAGGTCTCCTGGTCCACAGTAATATTATTTGAAACTATCCGTAAGTAAAATTGGCTCAACCCAGAAGATCCATCACTTTTTTATATTCTTTTCTACCAAACTAGTGATAATCTCGCACTTCATCATGTCCAATGATCAATCTCATCTGTCTTCTCCTATAGCTTTTAAGCTGCTCTATATTATTTGCGACTAAACAAGCAAAGCATTTAAAAAAATACCGATGATGCCTAGTAAATACACTGGGAATTTGTTACCGTATTAAATACTGAACTATTTTTATATTTAGAACCTCAAGCAAATTTAGTTATTGAATAAAGTTGTTACGCTAACTAAAGTTGTTACACTAATAATAACTATAACCCGGATATTTGGTATTGGTTACGAGGGGCGAGCGGAAGTTTAATTTTTTATGAGAATTCTGACATGGGTGACACTTACTGAGTACAATGACACAAATTTGTAATTTATTATAAATAAGTTTTTCCCGAGCTGCAATTTAATCGTGAGGTACTTTATTGTTGAACGTGCGAAAAAAATATAGGTTTGTCTTAGAAATGTAATGTTTCAAAGCACTTATCATCAAAATAATGGCATACAAAAATGTTTTATTTTGATTTACTAAGCCAGTTGTAACATTCCGTCGATGAAAATTGAAAATCCTCAGGGTTTATAGAAAATTGGAAGTTGTAAAGTTGCCAAGCAAGCCCATAAAGAGAAAAAACTGTTTATCAAAATCCAAAATTTTAGTACAAGACAAAAATATTTTTAGCATAGATGAAACCAACAATGTTTCTGGTTTAAAGATTGCGCATGTTATGTTATTCCGAATTTTCCACAATGTTCAATAGTAGACGTTTTTAATGGCAAAGAAGTTGAGTTTTCCAAACCAAATCTAAATACTTATAAATGTATCATACATAAGAAATCATACATTCTTTAATTATGCATTACTTATGTACTTCGTTAGACATAGAACATTCATTTTCAAATTATAAATATACTTTTGGTAAAAGAAGACGAAGCTTAATAGCCGAAAACATGGAGAAAATCTTGATGATATATTTTTATATTCAACAATAATATTAATTAATTATGTTTAAAAATATGGGTACATTTAGTTTTAGAACACTTACATGTAAATATTTTGTAAAATATACATAATATAGTTTTTTGTCGTTTTACCTTTGATATTTATATAGTTAAAATCTTTTGTAATATTAAAAGTATAGATAATTCCCCGTGTCATAATATTGGTACACCTGTTTAACATAATCGTCAAGTTACGCTATGAATAATAACTATCACGGGATGGTTAAGAAAGTGTGCCATTAATCGTTAAAAACTTTTTTTTGTAAGTAACATTTGCACGACCCTCGTAATCGATACCAAATATCCGGGGTATGATAATAACAGAACAACGTCATGTCTCACGTGACCACTGTATTCCATATATATGTTACTGTGAAAGACCCAAATCTGGTGAATGTCTATATTCTCCGGAGAATGTCCGAAAACTAAAATAATAAACAGGCACAAAACCAACGTTAACGTAAACCAGCGCTTCTCATAAAAAAAACACCAAACCAACACAAAACCAAACCAACGTTAACGTAAACCAACGCCCCCCATATTTTAGTTTTCGGACATTCTCCGGAGAATGTCGACATTCTCAGATTTAGGTCTTTCACAGTAACATATACAAAAGGTTCAGTATTTAATAAGGTAATGAATTTTAAGTCTGCTAAATGCAATGACACCGTTTTTTTACCGTGAAGAACTGTAAAACTTTCTTTGATTTTGGTAAAAAGATCTTTGATTTTTATTATGTAATTTATTTCAACGGTTATTATACCTAATCTTTGTGTTGAAAATTGATTAATAGTATATTACGTGAGAGGAAAGTACTAGTAAGGCGAATGTGCAAAACATTCACACGATACTGAAAATACTTTCCACGCGAGTAAAAATATTTTTCTTACTAAAGTAAAACGAACAGGTGCGAAATAGTCCAGGCACTGCGTAGATTCTGACTTGCAAAAGGTCAAGGAGAGTTCTAATTTGGTACTACCAAATTGGTAGATTTGTAAAGTTTGGTGTCCTTATTAATATTCCGAGTTTTCGACCTTGAGCGACCGCCGCTCGCCCCGCCATATTGGAAAAATGGTACCTAAAACCAGTTTTTCGGGAATATCTTCTCTCCAGCGCCGCCTATGTTAAAAATAACTATTATAGAGCATAAAATTTCCTGCAACTTTTGTAGGAAACAATTTTCAATCAGTTGAGTAGTTCACGAGTGCAGTAAATTTCATACTATAATTTTTGTAATAGCTATTTTTAACCTAGGTGGCGCTGGAGAGAACATATTCTCGAAAAATTGGTTTTCGTTACCATTTTTCCAATATGGCGGTGCGAGCGGCGGTCGCTCAAGGTTAAAAACTCGGAATATTAATGAGGATACCAAACTGTACAAATCTACCAAATTAGAACTCTTCTTGACCTTTTGCAGCGAAAGCCCCCTTTTATGAATTCAGTGCCTGGCCTAAAGGTAAAAAGCATAATTGACGTAACTTTTTTTAGAAAAATAGAGTTAGTTGGGGTTATGGATAGTTAATACATATGGAATTTTAGTGGAAAAGCTATAAAAGTAAATGTCTACTTCAAAAATTTAGCTGTTTTGTTTGGAGGCCAATGGGAACAAAAAAGTAAAAGTAAAGTTTGGTGCACAACGGGTACACTTGTGCACCAAACTTTTTATACTTTCCACGTTAATAATTGTGCACACTGTGCACACACATGTGTTTTCCAATTTAATCTGTTGAAAGCAACATATTCTAAGCTGTTTTGTTTCAAAGTATTTTAGAACACTATTAAATATCACAATTTTTACTTCCTTATGGGTCGAATATCAAAAATTCCTGAAATAACTATTACTTTTTGATTTTGATAAAGAATATGTGTACCAACTATCGAGATTCTACATGTAAGAGGTCTCTGATATGCTCCCTTTTTTAAAAATGTCTAATCTTTAAATTATTTACCACTTACGACTTAAATATCACGATTTTTACCCCCTTAAGGGTCGAATATCGAAAATTCCTGACATGTGTCTTTTCGATTTCGATAAAGAATATTTGTGACAAATATAAAGATTCTAGATTTAGATGTTTTTGAGATAAGCAAACTTTTCAAAAAGGGTTATTCTTTAAATAATTATAAGAATCGAGATATTTAAGTCGTAAGTGGTAAATTATAATTTACCACTTAATTTATACGTATGTTTTTGATTTCGATAAAAAAACATTTTAGCCAAATATCTAAATTCAAAATTAAGAGGTCTCTAAGATACGCAAAATTTTAAAAAAGCTTTCAACCTCCTTTTTACAACCTCAATGCACGTATTTCAAAAAATCGCTTATAAGTGGATGCTTGCAGCATAAAAGGAACAAGTTGTCCAAATTTCGAAAAATCGCATATTAGTAAATGCTTACAGAATAAAAAAAAACAAGCCATCCAAATTAAAAGTTTCTGGGTCCAGAGGTTTAAGCTGGGTTGGTTGAAGTGAGTCAGTTAGGATTTTATATAATGGATAGTTAACAGGCACATGGAATTTGTTTTTTTCAAAAGTATATTGCTGAATATTCAAGGGATATACAGTAAAACCATAATATAAGCATTATACAGACTTAACCTTTTAGGCAATGTATCAAAATGATTTAACTTTAAACTGCATTTTCACAAAATGATTAAATTGTCACTTGTACCCCTTGGCTTCTCACCCCATCAATTGTAAAAGTAAATAAAACAGAAAAATTCTCATTTTGGCCGTTTCGCACCCTGATTTGAGACCTGTGTTAAATGCGCAATGCTGCATGAAATTTTCGGTTGTGGTTTTGTGCCATCGACCTCTTGTCTAAAAATATCCTAAAGTTGAACTACGAGTTGCCAAAATTTTGCTGTTACTTTTTTGAATAGTTATAATTGCAATTTATTAAAATTTGAAGGACGTTATTTTTTTTAATATCACTCCTATATTTTTTCTTTTGTTTTGGATAGACCTCGAGCATGCAAATACTGAAATAATGATATATTATATTTTTAAGTTTTAGAATACCACCCCTATAATTTTGGGTTGTTTATACCCGATGTCCCACGGTAGAGAAAACAGTCAACAATATATCAAAATGAGTTTTTTAGCAGTCAACATGGACCTAATTACAATTTTCCCTAGACAAAAGTTTTCTTCTCTTTTTTGTTTTCGAGCTAGAGCTCCACACATGCCTTTTTTTAGTATAACAACATTTTTAAATGCATTTTTTTATCATAACAACATTTTTAAATGTCAAAATTAAAAAAGTCATATTTTTTGCTTTATTGTATAATAGTTATTTTTACTAAAAAAAATAATTTTCTATTAATATTTTACACCAAAATGATTAATTAGATATAACTTTACAATTAATGAACTTAATATAACTTATATAATCTAAACTAAACTAAATAATAAATTAAATATAAAAAAAATCGTCCAAACCCGATTCAATGTTAAACGTCCCTAACACGAAGGATGCATTTCCCCTCTGTACCGCCAGCTTATCCTTTGAGTGATGAATTATTTTTTTTTAATTTTTAATTTTAAAAAATCTTACTTTCATTTTTGGATGAAGTTACCGCAAAACAAATAAGTTGCTGTGAAATTATAATTTTCAAATGCGATATTCATGTTAATGTCAAATCACTCGTAAAAAAATTGATTGAGATTGAGATGAGATTGATTTTATAAAATTTAAATAATGAAATTTATCAATGTTTTAAACTATTATTTATATCATCTACAAAACTGGAACGAATTGGGCAAAGCTTAGACATTTCCATAGAGGCATGGCATTTTACGATAGTAACTTAAATTGCTTTTACTATAAAAATTGTTGGAAAACATCAAGATCGCAACATTAGCTTTCATAAAAGTAGCTTGACCAAAGTGAATTTTAGTAATTTTACGTAGTGAAAAATTAATTAACATGAAGACATTTATTTCTTTAAATATTAAAACATTATTTTTTAATTAAACTAATAGACATCATTTATAATATAAAATTGGTTGAGTTGTGGGATATAGGCCAAAAAGAAAACAACGTCAAAAACGTTGTTAACTAAACCGAAGGTTTCGTTTAATCATTGTAAACATCCTCAGGGTTGACTGAAATAGGAAAATTAAGTAATAAGTACACTTAAAAATAAATTAAATAGTACATATCTCACATATATAAATACATATATACACGAAACTTTCCCAAATAAAATTAATAGATGTACTTACTTAAAGCGTAAAAGGCATTTTAGTCATAGACTTTTTTAATGGTAACATATAGTCAAATATAGACCAGATAAGAACAAAGAAAAATATCAACAAAAATTTAAAAAACGCCACCCACTACGGTAAAATCAGTTTTGACTGACACAGTACTGTCCTGCTACAGATTAATTCAAACATACACTGTTAAAAATAAAATACAGCGGTAAAGTACATTAAAATAAAATACACTGTTTAAGTGTATAAAGTTAAGTTAAGTTGAAAAGACGATGTGTAACAACTTAAAATATTTTTAAAATAACGACAGAACAACACACAGATAAAAATATATATAAAATAGAATAACAAATATTATTTATTTAAAATAATATGAGTAATTTGAATAAAAGAATACAAATAAGTAAATAAAAAAAATTATGAGGACCAAAATTATTTTTTGAAATAATCTAGTATAGCCTATATCCCACAACTCAACCAATTTTATAGATATTTGAGGTCGTTACCAGTTTTTAATTATAATTTATAATACAATGTACACTATTAATTAGATTACAATAAAATTATTGAATAAATTGCCACATTAAAACGAAAGTTTTCTCTTTTAACAATATGGTATTTTCGGCAACCTTTTTTAAATTTCTGGACAACCAAATGTGGTTTCGACATAACTGTTTTTTTCATAAAGATTTCCAAAAAGATTGCTTTGTTAAATTTTCCATTCTAAGTATAAATATTAAATGAAATCTAAGTCAAATTATGGATAGAGATTTTACATGTTTTTATGAACATTGAGAGCAGCAGAAAGCTGCCACTGGAAGGATTAACCCTACGTCATATTTACTTTAATTTAATTTCACGACAATCTACTTTTCTGCCAAGATGACTTTTCTAACTAAGCGGGTCATTCCTAAAAGAAAGTTATTTTTATTAATAACATAGCCCCACAAAAAAGGTCGTAACCTGATATCGTGACTATGGTGATCCGACACATTTTTTTTATGCTAAAAACGAATCTGACCTCAGAATAGCGCATATACCCTCAAAATTTTGCGCTAGGCAAAAAAAAACTAAAATAGGGTAAAACCATCCTTGACGGTAAAAATAAATTACATTAAATTACAGAGTCCGTAAATGGTAATATGTTGCCATAGACCGGAATGGTAAAAATTAAATAGTCCGTAAGGTAATGTTTTGCATAGACCGGAACAGTAAAAATTACCTAGTCCATAATGATAATATTTTGCATAGACCGGAACGGACTTTTTGACATAGAGACTTGAAATTAAAAAAAAAATATTTACTACTTAAAAAATATTTGTTCCAAATTACAAGTCTCAAAGCTTTTTTGAAATATCGTAATATAAACTGCTTACATCTTTCTTTAAAGATCTATTGGTTGATAAAGATCGTAATTTATAATGAATGTAAATTAGGCCACAAATAAAGCATTTAAATATCGTAAATAATTAATTTTTACCTTTTTTACACTTTTTACACTAACCTAGCAGCATGCGTCGCTATCTCTCTAACAATAACAATATTAAACGGTCCGTCTCATGATGTAACACCTTCTTGGTTATTGTCCAAAGCGCACGCGCGTCTTTAAATAACATAGCCCAACATTGTAAAATCATGTAAAAATATGTAAATCAATGTAAATATATTTTTTTACATTATTTTACATTATTTTACATTCTTTTACATTATTTTACATAAATTCATGAATTATGCATAGTCCAGAATAGTAAATTTATATTCCGTACTATGTAAATTCATGTATTTTTACCTTATTTTACATGCAGTTTTTACAGTGTAGGTATAAAAAATTGATAAAAAATGTACCGATTCCTGTGAGGGGCTCAGACTACAATAAAGTAGGGTAAAATCGCCCTAAATTGGGGTTAATCCACACCTTAGTTGAAAATACGATAAATAAATGTATAAAATAAATGAAGAAAAAAAATGTGTTCTATTTAAAAATACCCCCTCGATTTCTCCCCTCCTTCAGGTGGTTGAACCACCCCAAAATGGGTAGAAATCACCTCTTAGATTAATACCTTTTGTAAAGGTCCCTGTGACGAGTATAAATGAATAAATAAATAAATAAATCTTCAATAAATAGCGGAAAATCTTTCAAAACTGCAAATGTTTGATATTTAGGTATAAACGTCTGATATGTGTCCATCCCTCTTAAGGATACTTTGAAGTTTAGATCCATACTTCAATTTTCTGTACGATCATTAGTTCCCGAGTAATTAATTATCAAATTTAAAAGTGTCATTTTTGCTTTTAACGCTGATAACTCAGCATAAAATCATCGTACAGAGTTCTTTTAACGCTCAAATTAGAGAAGAATAATCAAGCAAAAACAGGTTTTAGAGGTTTCACAAAAAATATTGAAGACCGTGGACGTTTTGAAAGACAAGCAAAAATTTAGAAAAAAAATAACCGCTGATTTTATTATGATTACTCAAAAACGATAAATGAAAATTATAAAAACTAAGGATCTTAAAACTGGAGACTTAAAGCTTCAATTTGCTTTTTATCGTTGCTCTATGACCATTTTTCGCCAAGTTACAGCCTTTTGAAAATCACCTAAAAATTTTGGATTTTTTTTTTTAATATCCTTTAATTCTTGCGCCCAGTGTATTATACATACTATATGCTTTATTGGTACAAAAATTAGGTTTGGTGATGTTTTGTAATAAATAAGCGATTCAAACGAATTTATTTGATTTTAATAAAGAAAACTTTAAAAATAACATTATTTAAATTACTTAAAATTTATCGTCTTTGTCCATTTTTTCGAACTGACGTTTGTGTCAACCATATTAAAAAACAATTGAAATCGAGATAGTCGTTTATTTGAAAAGGTAGAAATGTTTGCAAAAAATAATATTAAATGGAAGTCAAAGAAGATATCAAAAACCGCCCCTTGCTTACCCACCCCTTTGAAACCACCCCCGACTTTTGTTTTTTAAATGGCACTCCCATTTTTATCAAAGAATATGAAAGTACATTTTATTCTGAACTATGTATTATAAGTTGTATCTTATTCTTTTAAGGGACTCTAAATATCAATTATTATTTATTAATAATAATGCCCCACCAGGTTTTAGACGGGCTTTATCTCAGTTATTGAAAGAGATAAAAAAATAAGAAAAAACAAAATTAAATGAGAGTCAAAGTAGAATTTACTGACATATGCAAAACTACTCCTTACTTACTCGCCCTCTGGGAACCACCCCCAACTGAAATCACATTTCATTCTAAAAAAACTTAATTTAGATTGTACCCAAAAGAGAATTAATATATCCAAAAACAACCCTTAATAACCCACTCTCGTGGAACCACCTGCAAGTTTGTTTTAAATACCACCCTATCATTAATAAATAATAATTGTTATTTGGAGCTCCTTAAAATGTAACTTACCACTTTTATGGTTAAATTCAGAATGACAATAAAATATCAAAGTCATTAATTGAAATTTATTTAAAACTTTTTTTCATCAAAATTTATGGTTTATGAGCTTGAAAACTAAGAAAAATGAGATACGAACAAAAAAGAATAAATTTTAATGGACTGGGGTAAACGTTGAAGAATTTGGAACCACAAAATTTTGTAACTACTTTTTAAGTATTATCAAAACCAATGGAGAGAGCCCCTACCACAAGCCAAAAGCTTATTTGGGGCTCTCCATGACTGTACCTATCTTAACCAAAATAAAAAAAACGTACTTTTATATTCTTTAATTAAAAATGGGGGAGTGTTATTTGAAAAACGGATAGTGGGGGTGCACCCACCTGCGTGGTAAGCAAGGGGCGGTCAATAAAATCTTTTTTGGCTCCCATTTAACGCTATTTTTGCAAAAAATTCTATCTTTTCAAATAACGGAGATATAGCTTGTCAATAACCTGGTGGGACTAAACGTGGCTGTTTTAGTCCCTTGCTATATAAATAATTATTTATGAACTCTACTAATATATGTGTTAAAAATCATGGGGATATTTCGAGAAATCTCATTCAGACAATGGACTGCCGCCTATTTAGATTAGATAAAGAGAGAAGTTCTACAGAAAGAGATAAGAGTATAATTATTATTGTTTTGCAATATGCAATTATGCAATTATGCATATTTTAGGTAAAAATACAAACGTTTTTCCCCCGAAGGGTAAAAAACGGTTATTTTGGGTCTTGCTAAAGCTTGACCCATATGAGATTACCTTCTACCTTCCTAGTGTCCAGAGTGTGCTCTTTTACCCTAACCTCCCCACAATCATCACGCCGGCGCGCCATCCCCACTCCAATCGATGTCGCACCAAGCAGCCGCAGATGTGCCGGCTAGCATTGATCTCAGTACCTAAATTTTTATATCGAGAATGCCGGCTAGGTATAAAAATGATGGGTCAAGCTTTAGCAAGACCCAAAATAACCGTTTTTTACCCTTCGGGGGAAAAACGTTTGTATTTTGTGTCTGTGCTTTCGCTTGACCCATATGAGAAGTGTTTGTGTTCTGCCGGCACATGAAATAGCGTACTGTGAAATACAAAAAAAAAAAAAAAAAAAAAAAAAAAAAAAAAAAAAAAAAAAGGGAAGGCCGAATAATTTTAAAACAAATTTATTAAATGTTTTAAGAATCTAAAACGAAATACAAATAAACAAAAAAACTTAAACAGGTTTAAAACAACTCGAGGGTTGACCATCCAAAGTTGACACACTGTTTCTATCTCTTAAAATTCCCTTGTAATAATATTTAAAGAAATTTTGTTGACCTTTCCAATTTCCACATGCAAGGACTTCATCTAGAGGAATATTATTATCCAATCGTTTTGATCCAACAGCCGAACGTATACTCCCAGGAGGGGCTACTATCCCAGCCTCCTTAAAAACGGTGCGAACCCATCCAGCTATCACAAATCTTGAGGCTGGGCCTATCTTGCCTCTAGTAGAGATAAAAAGGGATGAAAGGTCTTTTAAAGACTTTCTCCTACCACCAGAGAGATTAATAAGAGTCTTAGTCCAATATACTGCATCTAAAACCCTATTTGAATTCTTTAAAATCTTCCATCCTGATTGTCTAGAATTGGCTTTATCGGTTTTTGAACCAAAAGATGGCCAAAAAATTATGCAATCGGGAAATTCTTGATAAGAACTTTCGTCTATCTTTAAAAGAGTTAAATCATGAATTCTTCTGCCCGACGAAAGTAATAGTAAAATAGCCAAGAACCTTGAAACTTGGAAAATACTTTTTTCATCTGGTGGGTTTAATTTCATCCAATCTATTAATATATTTATATCCCAAATACTTTTCTTTCTTTCTGTTGGAGCTGCCAGACTTACGGCTTTAAGCATTTGCTTTATTAAAGGGTGCGAAGATAGCATATTACCTCGGACAGGGTTTGCAAATGTGCAAACCACAGATTTATGCACCAAAATACTGCTATAAGACAAAGATTTTGCACGATGCAAGTAACTCAAAAATAATGCTACCTGATGGGGAGAAGGATTATTAACAGTTACCCCTTTAGACTGGGCCCAATTTACCCATCTCTTCCAGGGTGCATTATAAGACTTCAAAGTTGAAGTTCTCCAAGATGACTCAAGCAAAGAAATGTCTGCTTTTGACCAACCTTTTGTCTCTTCAATCCACCCCGAACTTTCCAAACCTCCAAATCTAAGAGGTTTACTTCCGGTGGAGGACATCCTGTCTGAATGTCTATCAGGTGTAAAGGGAGGTCTGGAATCCGGATCGAAGGTTCCACTGCTCGGGCCTCTAAGTCCGGTCTCCAGAAGACTTTTTTCCACTTTGGGGCCACTACCAGATACGTGCCCTGAGCTTTGTTTAAGTGCTGAAGAACTCGAGGAATAAGTGTTGGAGGTGGAAATACCCAAGCAAGACGGTAGTTCCAATCTCGGCTGAAGGCGTTCAAATAGTTTGCCTTTGTATCGTGAATCGAAGACGTCACATATTGCGGAACAACTGCTGACAGACTGGTTGCAAATAGGTCTATTTGAGGACGACCCCATATTCTGAAAATCATTTCTGTCACTTCTAAGGAGAGGTGCCAATCTGGAATCACCTTCTGGCGGGAAAGACTGTCCGGGATCACATTGTATATCCCTGGGATATATTGAGCGCTCAACTGGATATTGTGCTGGCTCGCTAGTGACAGTAACTTCCTTGTCTCCTCTAACAGTACTTTTGATTTGGTCCCCCCCTGATTCCGAATATAAAATACCACAGTTTGGTTGTCCGATTGTACTAAAACTGCCTTGTCTTTTAATTCTACTAGGTTCTTCTTTATACTTAGAAATACTGCATGCATTTCTTTTACATTTATATGCCATCTTTTCTGAGCCAATGTCCATCTGCCTGATAAAAGAAGATCTCCTACCTGGGCTCCCCAGCCCAAATCTGAAGCGTCTGTCGCTAGGTGATAATTTATATTTCTTTGAAAAATTGGAGACTTCAGGTGTAGAGACTGAATCCACCAAGCAATGTCCCCTAAAAGGGAAACCTCCAGAGGAAACATTTTGTCGGGGTTTTTCTTCCGTAATTTTTTGCAGAATCTCTGAATCTGTCGACAGTGTAGTCTTCCCAAAGGAACCGTGAAGGATGCAAAGTTTAGACTTCCTAGGATCGACAACAACCCTCTCCATGAACATTTTTTCTTCTCCTGAAGGTTTGTCAACATCTCGCTCAGACGAGATTGTTTTTCCCGAGAAAGGAATTTCTGGTTCCTGGTTGGATTCCAGACAATGCCTAAATACTCGATTTTTTGGGTTGGCTGGATTACCGACTTGTTGTAATTTATTTTCCAGCCCAAAAATTCTAGAACCTGAATTACTTGAAAAGCTTGATTTTTTAAAACAGTCGAGTCCACATTTGCTAGCAACCAATCGTCCAGGTAAACAACTAGTCGTATGCCTAAGGTTCTTAAATAACCTGCTATCCAATTGGTGAGTTTTGCAAACGCCGCTGGAGCTGAAGCCAAGCCGAACGGTAGACAGGTCATTCCGTAAACCTGGCCTTTGTAATAAAGGGCAAGAAACCTTTGATGAGACTTTTTTATTGGAACATGGCAATATGCTTGCGATATATCTAGTTTTATTAGCCAATCTCCTTGTTGAAGAAAATTTGCAATTTTGAAATGGCTTATAAGATGAAATTTGATTGGGGATAAAAATTTGTTCAAACGTTTTAGGTTGAAGATAGGCCGATTCGAGCCGTCTGACTTGGTGATTAGAAAAAGACTGAAAAGAAAACCTGCTTTTAAATCTAGCTTCTTTAGCATTTTTGATTCCAGCATTAATTTTATTTCTGCATCCATCTTTAAAGAAGTCCTGGTTTGAAGAAGATTGCAAATGTGTTTTGAAAAGGGAATAAGAGGCGGGCGATGAATAAAAGGAATTGAGTAGCCTGTTATTATATTTAATATCCCTTTTGGGGCACCCAAGAGTCTCCACCTTTCTACATAATGTCTTAGTTGCCCTGCTTGAAAATTGTCAATATCTGTTCCTCCTATCTTTGGGGTCATAAGATCTTTTACTTTGAAAAAGATCATTATCTCGCCTAGTTTTGTCTTTTTGTTTGAGATTCTTGTTAGAGCTCGATGCATTTTGACGAGAATGTTGAAAAGACTTTGCCACTTTCTGAATTTTTCTAGGACGAGATTCATTATATTGCCTGGGAAAATGTCTCTTTAAAGGTTGGGCCTTCAAACCTTGTTCTTTTCGCACCACCTCTAGTTCTTGCTCTTCAAAGAGATGAGTAGCAGAGGGTGGTATTTTTTGAAATAGGGGAGCCATGTTTCGAAAAGGGGCACTATGTGCCTTTCCTCTCCAGTCAATAATCTCCGACCTTTTCCCACACACAAACTGTAGCATGTCGTCCGACAATGATTTAAAATTCTCATGTGTGCCACCAAAGACTAATTTTAAATCATCCGTGATTTCTGGATGCTTTAATTTTAAGTCCTGTAAACCTTTCTGAAAATATCTTTGCTGCTTTAACAGGGCATGGCAAATGGTCCCAAATGCCCCATCCATCTTACCCAGCAGGTCAGTATAAGAATTGTTACCAGGAAGTAGACCATGGTTCACCTGCAGCTGGGAAAAAAACTGGAGCAGCATGTAGCTTTTTTTGAGCTTCCATGTATCTTATCTTGTCCCAAGAAATCTGACCAAACCGCTGGCATTTTATACCATATTCTTTTAACTCTCGATCAGGTTCCGGGATTGCGGGTTCCTGTTCCCTGGTCATAGGAAGAAATTGAAAGAAGGAATTATTCTCCTTTTCAGCCGATTCACCAAAAACAGGTGGATGCCAGCTATAGGACTGGCTAACTGTCTCTGCAAAATCACTCTCCTCATCGTACTCCTCCGAAAGCTGCTCGTCATCCTCCGACATCTGTTGGGAACCAGAAACTTTTTGAAGAATTGTTTCCAATATTTCTTGGTTTCTTTCAAATTTCGACTCCAAAAGATCTATCCTGGAGTTAACAGAATGTCTTCTTGGTTGTCTGTTATCTGGCTGAACTTCCGTAACAATATCATCTTCTCCAAGGACGCCAGCCAATTGATTTGAAGCTTCTTCTCTCGAAACCAAAAGAGGTTTTAAACTTTCAATAGATTGCATGACTAACTGGCATTGCAAAAGGGAACCCCTTATTCTTAAGGCTAAAGACTGAGGGCTTAAAATTAGGGCTCTGCAAAATTTCCATTCCACCATTCGTTTTTTCATATCTGTGTAAGGCTTCTCCTTCAAGCTAACCGCATTGGGGTTAAAGGCCTTAGCAATGCCTATTGTCGGCAAGGCGAATCTTACTTTATTCAATGTCTGAGGGTCAATATCGGTGTTAAAAGTATGGTCACTAGATACTTTCCAATCTCGCCACCCTTCAGGAAGACTCTCCAGAGCTAATCGCTTTAGTCTGGCCAAAACACCCTCCTTATCAGGCTCAACCAAATCATACAGGTCACCCAAAGACGTATAATCTGAAGATATCGCCATCTGCAAGAACAAGCAATTCTTAGTTTACAAATACTGCTCATTTTTTTTTTTTTTTTTTTGAGCCGTACTGCTCATTATCTGAGCCGTACTGGTCATTTTTCGAGCCGTACTGGTCATTTTTCGAGCCGTACTTGCCATTTTTCGAGCCGTACTGCTCATTTTCTGAGCCGTACTGCTCATTTTTTGAGCCGTACTGCTCCAGGACTGAGCCGCGCTGCTCCCATCTTGGGCCGTACTGCTCAAAGATTGGGAAGCACTGGCCAAAATTCATTAAAGCCCCAAGCGGGACTAAAGGGCCGACCGCATTCTAAAATTGCAAGGTCCAAAAACAAATAAAAGAGGGTGTTAAAGAACGACCGCCTCCTTTGAACCAGGCAAGTTGTGCAGTATTCACTTTTACTGAAAAATAAACAAAAATAAACCTACATACCTTATCAAAATCCATTAACTATTAAAGTAACACGGTTTTCTTTAAATACACGTATTCACTATGCACACTCTGACCGCTACGGAAAATAAAAGCGTACTGAGATCAATGCTAGCCGGCACATCTGCGGCTGCTTGGTGCGACATCGATTGGAGTGGGGATGGCGCGCCGGCGTGATGATTGTGGGGAGGTTAGGGTAAAAGAGCACACTCTGGACACTAGGAAGGTAGAAGGTAATCTCATATGGGTCAAGCGAAAGCACAGACACAAAATAAAATTTTAGATTATATTTTAAACTACATGAAGGCAAGATATTTGTTTTTTTTTTAAGTATTAAACATTTTTTTTTAATTTTTATAACACAGCTATGTGTACAGTAGATCTAAAGCTTCCTAGGGAACTTATGACCTACTCCTTAATTTGACAGTCATTGATAATACCCCGTTGTGTGTGAAGATTTTGTACTTGTTTTTGTGTTTAATAAGCTGTTTTATGTATTCTTTAATAATTTTGCATATAATGCACAGTTTTTGGTGCACTGTGATAAAATCCAAATATTATATTTTTAGGAAATTTTCTTTTCGGGTTGGTATTGAAGACCTAAATTTATGTTGCCTAGCGTATTGGACTGCTGTCCATTGACAGTTAATTGAGGCAACTGTAAACCAGTAAGTTTCGGTTTTTAAATTTTCCTTTTAACATTAAAAAAAATCCTGCTTTAACCTTATAAATTACTTAAAGGCCTATCCAGAAGCTTGCACAAGAACATAAAACATGCGATGCCGTGATTGGCTTACAAGATACATGGCGGTACATCAAGCCAATCACGGCATCGCATTCTTGTTTTATGTTAGCTTCTGGATAGGCCTTAAAACTGCAAGACATATGGCCGGATTACAGAACGAATTAACTAGAAAAAAAAATGTATCATCTCATTGTGCATGTATTACTAATACATTGTATTAGTGATGAATTGTATTATATTTACAAAAAAAAAAACATGCCAGTCCGCAGTGTAATATTTAATTAATTTTTCTAGTTAGTTCCGTTGAAAACTTGTAGGGGTCCTCACGGGCCACTGCAGGCTAAGGAAGCACCTGGCAACAATGCGGATTCTAGAGAGTCCGCTATGCCCAGAGTGCGAAGAGGATGAAACATCCTCTCATTACTTAGCCGAGTGTGTCAGATACGACAGAATCAGGTTGCAAGTCTTTGAATCTCAAAGACTCAACCAAGAGGAACTAAGAGATATCCCCTGGGCCAATATCCTGACCTTTATTGAAAGGACGGGCAGGTTCAAGGAGGACTCAAATTAGTAAATGACTGAGATTGCCGGGGATGACAAAAAGGGCCAGAAATGGCCTAGTTGTCCGGCTTTGGTCAACCCAAAAATTTACTACTAGAACTAGTTCCGTTGAAGTAAAAATGTTGAGTGGTGGAATGAGGAACTCTCAGAAATGAGAAAGGACACGAGAAGGCTGTTTAACCGAGCTAAAAACACGGACGAATGGGAGATCTATAAAGCGTCTCTCGCCCGATATAGCAAAGCTATCAAGACCTCAAAGAGGGAATCCTGGAGGAAGTTCTGTCAGGGTATCGAAGATACACCTACATGTTCACGACTCCAAAGGGCCCTCCGAAAAGAAAAAGATTATAACCTAGGATCTATAAAAACCGAATCAGGGGCCTACTCTGAAACGGCAGAAGAGACGCTAGAGGTTATGTTAAAAACTCACTTCCCAGGGTCTGAAAGGAACCGGGGTAATGAGAACAATAACATACAGACAGAAGGCTTAAGGAGGCCCACCAGGGCAGACTGGAAGCTTGCATCCAAAATAGTGGATGCTAAAAAGCTTAAATGGGCCGTGAATTCATTCAAACCATTTAAGGCTGCTGGGAAGGATGGTGTGTTTCCTGCTTTGCTACAGAACGGGATAAGCGCACTAACTACACCAGTAGTTAATCTACTTAGGGCAAGTTTGGCCTTTGGATATATACCGAAGGGCTGGAGGAAGGTAAAGGTAATTTTTCTACCTAAACCTGGCAAGGCAACATATGCCGAAGCCAAGGCGTATCGACCGATAAGCCTAACGTCATTTCTCCTAAAAACATTAGAGAAACTGCTTGATAGATACATAAGGGACAAGGTCTTGAAAACAAGACCCTTGCACAGGCTCCAGTATGCATATCAAGCAGGTAAATCCTGCGAACTAGCTATACACGAGCTAGCAAAAAGAGCAGAGAAGGCAATTAAAGACAAAGGAATTTGTCTAGCTGCTCTATTGGACATAGAGGGGGCATTTGATAATACCTCATATGAATCAATAGAAAATGCACTCAATAGACATGGGGTACCAGATACAATATGTAGATGGGTAATGACCATGCTGAAAAACAGAACTATTGAGGCATCACTCCAACAATCAATGATAGAAGTGCTGGTCGCGAAAGGATGTCCTCAAGGAGGGGCGTTATCGCCACTCCTATGGTGCCTCGTGGTGAACAGTCTTCTGGAGGAATTGGAGAGACATGGCTTCTATGCTCAGGGATATGCTGATGATATAACGGTTCTCGTATGTGGCAAGTACGGCAAAACTGTATCAGAAGTGATGCAGGGAGCCCTAAAGGTCATAGAGAATTGGTGTAGAAGAGTGGGACTGTCGGTAAACCCTACAAAAACCACACTTATTCCATTTACCAACAAAAGGAAACTCTTAATTGAGCCTCCAAGGTTATTTGGAACTAAGCTGAAGTTAGTGGGGCAAGCAAAATATCTAGGAGTAATCTTGGATAGCAAGTTGTCTTATAAACCCCATCTAACAGATAAAACCAACAAAGCTATTAGAGCACTATGGGCCTGTAGACGCATGTTTGGTAAAAACTGGGGAATTAAACCCGGAATGTTGCACTGGGTATACAATGTAATTGTAAAACCCATAGTGACATATGGGGCGTTAGTGTGGTGGCATAAAGCCAATTCCACTACTAACAGACTGATTCTAAGCAAGGCACAAAGACTTGCCTGCATCGGGATAGTGGGGGCAATGAGCACTACTCCCACCGCAGCACTAGAAGTCCTACTGGACCTACCTCCATTGCACTTGGTGGCAAAAACAGAGGCACTTATGGCAGCGTACAGACTAAGGATTAACGGCATGGGAGACCGCCATAGAGGGTTGGAACATACTAAAATCTTTGAGAACATTGACAATACAGATATACTATCCATGAAAACAGATAGGATCGCTATAGTCTATGATTTCAGGCAACCGGCAAAGGCTGAGATACCTAGCCGGGATGCATGGAAAAATGGACTATACCCTAAACTACTAAAAGGTGAAACCTGGTATACAGATGGATCCAAAATGAAAGAAGGGACCGGAGCAGGAATCCATGGACCGGGCAAAGAAATTAGCTTAAACCTGGGAACCAAGGCAACAGTTTTCCAAGCTGAAATCTATGCGATTTATGTCTGCGCACAAGAAATGACATCGGCGTCCTACACGGGTAGGACAGTAAATATCATTTCGGACAGCCAGGCAGCGATAAAGGCATTAGACTCATATGCCTTTAGCTCAGAACTGGTATACGAATGCCACAACGAGCTATGTAAACTGGCTGAACATAACAAAGTAAATTTGATATGGGTTCCAGGACATCAAGGTATAGATGGTAATGAGAAGGCAGACGACCTTGCGAGAAAGGGAAGTGAAGCTGTACTCACAGGACCAGAACCGTGCTGTGGGGTATCATATTCCACGGCCAGACACGAGGTCAGGAGAATGTTGCGGGATGAACACCAGCAACACTGGATAGATGCTCCTAGAATGAGGCACTCCAAACTCTTCCTAGGAGGACCTACCAAGAAAAGAACCAGCTTACTTCTAGGCATGTCCAGGAGTCAACTGAGAACAATAACGGGTATAATAACTGGACACTGCTTACTAAACAAGCACCGACACGTAATGGGACAGATTACGAGCCCCGTGTGCAGGAGATGTGGGGAAGGGGATGAAGAACCCTACCACCTCATATGTGAATGTCCATCGCTAATAGGCCTAAGATGGAAGTACTTTGGGAACGACTCTCTGGAACCAAACGAGATCATGAACACTCCCCTGAAACCATACCTGGACTTTTTAAAAGAAACAGGGATGCTCTGAGGAGGTCTGTGCGGTAAACACAAAGGTCCCTAGGGACCAGGTGTTGAGGGCTATGAACCCCGCATTGAAACAACTAAACTAAACTAACTAAACTAAGTTCCGTTGAATCGGCGTATAAATACACACTAAGTAATTACTAAATATTTACATTTTAACCGAAAAGTATAAATAACTTCAATTTATGATAGCATTTATAAATAAATTTAGTTTATGAAGACAAATGTTGCACCTTTTATTCTTTCAATTTCTAGGTCCTTAATTAAAGAAGTTGTAGAAATAAATTACAGCAGGGTACAATTTATTCCTAGAATGTCTGTTTCAAATGTAAATTTTGCTTTTTTTGCTCCTTGGTATTAAAATCAAAGTCCAGTCGACAAAATAATACAAAATAATACAATTATTAACCATATACATAAAAAACCTACAATAGTTTATTTCAAAGTAAAATCTAAAAATGTATTTACTTTATGCACAACAAAAAGTCATGCAACAAATATTAAACGAGGTATAAAAACAACGGTTTTTATTTTCTTTTACTCCCTGGATTTTTTTTACATTTTTTTTGCGCACTAACTATTTATTCATTTTAGAAGTATAGTCATTAGATTTATATATTTTTGTGCGCCATCTATCTTTAGATGTAGACAAAAAAAAAACTCATACTTTTTCTTATCTTACTAACGAGAACCAGAAGCCCCAAACTGAGCAGTCTACCAATATCACTATGTTTGATGATTGGAAACATTTATTAATGAGATATTTAATTATTATTTATAATTAAAATAAAAAAAAAATCATGTTCTTAAGATGCGTCTTTAGTGGTACTATGTGCTTGAGACATACAAGTCTTTAACTTGCTACGATTTAGTCTCCAGATTATGACAAGTAAAAGTATTTGTCTACGTATAGAAATAGATGGCGCAAAAATATACATGAATTGAATCTAATCCAAAGTGAATAAAGTCTGAAAATTTTTCTTAAATCAAATCAAATCAACTTTTTCAATAACCAAAGTTGCTTGGGGTTCCATATACAGAGCGGTCCAAAAGTCACCCCCTCTTAACTTTTAAACGAGTTAAGATATCGACTTTAGATCTCTTAATTAGATCTCTTAAATAAGACAACTTAAACTATCTTTTGGCATATATTTAACACTTTCAGCTCCTAAATTGTGCGCAGGGGCCATGGGGGGAGTTTTTTTAATGGAAAGGGGGGTCGTGTGATACATCATTTTAAATCAAATAAAATTATCTATTGGACTATATATTTTTTAATTTTTTAAACATTTTTTTAAGGTTTTAATTTTTCAATTTATTGAGCAAAAAAATGCATTTTTGTTGTAATGTTTTATTTATATTAATTAAAATTAGTTTAATTAAACTCTTAAGAGGTAAAAATATTAAATATATACAAAAAAAATTGTTTGGGTTGTCTCGTTTAGTTCCAAATTTAAAGTCGATATCTTAACTCGTTCAAAAATTAAGAGGGGGGATGACTTTTGGACCGCTCTGTGTTAGGGTTTCATATAAATATACATCGTTCAGTATTTATTATGGTAACAAATTCTCATTGTCCACATGTGGTGCTACTACTAGTGTTGCCGCCTAAGGCCTATCGTCTCGCTATCGTCTCGTTATCGTTGGACAGAACGATAGCGAGAGGTGGAAAAATATCGTATCGTTGTAACGATAACGAGAGGCCTCTCGCCCGTAACGAGAACAACGCGAGAGCGATAACTATCGTACAGAGACAGTCGAATGTTGAAGCCACCTAAAATCAGATAAAAATATTTGACACAAACGTCATTATTTAATTTTTGAATTTAATGATTTTTAAAATGCAAATATATTCTTTAATAGGCTTTATGCATCATACTTTAGCACATAATAAAAGGCTTTTATCTTTTAAAATCGTATCCAAGGCAGGAACCTCTTCAACATTGTCCTATTTTTATAGCAGATACAAAAACATAAACTCCACGCAGATGCACTAAGTACCTAACTAAGACTATAGTAAGTACGGTAGTATTTGACTAATACGAGGGGTAATTTAAAAGAAGGCAAAAATTCTAGATCTGGTGTTGGTAGGATTGGAGTGCTAAACATCAATTTTAACATTGTTTATATATTTTTCTTTCCAATGTTTACTTTCTCATAAAGAAAGTATTGTCATAGAAAACAAATTAAACATTATTTTTTGCCTAAATCATCTTATGTTTTCCTGAAAGGTCGAGAAAAATTAAAATAATCAAAAAAATATGTTTGTCGGTCTGTCTTAAGACTTAAGAAAGCTTTGAGCTAGAGATTTAAAATTTGGGATGCAGATGTAATTTTATATTATTGTTTTCCTTTTTCTTTATGAGAAAATAAACATGGGAAAGCAAAATTTATAAACACTATTAAAATTGATGTTTAGCACTCAAATCCTACGAACACCAGATCTGAAATTTATGCCTTCTTTTAAATTACCCCTTGTATTAGTCAAATACTACTGTACTTACTATAGTCCTAGTTAGGTACTTAGTGCATCTGCGTGGAGTTCATGTTTTTGTATCTGCTATAAAAATAGGACAATGTTGAAGAGGTTCCTGCCTTGGATACGATTTTAAAAGATAAAAGCCTTTTATTATGTGCTATTGTATGATGGATAATGCCTATTAAAGAATATATTTGCATTATTAAATTCAAAAACTATATGATGACGTTTGTGTCAAATTCCTTTAACTAATATTAGATGGCTGAAATATTCAACTTTTACGCTGGAACGATAAGTATCGTTATCGCGAGAGGTAGGCGATAACGAGAGGCCTCTCGTTATCGTTTGTGCGAGACGATAATTTTTGAACTATCGCATCGTAGTTGCGATACGAGAGGTATTTATTGGCGATAACTATCGCTTTAGGCGGCAACACTAGCTACTACTACCCTACCTACTGAACTATATAGTTTAAGTCTAAAGGAAAAATTGTTTATTTTTGTTATTTATTTAAAATTATTCTGCTTTGTAGATTTACCTGTTTTCATAATTAAATACCTACAAAATGTTTCTAAAAAATACTTATTTACCTCTACCTTCTGAAAATAGTCCGTAGTATAGGGGAAACTATCCAAATGGGTTAAGGCGTCTGATTCATTATTAGACCTTTACTTAGCACGTCGTGAGTTCGATTCTCATCCGCGACTTTTTCAGTTAATTAATAATTAAAATTTGGCTAAGGCGGCAGAGCCCCCAAAAACGGGTTCAGAGTTCATTTAAAGCTAGTGTTTTCCTTTACTACTAGCCCACACAAGTCGTAGACTTAGAATATGCCTAATTAAGTAGAATATTATTATTATAATTAAGTAGAATATTATTATTATAATTAGCATAGCTCTATTAGCGTCAATTTAGTCATTTAGTCTATAGGGCTAATATAGAGCATTAAATAAAGTGAGAAAAAAAGAAAATATAAAAAAATTAACAAAAAGAAAATACACTGCCCAGTAAAAGAGCTTTTCCATTTTTCACCTCCGCGCCTGAAATGGATTGTTTGTTATCAGATTCACTTTCAGTAACCTTGAAAAGTCCAATATACAACGAAAAGTACCCCTAGCCTCTCAGGGGATTTAGAAAAAATGTATTTTAGATTCAGTTTTAGCACCCTCAAAAACCTCAATATATAACTTTTCAAGAAAATTATCATTTAGATTTTTTTTTAATATGTCATTCACCTTCAGCAACCTCAAAAACCCAAATATATAAATTTTCACGAAAACTACCCCCGCCCCTCAGGGGATGGAATTAGATTTTTTTTATTGTCAGATTTATTTTTAAAATATACGGATCATGACAATTATTTTCCCCCACCCCAATGTTCACCAAAAACAATCCCGAGCGAGAACTTTTGGCAAGATACCTGTATGCCAAATTTCAAGTTTCTAGCTTAAAGCGTTCTTAAGTTATCGTGTTGACAAGATTTCTCGGACAGACCGACCGATCGACCGACCGACAATTTTTTTTTGCTTAAATTGATTTATATCGACATAAAACGTCATAAAACGCAAAAATAAGCAAAAAAATAATTGACAATTTTTGCATAAATACAAGGCTTTCCCGAAATTTTGAAAATTTTCAAAATTAGAATTTACAGTTTACTGAGACGATTTACTGAGACGATTCCAGTTGTACATGACCCGATAAATGAAGAAATTCCTTCTAAGCAGTTTGGACTTTTTTATTATACAAATTGCTTTAGTTGTATTGTTACATTGTGTACTTTTTTGAATGAAAACAAGCAATGAATAAAATAAAACAGTATTGTTAAATTATAATTTACTGAAAGATCTTTCTTTGATTCTCAAAGTTAGCATTTTTCTCGAATATATTACATATTATGCAATAAAACATACTGTACACATTAGTTACTAAGATAAAACAATATCAACTCTATTTCCATATTGATATGCATGCGCTCACGCATGCGATACTGTATTTTTTATTTATCCCATTTCTTCCGAGGTAACATGTATTACATATAGCTATAACTGTTTTTTAATAATTAATTTTTAAGCTAAAAATAATTAAAATTTAGTTGAAAATGGTAAAATTTTCTTTAAAGAAAACTTACTCATTGAAAATGTAAACAAAATGTAAACAAAAGTACGCATTATTAGAAATGTCATATTGACCTTAAATATATTATTATTATTATAAAATCTTAAAATAAACAACAAAAAATCTTCAATGATTTGTCAAAAGTAATTAATGAAATCTAAAATAAAAAAATTAGGACGTCTATCATAAACTAACCCAAACTATATTTCGAATAGATATGTAATGTTAAAGAAAACTATTCCGTGTATGGAGACCTAAATATTGACATAATTTATTTATCAAATTAATTTTCGCATCGTAATAATCCTTTTGGATCAATTTCTGCTCATAATGGTTTTAATAATAGCTTTGCTAAATATTATTTATTGTCATTGGCCAGAATAAAACATATTTTATAAATATATAATGGGTGCATATCCGTACCGAAAAAACACGTTCGGTTCATATATACATTTCGCTAGGAACCGAATACATGTATTGGTAGGCAACACCATTTGCAATAAGTTAATTAAGTTTATGATGGTCAGTAAAATTCGCATAGTTCTCCGCATGAAAGAAAGTCTCCGACAAAAGGGGGAGGAATCATTCGCGCTCTCTTCTTTCCGTCAAAAGCGTTAAAAGGCGTGCGTACCTACAACGGGCCTCCCACTTGCACACATATTCCAAAAATATTTCCCGTAGCCACAGATCCGTGCGTCAAACTATAAAGAAACTTCTCATAGCGCCACGATGAGATTTTGTTTTATGCAATTTTTTGTGTCTCTACTTGCTAACTTAAGATCAAGATCTAGAGGTTCAAAATGTTATGCAAATATTTTTTTCTTTTATTAATTAAATTTTGACAAGAGCAAGTTATTAGTTTTAAACCAAGGACATATTGCATTTAATTACTAAAGTTACATGCTTAATAAAATATTATTTTACCAAAGTGTCGACTGTAATTAGCAAAATCAACAACGTAAACTAACATCGTCAGTGGCACGCAAAAGACATATTTCACACAAGAACAAATTTATACTAATGTATAGACCTTAGGGTGACAGCCATTTTTGGGTCCCAATAACTCCCAAACAAATTTTATCCAATACAAATTACGTTTCATGGACGCGACTTAACCTTGAAGCGTCAAAAATTGACTAAAAATTAAAATGAGCCTAAAATTAAAATTAGACCATAATATATCATATCAAGTGACACCTCATTTGAAAGGTCTTTTGATTCCAGTTTTAACAGTTTTTTTTTAAACATCGATATATAGTGGTATATTATATTTTTACTGATGATATCATATCATTAATATGTCATACATCTTAAATGAGCTCTGAGACCTAAGCAGTCGATATTGATCATATCTATATGGGTTGTTTTTCTTATTTTTAGAGCTTTTATCGAGTTTAATCCATATATTTTTTTATTTTTGTTTAAAAAAAAACAAAATTTTTCTTCGAAGTTATAAAAATAAAAATAGAATTTGATTTAATATCTTAAACAATAAAAAACAAGTTCATGTTGGCATGGGTCGTATATTATTTCTAAAGGGAGCTATAGCTTATTAAAGATCAATTCCACGTGGATTCAGGCAACGATGGATTTTTCCCAAAACCCATTTTCTGTTTTTATTTATTTGTTTATTTTTTTTTTCAGGAAATCGTGAATTTTCATAAAAATTGAATTTGGCCTTTAATAACTAAAAAATACACTGCCCAGTAAAAGAGCTTTCCCATTTTACACCTCCGCGCGTAAAATGGATTTTTTTATTATCAGATTCACTTTCAGCAACCATAAAAACCTTAATATACCAATTTTCACGAAAACTACCCTCTGCCCCTTTGGGGGTAAAGTTATAATTTTGGTTATATATCAGATTCCCTTTCAACAACCTCAAAAACGCCAATATACCAATTTTCACGAAAACTACCCCTCACCCCTCAGGGGGTGGATTTAGAATATTTTTATTATCAGATTCACTTTCAGCAACCTCAAAAACCCCAATACTCCAGTTTTCACGAAAACTACTCCCCACCTCTCAGGGGTGAAATTAGGAAAAAAAAATGTGATAATAAAAATCAGTTTTACGAGCGGAGGTGAAAAATGGGAAAGCTCTTTTACTGAGCAGTGTTTTATTATCATATTTAGTTTCAGCAACCTTGAAAACCCCTATATACCAACTTTCAGAAAATCACCCCCACCCCCTGGGGTAGGGGTAGAGTTAGACCATTTTTATTATCAGATTCACTTCCAGAAACCTTAAAAACGTCAATATACCAATTTTTACAAAAATCACCCCCACCCCTAAGGGGGTGGGTTCCAAATTCCTATCTACAAATTTTCACGAAAATTTGGAAAACATTTCAAAATATTTACCCCCTCACCCCCTCGGGGGTGGAGTTAGAGAAATTTTATTATCAGATTCAATTTCAGCAACCTTAAAAACCTCTATATAGCAATTTTAAATTTTTTCTAAAAAGAATGTTATATTATTATATTTCCCCATTTGCTCCCCTTGCCGTACGCCAATGTTCACCAAAAACAATCCCGAGCGAGAACTTTTGGTAACATACCTGTATGCCAAAATTGAAGTCTCTAGCTTAAAGCGTTCTTAAGTTATCGTGCTTACAAGATTTCCCGGACAGACCGATCGACCGATCCACCGACAATTTTTTTTTTGTTTGAAGTTGATTTATATCGACATAAAACGTCATTAAACGCAAAAATTCGCAAAAAAAAAATTGAAAATTTTTGCACGAAATTTTGAAAATTTTCAAAATGGGAAAGCAATGATTGAAAATATTTAAAAAGTAATTTTAACATTAAAAAGAGGTTTTATTTGTTGAGCTAAAACTATTTTTCTCGATCCGGTAGTGTTTTATTTTTTTAGGTGTTAAGCAAAAACTTTAACTCTGATTTTCTCAAAAAGACCGATTTCGATATTTTTTAATTTTTTTTTTAAGTTCAATCGTAGTAGTTCTTGAACAAAATTCTCATGTTTTTTTGTAAAAAATATTTATATTTCCTTATTGAACACTGAATTTCACAGTACACCCTTGTTTTACAGTCTGCAAGAAAAAGTGACCCTGAATACTTTGTTTACTATACACCCCGGTTTGGAAACGATTTTTAGTTCAACTTTCATATAACCCAAGGTTTTTTTTTTTCATATTTTAATTATATAGAGCTTTGGCATCTTTTTAAGACCAAATTTATTTTTTTTGGATATTCAGATTTTACGTCAGAAAGTGAGACAAAAAGTTTCTATGAATGTTTGTGTTAAATGGCTTCTTAGGGGAGCTAGAAAACGTTTAAGGGACATTTTAAGAATATTATTCACTTCATAACTCAGGAACGATTTAACTTATTCACTTGAAGTTTTTACTGTAGTATGCAATCAATAAACATTATCATTTTATGACATAAAAAAAATAAATATTTAACCAGGGGCGGACTTACAGTTTTAAATATAAATTATGAGGCACCCATTATCTACGCCCCTGGTAATAACTTAATTTTAGTAAAACGTTAAATGCTTACATTTATTGTTTCTATATTTCAGTAAAAATTTCATGTTAATAAGTTAAACCGTTACTGAGATATGAAGTGATAAATAGTCTAAAAATGCCCTTTAAAAGTACGCTAGCTCCCTTAAAAAGCAGTTTAGCTCAAACGTTTATAAAAACTTTTTTCTCGCTTTTTGACGTAAAATCTGAATATCTAAAATAATTTTTAAATATATCATTTTTTTTTTTGTTATAACGAATAAAAATCGTTTTTCTCAAAAACGCATCGATAATTTTTTTTTTAAATTAAATAATTAAATTATGAAAAAAAACTTGGTTTGTATGAAAGTTGAGCTAAAAATCGTTTCCAGACCGGGGTGTATAGGATCTTGTTTCATGATGTTTAATAGTCCTTTAAATGAGGTGATTAAGAAAAATATATAAAAACTTCTAAGAAAATGGTGTTACATATGTTACGAAGTTTAACTTCGTAACCTATGTAAAACCATTTTCTTAACCGACGCACGAGTATGGTTTTGGCGCTAAAAAAACATGTTTTAAATTTTATTTAAAAATTTGTTAATATAGTGTTTACTTTATTACTTTAGTAGTAAGGGTGGGGAGGCTGTAAGTTGTACATCATGATGTAAAACTTACAGTTTCCCCACCAATGCATAATATGATATCATATTATGCATTGGCGAAAAAATTAAAAAGAAATGCATAAAATAATAATCGTGGATACAGACTAAATGAAAAGTCTGAGGAAGTTTGGGTTTTCACAAATGTACATCTAAGGAGCGTCATTCCTTAGATATACAGAACACTGTTAAAACAATAGCGTAATTAATAAGATTAGGTTATAGTATACAACAATAAATAGTTGTCTATGCGCCAACCGCTATATATTGCATAGAATACAACAACAAAAAAGTAAACGGGTTCGGTGTTTACAAACGAGTGCAGTTGTTTGATTTACAACAACAAACTGTTAATTGGTCAAGTTTTTCTTTGTCGCGCAGAGAGGCTAGCAGAGCCTGGTAGGAAGAGACGTGGAAATGTAACGGCTGCTTACAAGAAAGAAAGAGAAAGTATTCGGAGGAAGAAAGATAGGTGGTAAGCGTACCTCTAACAACTGATGAGTTCAGCCGCGTGGTTTGGGGAGGCGTGTCCGTATTTAAAAACTTACGTCTCTTCCTACGTTTGACAATCTGTGATGTATTTTAAATTCGTTTATGTGCACATAGAAACTACTTAACACATGTAATTACATGTACATGTACGTGCTTATCATTGGGTATACTTATGCACATAAAAATTTTAGCCCGAAATGCCCACTTTCAATATTTTGGTTAAACATTTATTAGAAAGCTGATTGTCGCCATCTTTGGCAACGTTGTTGTATTATTAAATAATATGAATCTACAATTTTAATAGTGTATTTAATATAACGTTATAATGTTTTAGAATAATCGTAAAAATGGTATTGTATACCTCAAACTTGTTACAACAACGTTTGGTTGTACTATTTTTAGATTTTTCTATCAGTGAAGTTATTTAAAAAAGAGTAGTTGTCAAATTTGGATTTATTATTGTTAATGTGACTTTTTTTTAACGAACAACACTGGATTTGTTTACTATTACGGAATTTGAAATTGAAATATAGTGGGGGTAGCTATATATCATAATTATTGCATCATTAAAAATTTGAAAAATTGAAACCTGGATAACCTTTTCCTGGAATCTATTTTTTATTTATTTTTTTGGGGGATTTTATCCTGGAATTTTTAAATCAAATGGGGCCCACCTTTTTTTATTTATCGTTTTAAGAAAAAACGTCACGTCAGATAGACGAACTGACGAAAATAAAAATTTTTTTCGTTAAAAAATTATATATCCATTATTATTATTACATTTTTTGGCAATTTTGGAAAAATTTTATTCTATTGTATTGATAATGTACTAAAAATAAATAATTGATTAATTTATAAATAAACTTATTTTAAAAATCATAAAATTTTATTTTTTACTTATAGCAGTAACTGTTATTTTATAGAAAATAAATTAGTTAAAAAAGAATGTTAAAAACTTAAAATACGTTAAATTATTCTTTCGCTTTAATGAAAAAATTAACCAATGGTAACCAATTATCTTGAGAAAATGAGGATCTTTCGTTTAGTAAACCTCTTTTCTTTACCTTGCGCACTTTAAAACAAGGATCTACATTAAGTGTTCAATAAGGAAATATGTATATTTTTATAATAAAAAAAAATAAATAAGTGAGTGTTTCAAAGCCTACTAAGTGTAATAAAAACAAAATAAAAAAAATCGTCGAAATTGGCTCTTTTTAGTATATTATTGCATATAACAAAAATCCTAAAGAAATAATCACCAAAGTGTGTAGTGAAATTATTTGAATATTTTTAATATTTTATTTACTTTGTTTACTTGTCTGACACCTGTCAAACACTCACCAGAGGTATGTCCTTGACCGTGATTTTAGGGATTTTCGACCCTTTGAACTAGTTAAGTTGGCCAATGACTTTGCTGTCAGTTTGACTTCCTTTACACCATTTTTGTGTTCACTTCAGCTGAAACAGTCTGAACTGAGTAATCTATCTCTTCGCTAAGCAAAATCCTAAAGAAATAATCACCAAAAGTGTCTAGTGAAATTATTTGAATATTTTAAATGTTTTATTTACTTTGTTTACTTGTCTGACACCTGTCAAACACTCAACAGAGGTATGTCCTTGACCGTGATTTTAGGGATTTTCGACCCACTAAACTAGTTAAGTTGGCCAATGACTTTGCTGTCAGTTTGACTTCCTTTGCACCATTTTTGTGTTCACTTTAGCTGAAACAGTCTGAACTGAGTAATCTATCTTTTCGCTAAGCATCCTCAGGGATAAAGTATTTATTTTATGTTAAATATTATCTTTTTATTTAGGTAAGACAAGCCTTATTAATATTTTAATAAAACCTAACTAGATTTTATTTCTGTTTAGTTTAACGATACTTGCAAAAGTATTAGGCCATATCTCTGAAGAGTTCCCCGTCAGTTATCTGTTTGAGCTTCCCTCAATAAAGTACCACAGCCCAACAACTAGTTTAACTGACTTAACCTACGATCCCTTAAATCGATAAAACACAGGTACCTAACAACTTATTTACTAGAAGCGATTTAACACAAGTGATTACATGTGATAAAAGTAGATACATTAGGGGAAATATCTTAAAAGTTTGAAAAAAATGACCCTTTTGACAAAATAAAACGAAACTATCGATCGGATTGAAAAAAAAATGGTTTTAGGTCAATAAATAAATGCTATTTTTAACGGTAAAATACCTTTTTAAATATCTACAATACTTTTTGGGTTATTAAAGAATAAAGTCACTTTTTAAGAAAAATTACGATTTTTTGTAAAAAAAATTAAAACGCCATATTATATGCACCCATAAACCAAAATTCCACGGTGGAACTGGCCAGATACTATTTTTAAAAACTTTGAGATCGAGCCGGTCCCTGGTTTCGAGACGAGTTACTAAATTCCAATCTAGGCTCCTCAATGGCAACACTTCGCGCCGAGTTTGGTTTGGCTTTTGGTTAGTTTGGTGTTTTTTTTTACAGGCGCAAAACCAACGTTTACGTAAACCAACGCCCACACTAAAAAAACACCAAACAACCAAAAACCAAACCAAACTCGAAGCACGGCACAGCATGGAGCGCCGCCATTGAGGAGCCCGGATTGGCATTTAGAAAAAAATTACTAAAATGTTTCGAGCGGTTTTTTTTCCGCCTGGTATTTCGGTAAAAATGGGCGGACCTAATCCTATTGCCAAATTTTAGTATGAACAAAAATTTAAAAATATTTTTATCAAATAACGCAAAGAAGAAATCCGAGCGAGTCTCATCAAAAATCGAATTTTGTTTTTTACTGGCACCCTAATAACCTAATTGTCTTTAGGGTAAACCCAAAATAACACAGAAACATAACCATTCATGCATTAAGTGCAGTGGAGAATACATGGTACAATTATCTAAAGCCCAGAAGCAAAGGTTTATAATAACTGTGGCTTAAATTCATAAATTGTTGTTAAAGTGAATTTAGTTTAAGAAATTTACATAGATTTTAAGTCAAACAATATAGTTAAATTTAGAGACCCTATACAGGGTGTCTTACCCAAGCCAATAAAAAATATACCATTCCATTAAAAAATAAATAAGTCAGATGTTACTCACCCTAAGAGGACCATCCTGTATAACTTAAAATATTTTTAAAATGTGCCTTTTTTAAAACCATACGACTTTTCCCATTAAAGTTTTTCTCTAAAGTGGATATATCGACCGAGTCGGCTTGGGTGAGACACCCCTAATGTCATAATACAGGGTTATTCAGAAATAAGTTCGAGAAATTTAAGAGGTTACGTTAAAAAATATGAAAAAAAGTTCCTATAAAGGTTGGTCCGGAAATGATTCCTAAGGGAGCTACGATCCTTCCAAGAGTACATCTAAAAAATAGTTTTTATTTATTATTTTTGGAACCCTATAAAACACAGTAACGAATTTTTGCACATGCCTTAACATTGATAAAGGCTATCATTTCATGTAATTTTTGTTTGGTAATTTTAACCAGGGACGTGCGAAATGTGGGGCTATGTTATTTTTTTACTCCAAACTTTTTTATCCTTAAACTTTTCGATATTTTCTCAATATAATATTAATCTTTAATGGAAAATACATAAAAAGGTACTCTTTATTTAATACCGTAGAGCCAGCCGTTTTTGAGGAAATTGCAATTAAAGAGGCACGTTCTGAGCATCAAAAATAGGAACTAATTGTTAAAAACGTGATCCAATTAACATTTTATGAGTTTATAATTTTTGAATGTTACGTAACATTTTTACTGACACACACTGTAACGCAGCGTGATGTTTCCGAAAAAAAAAAAAATAAATAAATATTAAATTTTCTGAAAAAAGAATATTATTTGAAAAAAAAAAAATATTTTTTTGAAATTGCACGAAAAAAAATTAGTTAAAAAGCTTCTCGATAGTGCTTCGTTGTAATGTTTACTGCACAAGGTTAACAGTTTACTGACTCATCTAAACAAAAACAAATTAGAGATGAAATATCATAGCCTTCAACCGATTGCGGAAATGACCTCAGACCGGTTTTCGATTAAAACACGAAAGCAATAACCAGTTAAAAACCGGTTTAAACCGGTTTTATGTAAACACATTTATTTGACAACTTGAAAAAAAGCTTTACCCCTAGCAAAAACTTTGATGACTAAAGAAAAAATCCTACACCTCCTCTAAAAAAAGCTTTATCCCTGAAATTTTTATAACTAAAAAAAATGTTATTACCTCTTCTTAAAAAAAATCTCAAAAATAGCCAAATTTTGCGTTACGTAATACTTGAGCGTTCCCAAATATAATAAGTAGTTTTTTCAAGAAAATACTTGGCTTAAGGGCCGTAGCTTCGCTGAAAAGCATTTTTGGACCCATGTCAATGGAAACTTTTATCTTACTTTTTAATTTGATTATAACTTTATTTGTTTTACATTTAGACCATATGACGTCTGGTGATCGCCATTTTGTTTTTATCAAAAATTTTTATAACCATTTAATCTTTTGTAGCCTAATGAATTTTTTAGAAGTTGATTAATTATTATTTAGACCTTTTAGGTTGAAAATACACATGAAATTTAACTTATAATCAGCCGTTAATGGCTTAAGTGTAAAGTATTCAAATATTTATGTAAAGTACTCATTAAATAAGTACCAGCTGTTGAGTTTTGAGTCAATTAATGGACCCAAAAGGACAATTAGGCCTGAGAAGATGGATGTGCGCTTCACACCAACGATCTTTGCTATTAATCGAAGTGGTAATTAGGTCGGCGAGCTTTCCTTGCAAGAATTTATCAGGTTTCAATATGACTCGAAAGATAACATTAACTGTGTAATAATATCACTGCTCTACAAAAAGAGAAAATACGATTCTTTTGAAAAAAAAAATTGATGATTCGTTCATTAGTTTCGAAGTTATGATCGTTCATATTGACCGCCATTTAGTTTCAGTGTAAATGGTTAACTTTGAACGATCATAACTTCGAAACTAATGAACGAATCATCATAATTTTTTTTTCAAAAGAAGCGTCTTTTCGAGTACTTTCAATATATATTAGAAAAACAAATTTATCTTAAAATTCACAAAGTTAATTTAATTGTTTATAAGCGCAAAAATTCGACAAATGTTTAAACAAGTGCCAAGCTCTCCTAATTAACAGATTTTCTGTTTCCAAAAAGCATTTGAAAGTTTGAGCTCTCTTCTATATGTGACTACATTTTCAATTTTGCATAATTTTGAAAATATGACAAAAAAAATTTTTAAATCTGGATTGCAAAGTTATTGTGCAAAAAATATCAGACCGATTTTGATGTCTGGTGTGGTGTGATGATTCAGCACACCATAAAGTTATCTTGGGACAATTTTGAAGGTCCTACGTATACTTTAAGTATCCGAAAAAAAAAATCCCAAAAAAATCGATTTTTTTACCCCTATTTTGTGATTTTTACTATTTTTGCAATAAGAATAATTATTTTTTCGACATGCACCTAATGTTATCATGTATAAAATTTAATTACAAAACTTTTTTTCTTTTTCAATATTTGTCTAAAATGAATAGTTTCTGAGATATATGAACAAAAAGGAGAAAAAAAAAAGAATTTCTTCTCGACTTTGCAACATTTTGTTAAATAAAAAGTGAAGCCCTTGGTTTATTTTATGCGCATAGTGAAATTATCATTGTAGTGATATTCTGGACCCATTTATTTTATTTTATTTATTTACTTGAAATTAGTACAGGGTTGAAAATGTAGAATACTATCCGATTCACCCAACCTAAAACTACCGCCTGATCTATTAGTATTTGTTATATAAAATTTTCATGAAAATTTAGCGAAAAAAAAATACGAAAAAATCTCATATATTGAATTTAGAAGCCTATAAAAAACAAACGAATAAAGATGTTTAAAATTCGCGTCTTTTGGCTTAGAGCACTATTAATAAAGAACCATTCCACAGCAAAATTATAATTTATTTTTTAATTTTTCATTATTTTTCTACTACAACTAGGCAAAAAAAACACTGTGCGCTATATCTCAAAAAACCCAGCTGATCGAGAAAAACGAAAAAAGGTTCCGAAATCAGCGCATCAAATATAGCCAGACGCAACTAAAATGGTATCGGAAAATTTTTGAGTGTTGATTAGTGTATTTATTACAGTGTGTTTCAGAAGTTGAAAAAAAAATCGTTTTTAAAATATTCAATTTTTTTTGGTAAACTCAGCGCAGAATACATCTTGTTGGTGCTCATTTCTTGTTTTATGGTTGGCAGAATACATTTAATTCCCTGTGACAGATTGACTATCTTGTGTTTTAAGTTATTTGTCAATCAAAACATTATTTTGATATTTTAAAAAATCCAAATATTTTTTTAAAAACAAGAAGAAAATTGTAGAAATAACAAGAAAAGTCTTAAAATAGAACTTAAAATCAAATACTGGTCCATAAGTTTATTTAAAAAATATAATTAAGGTATCCCCAGCTTAGGCAGTGTCGGGTAATGTTTAATTTTATTTTAACTGCACATTATGAATAAAAAAACTTACTTTTATTATAATTTTAAACAAACATTTTCTTATATGTATTTTTATGACAGACTGTTAAGGTTAAATTGACTATCATTGACAGTCGATTTGACCTTAACCCTTTCGCTCCGGATTTAGTTTCGGAAACTTTTTTTTGTGTATATAAAATAAAATGCTATCAAAACTACGAAACAGGTGATTTTTTTTTAAATGTTCTTTTACAAAAGATGAGTGGGATATGTTTGTCCCAAATAAAATATTATGTGATATAGTAATAAAACTGCGTATATTTAGGTATAAAATTTTTATAATAAAAAGTGGCCGAGCGCTTTCGATATGTTATATCATCATCAGGGCTGTGCCCTACAAGTAAAAACAAAAAAATGATTAAAAACTATAGTCATTATAAGGATTTTTATAAGAAATCTCTTTAGTTTTTAGGTTATGTTTTGTACTTACTTGTCAAATAGAAGGAATCCTTGTATTATAAGTATTAAACATAGCGGAGTAATTAATAAAAAATATAGAATATAAACATCAAAAGATCAAGAATAAAAATACAAATTAAAAAGTATAAACAAATTTTGTGACAGAACGAAATAACTTATGTGTCAATATAAGGCGGTAAATTTAAAATAGGTGTAGGTGCGTTTTCTTGGTAGAATAAGTAAATTAGGTTGAAAATTAATTTTTGTAAAATATATAAAAGAAAGGCAAGGTTTAATGGGTTAAAGGTTGTGGGTTGAGTGTATTTATAGGAAATTTTTAAAGAGAGGTTTGAAGATCCTCTTTTTGCCAAGATTTCTTTGAGTGTTGATACAGATGTTTTGTCCGTTTTTTGTGGCTTTGGAAATTTCGAGGTCTTCAAACAGGTCTAATTTTCGGGTGAAGACGGGTAAATGAAGGTTATGTAAAATTTTTATATTAAGGTTGGGGTCGAAGGTGTGGGAATTAAATTTGAGGTGATGACCAAAAGAGGAGGATTTAGGTCTTTAATTCCCACACCTTCGACCCCAACCTTAATATAAAAATTTTACATAACCTTCATTTACCCGTCTTCACCCGAAAATTAGACCTGTTTGAAGACCTCGAAATTTCCAAAGCCACAAAAAACGGACAAAACATATGTACCAACACCCAAAGAAATCTTGGCAAAAAGAGGATCTTCAAACCTCCCTTTAAAAATTTCCTATAAATACACTCAACCCACAACCTTTAACCCATTAAACCTTGCCTTTCTTTTATCTATTTTACAAAAATTAATTTTCAACCTAATTTACTTATTCTACCAAGAAAACGCACCTACACCTATTTTAAATTTACCGCCTTATATTGACACATAAGTTATTTCGTTCTGTCACAAAATTTGTTTATACTTTTTAATTTGTATTTTTATTCTTGATCTTTTGATGGGTATATTCTATATTTTTTATTAATTACTCCGCTATGTTTAATACTTATAATACAAGGATTCCTTCTATTTGACAAGTAAGTACAAAACATAACCTAAAAACTAAAGAGATTTCTTATAAAAATCCTTATAATGACTATAGTTTTTAATCATGTTTTTTGTTTTTACTTGTAGGGCACAGCCCTGATGATTATATAACATATCGAAAGCGCTCGGCCACTTTTTATTATAAAAATTTTATACCTAAAAATACGCAGTTTTATTACTATATCAAAACCAAGGTATACACGTCTAACCATTATATAAAAATGTTATGTGATCCTACACAAACAAACCCAGTTAGTGTCAAATAAAAAAAAATTAAAATTTCGGATTCCTATGTAAAAAACTTTTCTACATAAGAATCCGACAAAAAAAATAAATTCGTTAATTTGACACACTAACTGGGTTTCTTTGTGCAGGGTCACATATAGTGTTTTAAAGCTGCTCAAATATATTCCATTAGTAACTTATAGTTAAGTATTGATATCACTTGATATCAAGTTTGGATTATAAAATACTAATATGTCCCTTTTCTGTGCATTTTAAATGTTCTTTTTGGATATAGGATTTGTTGTCTCCTGGGACATAAATGTATATACAGGAGCGAAATGTATATACAGGAGAGAAAGGTATTTTTAAAAATCTGCTGGGACATATGTCTCTACAGGAGCCTAAGGGAACGTTCAAGTATTACGTAACGCAAATTGTACCAAAATTCATACACGTCATACCCTGTTTCTCGCGTTATTATAGATTATAGAGATATCATATTTTGGCTACCCCCCCTAATAGGGGGTGTGTTAGGGGAGTAGCCAAAATATGATATCTCTATAATCTATAATAACGCGAGAACCGGGGTATGTGGTGTATGAATTTTGGTACAATTTGCGTTACGTAATACTTGAACGTTCCCTAAGGGTTAATGACAAAAATTATCAAATGCACAATAGGTAAAAAAAATATTACTAAATCAGATAGATTCTGCGTCGAGCTTCAGTTAATTCTTGAGTTTTTTCCAAACAACTAGTCCCCTAAGAGGACTATAATTTATTTTAAGCAACAATCCCCTTTTTTTGTTGAGAAATTTTCGGTAAAGTTTCCTTAAGGCAGTTAAATATAGTACTTGCTATAATCTATTAGATACTATCTTCTTACACACTGTTTTATTGAAAACTTTGTTTGAAATTTTGCGCAGAAAAATCTGACATACAAAAATCCTCATCCATTTTATAAAACACCATTTATCAGTTTATTTATTTTTTAAAAAGTTTTCCAGCCTAAGGCCTTTCCACACTGCTTTAAATAAAGGTGAGTCAACTTGAATTCAGATAACTGATATGCCGAAATCGGGCATATCTGCAATATTATCAGAAAATGGAATATTTGAAATTAGTTTATTAAAAATTAACGTGTTCTAAATTAATTCATTAAAAATTCATAATATGATGAAAGGTATTACGGTATTTTTAAATACAATAATTCGAATGTTTTAATTAAACACACATAAAAATAATATCTTAATGCAAAAAATATTTGGAAATATTTCGTTGAATTAAAAAAATATATTCAATACGTTTAAATCTTATCTAAAAAGAAAATATGATTTTTTTCAAATAAGATTGTTTTTTTGATATTTATAGGCATTTTTTTCCTATTCGTTTGGTTCATTTTCCATTAAAATATGAAATGCTATTTATTTGGATTAAGATATTATTTTTATATGTGTAAAGTATAAAGTTATATAAATCAAATTCCGTTTTGTTTCAGGTAACAAACCAGGTCAATCGAATTTGATTTGTTGATATTTTGGAGTGGGTAAGTAATTAGAGTTTTCAATTTATTTCGCGAAAATAAAACTGTTTAATTTATCGAGTACACACATAGAAATAAGTACTATTTATTATTTTGATCCACAAAGAGACATTATTACTAAAAAGAAGTACGTAATACTCAGATCAAGTTTCCAGGGGGGCTCCGAGCCTCAGAGTCCGATTCATTTTTTTGCGCTAAAAACGTGTTATTAAACGAGTGCTTTTTTTTCTATTTTGCTCTAAAACTTTAAAAAACTTACATTGATGACTGATTTAGGAATTTTTATTCCTGGTTGGCATTACAGTTATCACCATGTTTAAAATTCTGAGAACAAATTATATTTTCATACATTTTATAGTCATCTCTTCCCTTTTTCTACTCAGTAGCCCCAATTTGAACATAGTAAAAAATAACCTATATATGTATATATAAAATTTTGTAGCGACTTTGACATTTGCACGGAAAACGTGAAGCGATATTGTTTTGTTCTCTTGCCAACCCGAAAGAAAAAAAGTACTAACCTCTTATGGGCCTATAAGAACGCGCAAAATACATGTGATTAAGAGCATATAAGAGTCGCAAAATAGAAAAAAAGCTTTATACCCCTGGCGGAAAAATTTGACGGCTAATGCATAATGGGGAAAAAGCAGCTCGTCGCCTCTACAAATTTCCCTACTACCTACCCCACTTTGTGGGGGATAGCGCCCCCTATTCGCTTTGTAGGGTATCCCAGCCCAACTGGGGACATCCCTCCGTAATTTTTCTATCTGGACAATAGATTTTCCCAACTCGAGCGTGGCTCCCCTACCCCTTTGAAGCAGCGCTGCAAGTGGCTAAAAAGTTTGTATATTCGCAAGCATGTTAAATATTTAAACCAAATGTTTTGCTTTATTGAAGTTCATTTAAGTTGAATACGTATCTTAGACCGAGTTTTTTCTCGTTTTTTTTTAGTTTAAAAAATACCATTTAATAATTACCTATTTATTTATTTATTTATTTGTTTAGTTGTAATATACTACAAAGTCATGGAGAGCCCTAAATAAGCTTCATTGCTTTTGCTAGGGGCTCTCCATTAATTTTGACAAAAAATAAATCCAACAAGTTCAGTTGACAGTACTTAAAATTTTGAATTCTTGAAGCTGGATGCTATTCGTTGCAGCTATCTTCATCTTGTAAATTTCCATACTGGTTGCATTTCGTTTAACTTGTTTATACGATTTTCTTCCATTTAAAAATGTAGAGTCGCAGACCTGTGTAATTATTTAATGAAAATAAAGCCGTTATATTTATCGAGTACTCTTAATTATGAAACACGCTTTGCAATTATAAATAACATATATCCGTGGATATAACTGCAGTTAGCTTAATTAAAGTTGAATTCGAGGTTAAATTTATGCTTTTATGCTTTGAGGTTGTAACTGAGGAAAAAAATTTGTTGGTTCTAAAATATACATTATACATTAGGTTTACTTTTAATTATCTCATTATCCAGTTGAATAAAACATTTTGTAATTGTTCAAAAAAAGCATATATAAAATAAATATAAATAGTAAATTTTAGAAACATGTTCACAGAAAAACTTAATTTAAACTAACTAAAGTAAAAGAACGATAAAAATCGATAGACCCGGAGGACCTTTCTTCGACGTGAAAGTCATTCGTCGGTGCCAAAATAAGGAATCTAATACTTAGTTTAAAGGGAAATGAACTTCCTGAATAGTTGGATTTACTCACAGCATGATTTTCGCTCGACTTATAGTCGGAAAGCTGGTGATCATTTTTATTTCATTATTTTCTTACAGCTGTATTTTATATATTTATATATATATATTGTGTTAAAGACAAAAAGTACATTCAGATTAAGTTATTTCCAAATCGACAGGCTCTGGATCCGGTTCCTTTGGGTGCTAGAAGTTTCAAAAGTTGTGGAATTGAGGAACCCTAAAAATCTTTTTTTACCTTGCCGTTTCATATACAATTTATTAGATTCAGATTAAGCTATTTTCATAGATATACACAATAATTTTTGGGCAGGGGGTAAAACAGTCTTTAAAAAGTGCCCTTGACCATATGGTATGTTATGTTCCAGTTTTTAAAGAAATGAAAATTTATTTATATTTATGAAATTGTTTTTAACCATTGGCCTGCAGAAAAGTTTTGTATAATTGCAAGAGGTAGACAACTACGAATAATTATTATGATTATAATCACTCTAAAAAACAGTGGTAATCGATCACACAATTGTCGCGTAATCTTATACAGAATCACGCGATCTTTAAAAAATTATTGTGTGAAATAGGTAATCATTACAAATCACTATGCTGAGTTGTCTATCCCTCGGTTGTGAAAAATTCACACTTCATTATTATTATGTCATTCAACCAATCCAGTTATGAATCGGGTACATTTTTCAGCCAATCACCCATTTTTAAATCGAAGAAATCCCGGGTACTAAGGATTTTTTCCGTTACTATGTATTTTTGTTGCGGGTAACTGAGGAAATAATATTGAATAGTATATTATTTACCAAGTGAGAGAAGTTTAACATTTTTGACCTGCGCCAAATTGCGGGATGAGCGCGCCAGCGCGAAGCCCGCAAGACGCGGTCTAATATGTTAAATCTTCACTCACGTGGAAAATATAGTATTTTTTTCAGTACCAGTACTTTTTACTAAAATTTAATGAAAAAGCTTATAAAATTAAAATATCACGCTGGCCGTTCGCGGCCATTAAAAAAACAAATGAATAACTTGACATTTCTGGCAGACATTTTCTGGTGATCTGCTATAATTATTAAGTTATAAAGTGTTTCCGTGTTAAGTGTGATAAAATATATAAAAATGGAAAGTAAAATGCAAAGTGATAATTCTGATAATTCCCCCAGAAATAAGGGGACAGGCAAAAACTGTGAGGGAGAATCTATTGCCTCAAAAATCAATATATGGGGGTTGTACCTCTAGTAACATATAATCCTTACGGTAATATATGGGTTGTATAATCTATGTTTGAATATGATGGACCAATGATTTTCACTTTTTGAAGTGTTTTTTTGTAAAACATGTTTTATAGGTACTAATTTAGTTAATATTTTTTAATTTATCGTGCAATATATAAATTTGGTGCCTAAAGACACTTGTAAATAGCAATGTGATTTAATAATTAAGTGAAACGTCAGATGCCAAAATAGCTAAATAAAAATTCATTATTAACCATGGTGCAATTTCATTATTTTTAGAACCTCTGTCATCATAGGTAGAGAAATAATATTTCTACCAATGAAAAGAACAGTAATAAAGATGTGCTTTTAGGCTGGTGGTGAAAAAACAATATTATCATAGCGCCTATGAAAAGTACTGTCAAATTAGTTTGTGAACTAGTCATTTACGCGCCTTCATAGTAAATTTTAAAAAATGGGCCATAGATTTTCTAGTATTTTTGAAGAAAGTGTCGAAATAAGTTTGAAATCAGCTGTGCCGGTTAACACTGTGAGGACGAAAAATTCTATATGTTATTTACATATTGCACCGCACAACCTCAATCGACGAAATAGTGTGAATATTAAAAACATGGGCTATAAATATGAGGAAAGTTAACGGGCAAGAATACAAAGATTATTTCGTAAAAACAATATGGAATTATTGCATCAAATACAAAACACGGACTAAAATTTGAAAATTGTGTGTTTAACAATGGCGATTTCTCCCGTTAGATTAGACAGGGACAAAAGTTCTACCCAAAAAGGATAGGAGACATACATGCACTCCCACTTCCACCCAACCAAACAAATTCTGTATTTGTTCTTTGTTGAACAAATACAATATTTACTTGGCCGGGCGAAAAGTGTAACTATAATATTTGTATTAAAGAAATTACTGGCGCCATCTAAATTTTAGTAGAATTATCTTATTCTACAGATTCACATTAGCTATGTTCGTTCGTGCCGCTCAGTGCTACACTTTCCGGCCAACCAAATAAATACTGTATTTGTTGTATGAAAAACAAATACAGTATTTATTTGGTTGGCTGGAAAATGTAGCACAAATGAGATAGATATAGGGTAGACGTCTTTTGTTTCATAACTCTAGTTGTAAAGAGCTCCATTGTATGTACTTTTAATTAGCTTAATATTTAAAGAAAGGGTTTAAAAATTGTTGTTCTTGCAAGAACAACATATTTGTTATTAAAAATCTTTCATTAAATATGAAAATAACTAAATGCAGTTATTTTCATATAAAAAGTCCAAACGAAAACCTTTTTGTTTATAAGCACTCGACCCAGCGAATGCAAACACCCCTCCCGCTACGCAGTCGGTTTTTTTTCATGCATTTACTGTGTCTTGTGCGTTGCTAAGCAAAAAAGCTTTCGTAAATACAAACAACAAACTAAGCCGAAAAAATCCTTCGGTCTTGTTATAGTTCTCCGCATGAAAGAAAGTCTTCGACGTAAGGGGGAGGAATCACTCGCGCTCTCTTCTGCTGGTCAAGAGCGTTGTAAGGCGTGCGTGCCTACATCAGGCCTCCCACTTGTACACACATTTCAAACATATTTCCCGTAGCCACAGATCCGTGTGTCAAACTATATATTACCTATAAAAATAGTCCAATCTGAATGTAATAAATGTAATTTTTTTGACTCGTTAAGTTAAAAATAGATTTTTAGGTAACCTTATTTCACCAACTTTTTGGGGCTTCTAGAACCCAAAGAAACCGGATCCAGGACCTGGCGATTTGAAAAAAGCTTAATTTGAATTTACTTTATATATGTCTTAAAGTAAATTCAAATTAAGCTTTTTTCAAATTGCCAGTTCCTGGATCCGGTTTCTTTGGGTGCTAGAAGCAATCGGGAAAAAATAATGAAATGAAAATGGTCACCAGTTCTTAGACTATTACTATTATGTGCATCTTTAATATAAATTTTATATCGAATCATTCTAAATAGAATGATTTGATATTGAATTTGAATATTCAAATGTGACACTACACTAAGGATTTATTACCATTTTAATTATTATAAATACTGAAAATTTTTGTATGTGGAACCCTAAGCAATTTTAGTTATTGAATTTAGGTTGTTACAATAACTTGTATTCAGTGTCTAAGGTTACAGGTGGTTCCATATACAGGGTTATTCTTTTAAATAGTACAGTACCTACCTTTATCTTTTTTTGTGTGATTAGATAGAGATATGCTTCTTTGAGCAAAGTTTTATCCAAGAACGTATTCTACCTGTTTTTGTAATGTTTTGACTACTGGCACTTCCGGTTTCAGCGGTATTAACCCTAACGTTGGTTTGTTTTAAATGGGACACCCTGTATATTTTAAGATTGTTTGATTATAATTGTGTCCTTATAAGGACACAATTTGGAGAAAAAACTCACATAAAACTGCTTTAAAATGAATAGTGTTGGATATATTTAAGAAAGTAATATAAATTTCTAACATGTGTTTTTTTATTTGAGGAGATAAACATATGATTCTTCGAGAAAATAATTAAAAAATAAAAAAAAATGATTTTTTTTAATTAAGATACATTTAAAAAAAAATGTTTTTACCCCCATTTACCCCCTTACCCCACCCCGATTTTTACCAAAAACAATCCCAACCTAAAACTTTGGATAACACAGGCAGGCCCACAAAACAAAAAAAGTACCCTGAACTTTTGACGAGACGAGACAGGTCTATTCTTATGTATTTTCATCGCTGAATCCAAATCCGAAGTTAAGGGGTTCCCAGTGATTTTTTGAGAAAAATGCAAAAAACATGATTTTTTATAGTTTTTGTATGTTTTTTTGGAATTAAAAAAAAAAAACGGAAAATGATAAAACTAATCTGACTTTAAATTTAAATTGTTCGGACCAAAATACATCGAAGACCGTTTAGTTTAGTTTTTTTTTCACGAAAATTTCAAAATTTCGTGAAAAAAAACTAAATAGGTTTATTTATGGTTTATTTATGGTTTTCTATGTATTTTGATGCGTAAAATTTAAATTTGAAGTCAGATTAGTTTTATCATTTTTTTTTATTCCAAAAAAACATACAAAAACCATAAAAAATCATGCTTTTTGGATTTTTCTCGAAAAATTACTGGAAAACTCCTTCATCTGACTTTGGATTTGGATTCAGCGATGAAAAATACATAAGAATAGACCTGTCTCGTCAAAAGTTCAGGGTACTTTTTTTGTGGGCCTGTGTAATCAACCTATGGTCCAAATTTTAAGTCTTTAGCTCGAAGCGTTCTTAAGTTATCGTGGTCATAAATATTCCCGACAGACAGGCAGACAGACAGACAGACCGACAGACAGATTTTTTGTTTACGGAAATCATATAAAACGTCGAGAAACGCAAGACTTTCCTCGGGGAAAGTAAAAAGTTTAAAAAATTAATAATATATATTTAAATAGAGAATTTTATAAGCTTTAAAATGATATATCGCACGACCCCCTTTCCATTTAAAAAAATGGGAGACATGCCTCCTGCCCACATTTTAAAAGCTGAAAATATTAAATATATACGAAAAATAGTTAGTGTTGTCTTATTTAAGTGTTTCAAATTTGAAGTCGATATCTCAACTCGTTCAAAAGTTAAGAGGGGGTGACTTTGATCGCACGGCTTTAAAGGCGGTCATACCTTATGCAAGTTTCATGATATGCAAAAAGAAATCACCAAATAGAATCTTTTAAATTTAAATTGCAAGAATTCTATTGGCTGTTGTTTCCTTGCATGGCACAAAACTTGCCTGATGCTTTAAAACTACTATAACCATAAAATGAAAAATTTCAATTTTTGTAAGCGCATATGAAACGTGATTTTTGAATTTCTATGATAATAACATCGCAAATTATATTTTCCTATCGATTTTAAATTTAGTTCACAAAACTTACACTTGAAAATGTTTCAAAATAAAATATACACTATTATTTTTCATTATTAGTAACTATTTAGTAATTTTGATTTTTATGATTGATGCTAATATTAGGACAGAAATGTTTAATTTTAAACAAAATTATAAAAATATAAATTTATTATTCCATCAATCTGTTTTCTAAACATCGTACAGAGTGTTATTGGTAGACTTTAATTAGAAAATAGATTGATGAAATAACTAATATTAGTTGTTTTGATTAAGGTTGCAATCATGATATTAATTTTAAAGTTCTTCAAAATTATATTTCTCTTGTCACTGTCAGAAATAAAATTTCATATTTTTTTTGAAAATATCTTCATAAATTTTATATAAGCAAACAAAGTAAGGTATTTTCCAATCTTGCTTTAAAATACTGTAAAATTTTTGCCACTTTCCTTCTTTATATTTGGGCAAAGCCTCAGAACATACAGTTTATCATATTTTTATTAATAATTATAAAAAATTGCAAAAAGTTTATATTCTATCTGAATGATATCACATAAAAAAATAACCTATTTTTTCAAGACATATTTATACGATACTTTTGACGCAAAATGCCGTTTTCCACCAGAAGATCTACTTACAAAGCTAAACTAAACCTAGTAACTTTTTTAGTTACTAATAATGAAATGAAATAGGGTATATAATACTTTTTCCTACGACCGTGCGGAAAGATCACTCTTTCCGCACGCATATGGTGTGGAAAGAAAGCCTTTTCCGCACGCATAAATATTGTTTAATTTCTTAATTGCGTAGTGTTATTGTTATATTTATTCATAATATTATAAAAATGTTTAAATTTTTTACCTGTTAATTGATTTTCTCATTGAAAAATTATAAAAATAAGATTTATTTCGATTTATTTAATAAAATATAAAAGTATATTTAATTTTAACCCTGATCGTAGGAAAAGTATTGTTCCTAACGCATGCGTAAAGAGTCTCCGCACTCGATTGCTTGTCTGAACTCCGCTACGCGAAATGTAATCGAGTGCGGAAAAGGGCCTCTTTCCGCACTTGTTAGGAAAATAGCTATTACAGACGCCAAATTGACAGATCTATGTGTGTCGATTTGACAACACAAAAATGATTGCGTTATCACGTGATTATTATAAAACAATTAGTTATACTAAAATGAAATGCTAATTCTTGTAATATAAACATGTACGTTTATTATTTACAATAAAGACAATACAATACAAATATAAAACAATTACAGCGCTACTCTAACATACGCTATGTATTTTTATGTAGAACGCAAACAATAATTTAGGTACATGTCAGCGTTATATTATATACTTCCGGATTAAACATTTGTTATGATAAAACAGTAAATATACATAGGGCATAGGCATAGGGTATTTCTTTATTTATAAATAAAATTTACGTTTGACAAAATGATGATATAGATTGATTACACAGGACCACAATTTTTTTTTTTGCAGTGGCAAGAAAATCTGAAAGAGTTCTTGACCTTTTTTTGTGTGGCTCTGTATTTTCATTAGATACACAATGATAGATTTTAAATGTAAACGTTGATAAGTTATCAGTGATAACATAGGACTACAAAATTTTTCTGTCGGTTGCAGTAGATCAGAAATAGTTTTCTAGGTGTATTTTTGGGTCGCTGAGTACGAATCCGTCGTCTAGACGCGTCTGTTTTGGCCCATCACGTCAGGATTTTTTTTTAAATACAAAACCAATTATTTTTTTTTTCGAAAAATTTATTTCGCTTATATTTTCCAAAATATTAATATACAGGTATTATATTCCTATATTTTTGGAATCAGCGCGCCGAGATCCATCGACATGAATTTAAAAAAAATTGGGCAAAAAAGGAATATTAAATTTAATTAAAAAATTACATGTCCTGTTAAAAATTGACAAGTAATACATGGTTGTACACAGAATTTGATTTTGAATCAAAATATGTAAAAGTATACAGGGTGTTCCATTTAAAAATAAGAAGTTGAGGTCACTTCCGGCGGAACCTAAAGTGTCAGAATTGTGTTTCCAATGTCAAAAAATGCAGTTTATTTAATTATTTACATCATCTAAATTTCATTTTGGTAAGTTAATAAGCAAAAAAGTTATAGGTACCACTATTTTGTGACACCGGTATATAAAGTTAGTAACAAACATTATTAAAATGTTTATGGTATATGAAGTTGCTTACATATGAACCAAAAGTATTATTTTTCGGGATGGATACACATTTTATGACGAAATTATTACCTATATTAAGAAACAAGAAATGCTTCTACTTTTTTAATAAGTATTTTTATAATTAAAAAATTTTAATTTATTTTTCAATTTGGAAACCATAAAAAGTCGCATTTGAAATGTTTGTTCAGGAAATTAATAAATAAAAACAAAACGAGTTGGCTTTTAAAAATGTTCTATCCGGGCACGATGGAGGGATTTAACATATCTTTTGAAACAAGCCATTTACACAAATATCCACTTAATTTACCATAAAAAAATGCTATTTCCTTTACAGAAAAGGGATTTTAATTTTTTGTGAGGTTAAATCCATCATAATAGCCTTTTTTAAAGCCCGGTTGTGGTGTGGTAGATTCATTGAATTTCATCAGTTATGAAATTTAAAATTTTGTCGAAAAATTAAGATGGGCCTTTAAAATTTTTAAAATCATAATTAGAAAATATTTATGGAAAATAATTAAAAAAATTAAAATAATGTCAATTTTGGACATAATACATATGCAAAATGCACCAAATTTAATTACTGCCGGTTTTTGGGCCTATTTTATCCAAATATTATGAGTTGTAAAACAAAGTAATAATTTGTTCTTAGTTTTTGGTCCAGTTACCGATACGTCCTTTCCAAGAAAGGCGTGCATCCAAGTGCAGCCCTAGAAATTTACAAGGGTCGCTTTTTTTAATACTCTACTTTGTTTATTAGTTTTTAATTGTGAACGTACATTTTTGGAATTTGATTAAAAGTATTCAAAAAATCTGTGTGTCAGACCATCTCTTTATTTTTGTAATCTTATCTACAGTGCTTACTGTATGCATTTAATAATTTGAATGACAGTAAATTAAGCTAACATGTCCACCAATACAATACACGGAGTTGTGTTCAAATAAGGTGTGAATATTACCGTTTAAGTAAAACACATAATTGTTTTAAATATATTTCAACGAAGCTTACTAATAAGCTACCACAAAAAATGTGGAACATGAGTCTAAAAAGTTTTAAAAAATCCATAAAAGAATTTCTTTGCAAGCACGCGGTTTATAGTTTAAGTGATTTTCTAGATTCAAAAATTTAGTGATAATATTTGTATTTATGTTTACTTTTTAATTACCGTTTTAGATTAAATATTATTATTGTACTTTTTAATTAGCTTTATATTTTGTTGTACTACTTTGACGAGTGTTAATTCTTTTGTATATTTTAGCAAGAATAAAGACTTACTTACTTACTATACTAAAACTAGTAAGAATTTAACAAACCCATAATAGTATAATTATCATTCTTGCAACAAGTGGTTAACAAAAGTGGTAAACTTATCATACATCTAATTTTAACAATATTCAGTGTAAAATTTACCATTTAGAGTACAAAATTTACACCCAAGAAATCATTTTTACCATTATTTTACAAGCTATGGGTTTGAATTACGCGTGTATCATTCAAACAAGTGTAAAAATTAACAATCGGATTTTTTACTACTCGCGAAATGTTTTTTACCACCAAGCCATTTTTTACTGTGTATATGGCTGCGAATTGTACCCAGAGAATTTGTTACCGTATTAAATACTGAACGATTTTGTATATATGGAACCCCAAGCAACTTTGGTTATTGAATACAAGTTGTTACAGCAACAATAACAGAGCAAGGCGTTGCAACGTCATGTTTTACTGTAACAACTTGTATTCAATAACTAAATTTGCTTGGGATTTCATGTGTACAACGTTTAATCGTTCTTTAACCCTTTAGGTCTCTTTGGGATACTATTTTCTACTGTGCACAGCGTTGAAATCTATTCCCTTACTTATTTTAAATTATTAGTACACTGCTGCCTTCTGTTAAAGACTCTGCGACATACGCATACCACTCAATCGGTAATAGTTGGGAAGATATTATCCCAGTGGTCCACAAGAAACACTAAATTTATGTAGATAAATCATGACATGAAAAAAACTACTTTTGTTTTTAAATTCAATGGAAAAGGGTAAAATATAATTATTTACTACTACTAAGATATTTATACTTAGCGTGAAAAAATATAGTTTATTTCAGTAAGAGTAAGAAATGACAAAAAAGTTATAGAACAGCATATATAATAAAATAAAAGCTGTTTTATTCTAAAAATACCCATTTTAGAAAAACGCATTTGTTAAAATTGGCCTAACATAACGCTCTACCTCTTGCCCCCTAAAGGGTTATCAATTTAAATAGTTAATACGGTAATGGTACGGTACGGTAAAGATTAAAAAAGTTAATACGGTAGTTAATGTTAAGTGTATAATAATATTAGTAAAAGTTAAATCACGTTATACTATTGAGTCATTGTTATAATTCTGGAAGTAAAAGACTGTGACTAAGACATTTAATATACAGAGCGGTCCAAAAGTCACCCCCCTCTTAACTTTTGAACCAGTTGAGATATCGACTTCAAATTTGGAACTTTTAAATAAGACAACTTAAACTATCTTTTAGCATATATGTAATACTTTCAGCTCTTAAAATGTGGACAGGGGGGCATGGGGGCTCATTTTTTTAAATGGAAAGGGGGTCGTGTAGTACATCATTTTAAAGCTTATAAAATTCTCCAGTTAACTCCATATTTTTAAATTAAAAAAAAATGAGTTCAAAATGGGGCTGAAAATGGGTATTAATGTCAAAATTCCTCTAAAAAAAACAAATAATTTTTTAAAATAAAAATGCCTAATTTCATCATAAAAAAATGTTAATTATACTTTTAAACTAATTTTAGTTAACATAAATAAAAATTTATAAAAAAAAACTTAAAAAATCAAAATCTTAAAAAACATTTTTAAAAAATTTAAAAATGTTAGTTTAAATAGAGAATTTTATAAGCTTTAAAATGATGTATCACACGACCCCCCTGCCCACATTTTAAGAGCTGAAAATATCAAATATATGCTAAAAGATAGTTTAAGTTGTCTTATTTAAGAGTTCTAAATTTGAAGTCGATATCTCAACTCGTTCAAAAGTTAAAAGGGGGGGGGGGGTGACTTTTGAACGAGTTGAGATATCGATTTCAAATTTAGAACTCTTAAATAAGACAACTTAAACTATCTTTAAGCATATATTTGATACTTTTATCTCTTAAAATGTGGACAGGGGGGCATGGGGGGAAATTTTTTTAAATGGAAAGGGGGGTCGTGTGATACATCATTTTAAAGCCTTTAAAATTCTCTATATAACCATACATTTTTAAATTAAACATGTTTTTTAAGGTTTTGATTTTTCATTTTTTTGTGCTAAAAAAAATAAATTTTTAAGTTTTTTTTTGTTAATTTTTATTTATGTCAACTAAAATTAGTTTAAAAGTATAATTTACTTTTTTTCATTATGAAATTAGGCATTTTTAAAAAATTGCTTGGACATTTCAAAGAAATGTTGACAAAAATACCCATTTTCAACCCTATTTTAAAACCCAAAAAAAAAATAAACCATAGAAAAAATGTTATCTCTCCAAAATATAAATTTATTGTCTATTAAACAAACATTATAGCGACAATTGTTTCGACTTTTTTAACATAAAGCCATTTTCAAGTTTTTAAATTTATAATATATGACATTTCTAATAATTTGAACTCAAGTTATTTTGTTTATAAATTTAAAAACTTGAAAATGACTTTATGTTAAAAAAGTCGAAACAATTGTCGCTATAATGTTTGTTTAATAGACAATAAATTTATATTTTGGAGAGATAACATTTTTTCTATGGTTTATTTAAATCAACTCCAATATGAGTAAGGATCAAGAATTTCTTAATTTCCAAAAAAAAAATAAAAAATATACAGTTAAAAGGAGAATTTTATAAGCTTTAAAATGATGTATCACAGGACCCACCTTTCCATTAAAAAAAAATGTCGCCCCTTGCCCCCCTGCCCACATTTTAATATCTAAAAGTATCAAATATATGCTTAAAGATAGTTTAAGTTGTCTTATTTAAGAGTGTTAAATTTGAAGTCGATATCTAAACTCGTTCAAAAGTTAAGAGGGGGGGGGGGGGTGACTTTTGGACC
>OY294052.1:16109862-16132735 GCA_958510825.1 Brachypterus glaber | reverse complement strand
CCCCCCATGCCCCCCTGCTCACACTTTAAGAGATAAAAGTATTAAATATATGCTTAAAGATAGTTTAAGTTGTCTTATTTAAGAGTTCTAAATTTAAAATCGATATCTCAACTCGTTCAAAAGTTAAGAGGGGGGGGGGTGTGACATTTGGACCGCACTGTTTATATATATATTTTAAATATTAATTTTTGCATTTAATTTATTCAGTAATAAAATATGTTTTTTTTTTATTAAAATAGCCCAATAAAACCCTTTCGAAATAAACTTGAACCTTCCTTAGCTTATTTTAAATTTTTTTCGTAGGCTAAATCGTACACTTTTCGCGATCGATGGTAACTTGTCTAATAGTAGCATTTGCAATTTCGGAGAGATTTGTAGGTGTATAAACCATATATTATTCTTTAATCATTTTTAATCAATTTCACACAAAGTTTTTGCACAGAACCTCGAGTCAACCACCTGTTTACATAGTAAACAAACTAGTTTGAAGTATGGCTGTCATCAAAGTCAAAGAGTGCTGCCGCCAGTGGTGGTTTTGCTAACTTTTTTACGGCGTGCAACAATTAACTCATTTTTTTACTGTAAAAAAATAGATCACTTCTAACTAGTGTGTTCAGTTATAATATATGAACATTTTAGTACGCTTAAAGAAAAAAATACTTAATAGTTAAAAAGCAAAACATTTTAAATAATTTTTGACGATATGCAGCTATTAAGTAATATAATATTTTATATTGCCCATCTAGAAAGGGTATCCGTTTTAGTTCAGTGTTATTATGTCCCGCGTTTACTACTTACATCTACTTGACTCAAGTAATTATTTTTTTATTTCTTTATAAAATTAATTAAAATTAGATAAATGGCTACATGATTTTAATCTAACCGAACGAAGGATGCCATTAAACTAAAGGCACTAGTGTTTAAAACCGTCCGAAAAATAAATGTGGATAATTTAAAAGCTTAAATTTCACTAATCCAGACTTTTAAATGTACATCACAAGTAATGAGGAGCCGTTATTCAGATCATTAAGGCATTTTCCGGAAAATGAATGTAAGCTTTCAACGTAAGATTGCAGTTTTATGGTACTAAATTAGATTTATCGACGTTTGATGTAATTTTTTAATGCCCATCAATAAAATTGATTCGTTTATATACGTTTACTTTATAGTAGTCGTATATTTACTTCACAAAGTAGTACTTTATGCTTTTAGTCTTTTATTTACTGCACAAATTAGTAGTTTGTGCTTTATGTAACATAACAACATAAATTAGGTTATGTGCAAATTAATTCTACACCAAGTACTGCAACTGCAAATAAAACTGTTTGATTTTAAAATCAAGGCGTTTTTTTTCTGCTGTTTCCAAGTTGCACATAAGCGGCGTTGCCAATAAGCATTAAAATTTCTTAAAATGTAAGAATAAAATATTTCAGAAAATTAGCAAAAAGTAAGGTTAATTGTCAAATGACTTCACCCTGGAATTTTAAATGTTTATGTTTTATTGCTTTAGTTCGAAAATACACTTATTATTCAATTAAAAAATAATATTTAACATTTGAATTTGAAATATAATTTTTTTAGCTTACGTAAACCCTATAATTTTTGTTATATACAGTTGCTAAAATATAACGTTTTGGAAATACAGGCTTTAATAAATTGTGCAATTTAACAACAGACAGGTGTATTAATAGTTACCTATTCACATAAATTCATAGCAACTCAAAATAGTGCCGATGTTTTGATAAGATTCTTGCAACTGTTCATCTGGTTCTAGTATGATTTCATTTTGTGAGGGCGTATGTTGTCAGCATGTTGTGAATTATTAGCGGATGAAAACTCTTTTACCTCTGTCAACAATTTGTATCTGGAGATAGTTGTCTCCAGGGTATTTTTGTTTACCGATAACATATTGCCGATCGAACAAATATAAAATATGGTTCATTTTTTTACTCCTTCGCTTTTGGCGTAAGAATTGCGTAATTTACATAGAAATGAAATAGGAACAGACCAAGAGTGAAAATATAAGAAAAGCTTTGCGTGTTATAGTGGACTTTTCGCAGGAAATAATAAATTTTCTTCTTAATTTATCCTTGAAATCAAGGTCCAAAATGATCAAAATTTGCGTTACGTACACAGAAAAAAAGGATATCTTGAATCAAAGCAAAACGATCTTGAACCAAGGCCTCCATAGCTTTTGATATGTTCAACGCCATGACTGTCTTGGATCAAGTCCGCCGTGATCTTGGCATTTGAGGTCCTAGATTTAAGGACTTAAATCATAGCTACTTAAACCATTTATTTAAGATCATATTATCTTAAACCAAGTATGTAATTATCTTGATTTAAGATCATATTATCTTTATCCAAGATCATGTTATCTTGCACCAAGTCTTGGTTTAATATAATATAATCTTGAATGGAGATAATTATAATCTTGATTTAAGATTATGATTATCTTGATTCAAGATTATATTTACCCCACAGTCAGGTTCCAGGGTTAATAGAATGGTAAATATTTTGAAAAAATTATTATTATAATATTATTTCGCACGCCTATAAAATTTGATACTTTCTTACTCTGTTAATCGTGTGAAATTTGGTTTCATAGGTGGTCGTAGGAAAAAGCACTTGTTTTTGAAGAAAAACTTGTTGCAACGCCATTGCAAAATGGCGCTTATAGGTATAAATTGTTTAATGCTACTTACCCGTGAATTTTTTAAGTAAATTTAAAAGTCCCCATCGTTTGAGGGTAACATATACAAATTCGTCCATTTTAAAGCAGATGAAAACAATGATACACCTTTAAAGACAACTGACGTCAAAAAAAAAAACAAACCTAACTTCTCTCCCGCGCATATCTTGAACTACTGCGCAAATTGTCTGCCAGCCAGCCGGCAAACTCTTTCCGTAAAACATGTATTTAAGGAAAAAATCCTTGACACAAGAATTTTTCTACCAAGAGAATAATTAAAGGAAACTAAAGTCACAGATAATCTTAAACTGATGATACATGATCTTAAAAGAAGATTATTACCTCGATTTAAGATAATAAGTTAATATAAATCCAAGATAATTTATTATCTTCTGCCAAGATAACCTTTTTTCTGTGTAATACTTGAACGTTCCCTTACGACGCATTTTGGACATATTTTTATGAAAACGTTTTTCATATTTTTATGTAAAATCTACCTTTGAAATTTATGCATATAGAAGAGTTTGGTTTCAACTTTTGAAAATCAGTTTTTAACTCTTTATTCTTTCAAACTTTCAATCTGTATACTATTATATTTAAAGTATTATACCTATATCCACGCGGTTTGTTTTTCTTTGCTTTAGAAGAGGGTTCTCTAATTTGCATATAAATGAAATAGGGATGGATAAATTGAAAATTCGTGTTTCTGTAATAGGTTGGTATGTATACCAGTATGGACTAGCACCGCTAGTCTAGTCGTCGCAAGGAGTAATTGGAGTCTTAAGTTTTGCTCAGATTATTTTAAATATTATACACAAAAAAAATAGCATTATGAGGATAAAATAAAGTATTGACATATTGTACATACTTTGAATAGAGAATTGCCATACCTTAAGACGAACTACACACGCCGAGCTTGGACTAACTTTTAACCAGGAATCTAATAGCTCTACGTTTTTTTTAGAAATTGATTTAGGGACAACCCCTGATTATTTTAGGAGTAAAATGAAAAAAAAATGCTCGGGTGCCTTTTAAGAAAATTCTATTTTCATTTGTTTTTATATTTTTTTCAGTGTATGTTTATTTTTTATTACGGATATCAAAAGAGTTTGGACTTTTATTTTTTGACAATTTTGTAGAATAAATTTGTTATTATTTTCATTTGTTTGTTTTGATATTTATAATCTCTCATTTTTTAATCAAATGTACCATTGTGACCTGTTGATATATTTAAAAAATTTAAAATAATATAAAATTAGCGTAACGCCATCTACAAATTTAGTTTTGGAAAATTACCACAAAATGTCTAAGCCCCAGAACACAATATCTATAAAACTAAATTAAGTTGGCGTTGGTAGTTAGTTATAGCTATTTTGTAGTAATTTTCTAACATAAAATTTGTAGATGGCGCTAAGCTAATTTTATTTTTATTTTTTAAATATGTCATCAGGTAACAATGGCAGACTTGATTAAAAAATTAGTTTTGTCAATTTTGATTTTAAATATCTTAGAAACAAATGAAAATAAGATATTCTACAAAATTGCGTTAAACATTAACTCTTTCGATATACGTAATAAAAATTAAACTTACACTGAAAAAAAACAAACGAAAATCGAATTTTCTTGAAACGCATCCCGAGAATGTTTTTCGTTTTGCTCCTAAAATAATCATGGGATGTGACCAAATCAATTTCCACAAAAAAAAACTAAGAGTGATTACATTCCTGATTAAAAGTTAGTCTAAGCTCACCGTGTACATGAACATTTATAATCTTACAACCTACCTTAACTCCGTACAAACTTAATAATAAAATAAAGATTTTATTATGAAATTAAAATTATAATGAAAAAATGCGTTTCAATTTGACGTAAAAATCATAAAACTCCTGCATTTTTCATAGCGGACTGTAAAAATAGTAAAAGGGTCGGCCTTTTAGGAAAATCAAGTTGCACTTTTTCAGTAAAACCCTATAATGGAGCACTGGTCCGAACTTCCTGCGAGATAGTAATATTTGATTGTACGGCGAACAATGTACGCCTTCGTAATTCAGGATTTCAAAATGAATTTACCAGCAGTTACATTCCTCATTATAGGTTATGTATTACTGTAACACATTGACGTTAATGGTATACGTGACCGCGGTTGACTATTAAAAGCAAAAATTGTAATGCTTGTTTCAATTTCAGCAGTGCTATGATATTACTCTATTAATGTTCAAAACAGGTTTTATTTTTAAAATAGTATGTGACAGTCCAAACCAAATGATAATGAAGTTACGCGGTTGAATGTCCCTCAATAAATTTAGAATACTATGTTTTTAAAATAACACAGCATAAGTACACTATAAAAAATAAATATGTAATTACACATGATTCTGCACGTATATGTGATTCAGTTCAAAAACATGTAAAATTTACTAGATTTTACATGTAATTTTACAATTTTACATGTAATTTTACAATTTTACATTTAATTTTACAATTTTATATGAAAATTATTTGTACAATTACATGTCAAATCTAGTAAATTTTAAAGAGTTCACTTTAAAACATAAATATGTAAATTTACATGCAGAATCATAAGTAATGTGTTGCCATGCAGAGACAAGTAAAAATTACGCGATTTTGCATTTTACGATTTTATATGAATGTTACTAAATTACATGTAATATTTATAAAATTGTAAAATTACGATTTTATATGAATATTACATGTAAATTATTGTAATATTCGAATAAAATTGTAAAATTACATGTAAAATCTCGTAAATTTTACTTGTAACTGCATGTAAATTTTACTTGCGCCTGCATGGCAACACATTAGCTATTTTTTACAGTGTAATGCTACTTATTAAGTATGGGTTACTGGTAATGTGAAAAGTCATAAAATCGTCAAAACGTCACAGTAAAATCAGAAAAAACTTTTATATAAAAGATGTGTTTGTCACACATTTGTACATAGGAAAAAATACTAATATGAAGTAATTGTGATATTTGTGTTAGATACTTGTTGCACGTGGAAAAATACTTGATATAAACATATTAACCTATTAAAAAAAACACATTTTTTTTTTCAATTGGTACTTGTTTCCAAGAAATTAGTATTAGTAATTATTTTTAGTATTTTAAATACTTATTTCCAGATTTTATGTTTCTTTAAAACTCAATAGAAGAAACTTTATTATTCAAATCAAGCACTTATACGTTAAATAACGTTAAAACTTGAATTTCAAGTTTTAACCTTTTGTGAAAGAAAATGTTAGTGACTTAACGGACAGAAAATAAAATTGAAAAAAGCGTCAAGTCTCGGTCTGGATTCGAACCAGAGTCCCCGCGGTTTCCGGCTTGGTATAAGCAAAACATTTGATTTAAGTACTTAACTGCTTGCGGATATACAAACTTTTGGGCTATTTGACCTGAAATATTACGTACTTGTTTTTAGTAATAATTTCTTTGTGTGTGCGACCACAGAACCGCTGTTGCTATTGTAGTACACTTGTAAGTGATTATCTATCGAGTGATCTAATGACCATCATAGTCCTGTTTTCAGATTAAGCTAGGCTATACGCCGACGATTACACTGCATTAGTCCTGAATCAGGACTCCTAAATCAAGTAATTATTTATAATCATACACAGAAAAAAATGACATGGTGGTAAAAAGCATTTCACGAGTGATAAAAAAAGTGTTAATTACACTCGTTAGAATTATTTACATAATAACATAACAAAACATAATTTACACCCATAGTTTACCATAAAATAATGGTTAAAACGATTTCCTGGGTATAAATTTTGTACTCTGAATGGTAAATTTTACGTTAAAAAGATTTGGATGTATGGTGTTTACAACTTTTTTTACCCACCTGCTGCGGACTTTTTGTGTGTGTAAATACGTACCAGTTTGAGTATAAAGCGAGTGTAAAATCTTACAAATAATTTTTGGTGTGCACGGATAAAAATATTTTAGTCCAAATAAATATCATTTAAGCCATTTGAATGTTAACTTCATTTATACGCAGCAATATTAATAATTGCAAATTCGTAATCAGCACCCTGAAAAACATATAATTTGATATGTTGCATGTTAAAAAAATTGAAATAGAAAATCAATTTTCCATGAATTTTCAGTTTTCCGAGTGTATTTTATTTTTGTTAATTAACCGATATTTTTACTGAAAATATTAATTTATAGCATATTGCATTCATTTGATTTATTTGAAATTAATTAATCGATTTTTTCGAAATATGTGAAAACACATAAAAATGGAAAATTCAAATCATGTATTTTCATAGATAATTCACTTCCAAACGAACAACTTTTATCTGAAACTTTTTTTTTGATAAAATGCAATTCATTTGATCTAAATTCAGTTTTTGGCCAAAAAACGCGAAAAATCATATAAAAATGCTTAAAAAAAATAAGAAAACTGGAAAAATACACTGCCCAAAAAAAGAGCTTTCCCATTTTTCAAATCCGCGCGTGTAATTGTGTTTTTATTATCAGATTCACTTTCAGCAACCTCAAAAACCCAAATATAGCAATTTTCACGAAAACTACCCCCCACAGGGGGTGAAATTAGAAAAAATATTATTAGGTTGAGATTCTTCGACCCCAAAAACCACTATACACGGTGTATTTGAAATAGCGTAGTAAATTTTAACAGGTGATTCTACATGATAAAATATGACAAAAAGTTCCTATAAATACACGATGTCCCACGGTAGACAAATCAGTCAAACTGTGGCGTTATTAACAAAGATATCAACATGAAACTTTTACCAGTCAATATGGACCTAATTATCTTCAATTGACCCAAAACAAAAGTTTTCTACTCTGTTTTGGTTTTGAGCTAGAGCTCCACACATGCACTTTTAAAAGCATAACAATACTTTCAGATGCCAAAATTAAAAAAAGTAACAATTTTTCTTTATCATATGATAGTTTTTTTCACTAAAAACAATAATTTTCGATTTAAATTCTTAATTTTATAAAACCTTAAAAAAGGGCAATTGCATAATGGAATGACCCCGCTATGGCAAAAGAGTAGGATGCCTTGAAATTAAATTTTTTAAATACGTCGTATATGATGACAATAAATGTCAAATTTGATTTTACATTATAATCAAAAAATTAACAAAGCAAGATTTTTATAAAACCAAGTTTTGAATGCCTAAATGATAACTTTAGAAGTAAAGAAAGAAATTATTTTAACTTATGGAGAATGTGCTCGAAATTTAAGAGAAACAACGAGAAGAATAGTAGAAAAGTTCCCCGATGATAGTATTAGTTACTTTAGCGTACGAAGAATGGTTAATTTATTTTTGGATACTAGGGGAGTGAGGGACATAAAAAAAGTTTGCGAAAGTCCAGTAACCAAAGATCCTGAAACTATAACTATAATTCAAGAAGCAGTTATCAATGATCCCCACACGTCTACAAGGATAATCGCAAGGGAACATCATTTATCACGCACATCAGTTAGTAGGGTTATTAAAAATTCTAAATTACATCCGTATAAATTATGTCTTAATCAAGAGTTACATGGGAGGGATTTTGAAAATAGGGTTCGATTTTGTGATGAACTTTTGGAATTAACAGGGGATGACGAGGACTTTTCTACCAAAATTTTGTTTAGTGAGGAATCTACATTTAAAAGCAATGGAGTTGTCAACAAGCATAACATGCATTATTGGTCTGTTGAAAATCCGCATTGGGTTAGGCATGTTGACAACCAGCGGATTTGGTCTTTAAATGTTTGGGGAGGGGTACTGGGGGATTCGGTTATTGGACCTTACTTTTTGAATGGGCATCTAAATGGGAATATATACCTAAATTTTTTGCGTGATGAATTACCGGAACTTTTAGAAGACGTACCACTAAATTTGCGAAATGACATAATTTTTATGCAGGATGGGGCTCCTGCTCATTTTTTTCATGAGGTGAGGACTTTTTTGGATGAGACTTATAATACATGGAGAGGTCGTGGTGGTCAAATTGCCTGGCCAGCAAGATCACCCGATTTAACCCCGTGTGATTTTTTTTTGTGGGGATTTGTAAAGGACAGGGTTTACCGACAAGCTCCCACCACTCCTGAAAATATGCGTCAAAGAATCGTTGAAGCATTTAACGAAATAACACCGGTAATGCTTCAACGAATCAGACATAATTTTGAAAGTAGGCTTTTTATGTGTATTCAGGAGGATGGGAGAACTTTTGAACATTTACGAAACGACTATGACTAACTACTTTACAAAAAGACAGATAGATACACAGACAGACTCAGACATCTAAACAAAATTAAATTGCTTTATCGTGTTAAAAATGGGGGCTTCTTATGTAGACGATGTGGGGAAGAGGATCAATGCAGATACATATTAACTTGCTGCTTGATTTGAATCCATTTGAATCGTGGAAGACTCGCAAAGAATTAGAATTATTTGCTAATAATAGATTTTGTGAAATGGCATTTATATTCCCATGATTCTCTGAAGTTAGATGCGTAATTTTGACCTTTTTTCATCAGAACTGGAGTGATTTGGGAAAACGTAAGGACTAACATGGATTTACTTGAAATATTGTACAAAACAATTCTAATAACACTGAAAATATTCTAGAAAGGCGTAATATTTTGTAGATGTATGGAATTTGACACAATGATGAGTTAATTAATTCAAATATCATAAATACGTCTTGCGTTTCGCATATTAATAAATAATATTAATAATAACAATTAATTTGATATTTTAACTTATGAGAATTATTCTTAGTATCATTTAACTTTTAATTCCAACCAAAATGTACGTAATTAATTACATAACAATAAATTAATTGATTAAATTGCCCATAATATGACAGTTTTTTTCCTTTGTTCTTCTGTATTTGGTCTAATTTTGGTCTGGTTTGGTTCAAAAAAACAAAACAAACGACTAAGAACAAAAACTAAGTAGGACTAGATGAAGTGACCCTAATATGCAGGGCCGGACAGAGCCAGCCCGGGCCCCGGTGCAACTTTTTACTCGGGCCCCCATTTTTTCAAAACATAATTGTCCCATGCAGGCCTGCAGCTAAGGCACTGAGGGCCGAAGCGGCGCTCTGGCGCCGCCGGCAATTTTTTTACAAATTTTAAGCTTTTGCAAGATTTAACTAAAAAAAATACGTAGGTAAATTAGCCCTAGCGCCGCGGGCGAATTTTTTTTCAAATTTTAAAACACTAGTAACAGTGCACTATTATTTTTTACAAAAATCCAAAAAGGCTTAAGCGCTGCCGCGGCGAAATTTTTTCTATTGCCCATTTGGAACGAGATCTACTTATTTGCTCATTTTGACGCCTTATCGATCTGGGGGAGTATAAATAAATAAACTGTTTATTAAAAACTTCTGTCGCCGGGCCCCCTTCGAGCCCGTGCCCCGGGTAATCTGTACTTCATGCAACTGCGAGGGAAGGGGGTTCTTTACAAGCTAATTAATTATGTTTTTTAAAATCTCATAATTATAAAACATGTTTTATCATAAGTTGTCCAATAGGTTTTATAATAACTTGCTTTACCAATACTTTCATTATGATATAGACTTGACTTAGTAAAAAAAACTGCTAAGATTAATCTAAGATTAATCCAATCATACCAATTAAAAAATTTGAGCGCAAAAAATCAAAATTTATTAGTAATTAAGTAATACTCTGTAGTATAAAATACCCCAGTCCACAAGGTCCTTACTAAGTCTAAGTAAAAATCTAATTTATAACATTAGATTTGACATTTATTTTTATCGTGAACGTCATATTTGCAAACATTTATTTTCATAGTATCCTCTCTTTTACATTAGCGGGGTCATTCCATAATGCACTTACCATTTTTTACCGTTTTCTAAAATTAAAAATTTAAATAGAAAACTATTGTTTTTAGTAAAAAAAACTATCATATGATAAAGAAATGATATTATTTTTTTTTAATTTTGGCGTTAAAAAATGTTATTATGCTAAAAAAAAATTCTGTTTGTTGCTCTAGCCTAAAAACAGAAAAAAGTACACTTTTTTCTGGCGTAAATTGAAGGTAACTAGGTCTATATTGACTGGTAAAAAATATATTTTAATAGCTTTGATAATAACGCCACAATTTGACTGATTTGTCTACCGTGGGACACCGTGTATATGTCTAAAAATTCGTCATAAGGGAGCTACGCCTCTTTGAAAGTGGCTAAAAAAATCGGTTTTTATTTAATAACTCAGGAACCCTTTGAGATATATCAACGAGGTTTTTGCACGTCAACTAATCCTACCAAGGCCCGTTTTTATGTGTTATTTTCATGTACTTATTTCAACCAGGGGTGTGCGAAACGGGGGGGGGGGCTTATCAGTTTTTTGTCCCAAACTTTTTTCTGTGTAACTTTTTTGCAATTTTATTTTTGAAATATGATTCCTCAGGTCAAAATACATAAAAAAGGTACTCCTGTTGTAATACTGTAGGATTAACCGTTTTCGATAAAAATTCATTTGAAGGTGAAATTCCACGGTTCGAGGACGAAAAATTAAATACTAAAATGTTGAAAACCAAACTTTTAATGATGCAGGGCGAATTTACATTAAAAAAAAAGAAAAAAACCTCATATACAGGTACTTCCAAAAATCAATCCTAATGGAGCTATGGTCTCCTAAATATGCACCATTTTTAAAGGGCTATGATAGCTTTAAAAGCGTTTTTTCGACCTACATGTATGGAAATTTTTTTTCTTAGTTTTTGATGTAGAATAACATTGCATCATTAAAATTTTGGTTTTCGACATTTTAGTATTTAATTTTTCGTCCTCGAACCGTGGAATTTTTAGACATATGTTTATAGGAACTTTTTGTCATATTTTATCATGTAGTTAAAATTTCCTACGCTATTTCAAATACACCCTGTATACAAATTTTGACGAAAATATTGAAAAAATTTAAAAATATTTACCCCCTCGCCCCACTATGGAACGAAGCGGGCCATACGTTGGACATCGTATCTTTCTTGAAAACGGTAGTCGGGATTTTGATAAAATTTAGTATGTAGCTATTTTTAGGTACGGGAAAGCCTTTTAGCTAGGTTTCATTTTTGGCAAAAATCTGGAAATTTGGAAATCTTAGAAAAAATTAATTTTTTTTATATGATTAATTACCATTTAGTGTATAAGAAAGATGTTTAACTAAGTAATATGGATAAGTTCTAAAAAATAAAAAATATGGATAAGTTCTGGAAAATGTGTATAACTTGTAAAATTATTATCTTAGCTAATAAGTTTGGCTTTTTCGAGTGGAATTAAAACATTTACCTAACCATTGAGTTGAAAATTTCTGGAAAAAATCTGGAAATATTCTATAAAAATTTTGAAAAAGTTTTAAAATAGTGACAAAAAATTTTTATAAAAAAATTGTGATAATAAAACAAACTAAATAAAGTAAATAATTTTTATATAGGTACTTTTATCAAAAACCAGCAATTCCCTAGCTTCCTTGAATAATTCCTTTACTTTATTTTTACAAGAAGGTCTCATGCTAACAATAAGCTATGCAAGATATCCTCATTGTTTGCCTCTCTAGACATTTTTCTTGCGTGATTTTCTCTGAATTTTTCCACAATTTTCCAACTCAATAGTTAGCTAAATGTTTTAATTTTACTTGAAAAACCAAATTGTTTACTTAAAATTATAATTTTACAAGTTATACACATTTTCCAGAATTCTTCCAAATTTCGGATTAAATACTTACGCAAAAATCTTTCTTGTACACTAAATGGTAAATATTAAAAAGCAATTAAATTTATTTTTTTAAAGATTTCCAGATTTCCATTCTTTTTTCCTAAAACAAGGTTAAAACAAATTCTTTTTTCGAAAATTGAAAAAAAGTTGAAAAAAATATATATTTTTTATTTATTTAAATTTTTGTAATCTGGGCCTTTTTGGCAATTTTGCGAAGTTTAAAACTACCGTACTATTCTAACACTTAAGCTAAGCTAAGCTAACGTAATTACCAGATAATATTACCCACCGCAAAGAAATTCTGTAAAAGTTTATGTGAAAAGTTATTTTTTTATTGTTGTTTAAAACAAAAATTTAAATTAAAGAGGTTCTGGGGTTTTCTGGGGTCTGATTTTTGCATAGGTTTTTTCCTTATTTAGTCCAGTATAATGTAGTTACAAAAAATATGCGGGACTTTGCGGGACTTTAACGAAAAAACAAGAAATGTCGGAAAATTAAAAAAAAATGATAATACAAAAAATAGAGAATATACAAAATATTTTATTTTTTTATATAATACTCTTTTAAATTGTTATTATTGCGCAATTAATAGAAAAAGATTATATTGTAAGATAATTTATCTAGGTAACCTTAGTTATAGATGGACATTTTGCCTCTACCTAATGTATAAGATAATTATCTATAAGAAAAATGCATTTAAACCCTTATTTTTCATTTTTTGTTTTTTTACCCGATGTCCAGCCTATGGCCCGGTTCGTTCCATAGTGCGCTCCCTCGGAGGTGGAGTTAGAAAAAAATTATTATCATGTTTAATTTTAGCAACCTTAAAAACCCCTATATAGCAACTTTTAAATTAATCTACCGATATTTTTAAGTCTAAATGCATATTTACTGTATAATACATGATTTTCCCACCTCCTGTGGAAAACACGAGGGTAAAATTGGAAATTAAAATAGTGGATTCGTATAGGAAATTTCATGCTGAACAACTTTTGTTTAAAACTTTCGATAAAATGAGCTAGAGACAGTGTTTGGCCAAAAAACTCGAAAAATTATATATATATATATATATATACAGGGTCTCTCCTATTTTTCATGCTCGGAACGTGAAATTTCCTCTTTAATTGCAATTTTCTCGAAAATGGTTGGACCTAGAGTGTTACATAAAGAGTACCTGTTTTAATTATAGATTAAGATTAATATTTTATTGATAAAATGTCAAAAAATTTACGGATAAAAAAGTTTGGGGCAAAAAATGTCACTTTTTTGCCCCACCCCATTTTGCACGTCCCTGGTAAAAATTACCAAATAAAAATTATATGAAATAATAGCCTTTGTCAGTGTTGAGGCATGTACAAAAATTAGTTGATATGGTTTTCCAGAAATATTAAATAAAAGCTACTTTTTAGATGTACCCTCCGGTCGTAGCTCATTTCTGGACCAACCTTTATAGGAACTTTTTTTCATATTTTTTAACATAGAATCACCTCTTAAATTTCTCGAACTAATTTCTGAATAACCAGGTATATAAATATATCAGAAGTGTTTCATAATACGCAGAAGTGTTCTGGATAAATTTCCACTATTCTGCTCGTCTAATATATAAAAGTTTTCAAACGCTTTTGCGTTTTAGATATTTTATGTAGTATTACTACTCCTTAAAAGAAAGTGCGTTAGATCTGAGACACCTGTATATAGAATCTCAAACAACTTTATTGAATACAGGTTGTTACATTAACAATAATAGAACAGCCATATGTTTTACTGTAACAACTTATATCTAATAACTAAAGTTGCTTGGAGTTCCATATAAAAAATATCTGAAACGCAAAAGCGTTTGAAAACTTTTATATTTTAGACGAATAGAATAGTGGAAATGGACTACACACTTTTTGTCACATTCCTTTGCCTTTCCTCACCTCTAGCAACTCCAGAACACTTCTGTGCATTCGTATGTATTATAATAATTATTAAACACGTTTGCGCATAAATATGTTTCACCAATATTTACTGCGCATGACATATTTGTATATGTTTGCCAGAACACTTTTAAGCATTCGTATGTATTATTAAACACTTTTGCGCATAAATATGTTCCACCAATCCTTACTGCGCATGACATATTTGTATATGTTTGCCAGAACACTTTTAAGCATTCGTATGTATTATTAAACACTTTTGCGCATAAATATGTTTCACCAATCCCTACTGCGCATGACATATTTGTATATGTTTGCCAGAACACTTTTAAGAATTCGTATGTATTATTAAACATTTTGCGCATAAATATGTTCCACCAATCCTTTCTGCGCATGACATATTTGTATATGTTTACCAGAACACTTTTAAGCATTTGTATGTATTATAAAACACTTTTGCGCATAAATATGTTCCACCAATCCTTACTGCGCATGACATATTTGTATATGTTTGCCAGAACACTTTTAAGCATTCGTATGTATTATTAAACACTTTTGCACATAAATATGTTCCACCAATCCTTACTGCGCATGACATATTTGTATATGTTTGCCAGAACACTTTTAAGCATTCGTATGTATTATTAAACACTTTTGCGCATAAATATGTTCCACCAATCCTTACTGCGCATGATATATTTGTATATGTTTGCTAGAACACTTTTAAGCATTCGTATGTATTATTAAACACTTTTGCGCATAAATATGTTCCACCAATCCCTACTGCGCATGACATTATTGTATATGTTTGCCAGAACACTTTTAAGCATTCGTATGTATTATTAAACATTTTGCGCATAAATATGTTCCACCAATCCCTACTGCGCATGACATGTTTGTATATGTTTGCCAGAACACTTTTAAGCATTCGTATGTATTATTAAACATTTTGCGCATAAATATGTTCCACCAATCCTTTCTGCGCATGACATATTTGTATATGTTTGGCAGAACACTTTTAAGCATTCGTATGTATTATTAAACACTTTTGCGCATAAATATGTTCCACCAATCCTTACTGCGCATGACATATTTGTATATGTTTGCCAGAACACTTTTAAGCATTCGTATATATTAATAAACTCTTCTGCGCATACTTACGTTCGTCTAAGCAGTACTGCGCATCTTAACTGGTGACCGACAATTTTTTTGCTTGAAATGGACATAAATCATTATTAAAATTTGCAAAATACAAGGCTTTACCTATAAACTAATAAAAAGACTTCACAGTGGCGTTTATTTTGTTATTTTGCTAATATCTCCAGAAGTATTGGTGCTACCAAAAAAATGGTTTTTACCTTTTTTACGGTAAATTTTATTACCTTCCTATACATGCCAAAATTATAATTGAACGATAATTTTTTTTTAAAAAATACCAAAAATTAACTTTTTTTGGCCCCTTTGACCCCCTTCTCCCCTACCCACATACCCCAATTTCAATCCCCGCCGAGATATTCACTACGCAAATATACCCTCCAAATTTCAAATCGCTACGATTTGTCTTTCCCGAGTTATCGTGTTCACAGACCGACAGACAGACAGACAGACAGACAGACAGACAGACAGACAGGCAGACCGACAGACAGACAGACAGACAGACAGACAGACAGACAGACAGACAGACAGACAGACAGACAGACAGACAGACAGACAGACAGACAGACAGACAGACAGACAGACAGACAGACAGACAGACAGACAGACAGACAGACAGACAGACAGACAGACAGACAGACAGACAGACAGACAGACAGACAGACAGACAGACAGACAGACAGACAGACAGACAGACAGACAGACAGACAGACAGACAGACAGACAGACAGACAGACAGACAGACAGACAGACAGACAGACAGACAGACAGACAGACAGACAGACAGACAGACAGACAGACAGACAGACAGACAGACAGACAGACAGACAGACAGACAGACAGACAGACAGACAGACAGACAGACAGACAGACAGACAGACAGACAGACAGACAGACAGACAGACAGACAGACAGACAGACAGACAGACAGACAGACAGACAGACAGACAGACAGACAGACAGACAGACAGACAGACAGACAGACAGACAGACAGACAGACAGACAGACAGACAGACAGACAGACAGACAGACAGACAGACAGACAGACAGACAGACAGACAGACAGACAGACAGACAGACAGACAGACAGACAGACAGACAGACAGACAGACAGACAGACAGACAGACAGACAGACAGACAGACAGACAGACAGACAGACAGACAGACAGACAGACAGACAGACAGACAGACAGACAGACAGACAGACAGACAGACAGACAGACAGACAGACAGACAGACAGACAGACAGACAGACAGACAGACAGACAGACAGACAGACAGACAGACAGACAGACAGACAGACAGACAGACAGACAGACAGACAGACAGACAGACAGACAGACAGACAGACAGACAGACAGACAGACAGACAGACAGACAGACAGACAGACAGACAGACAGACAGACAGACAGACAGACAGACAGACAGACAGACAGACAGACAGACAGACAGACAGACAGACAGACAGACAGACAGACAGACAGACAGACAGACAGACAGACAGACAGACAGACAGACAGACAGACAGACAGACAGACAGACAGACAGACAGACAGACAGACAGACAGACAGACAGACAGACAGACAGACAGACAGACAGACAGACAGACAGACAGACAGACAGACAGACAGACAGACAGACAGACAGACAGACAGACAGACAGACAGACAGACAGACAGACAGACAGACAGACAGACAGACAGACAGACAGACAGACAGACAGACAGACAGACAGACAGACAGACAGACAGACAGACAGACAGACAGACAGACAGACAGACAGACAGACAGACAGACAGACAGACAGACAGACAGACAGACAGACAGACAGACAGACAGACAGACAGACAGACAGACAGACAGACAGACAGACAGACAGACAGACAGACAGACAGACAGACAGACAGACAGACAGACAGACAGACAGACAGACAGACAGACAGACAGACAGACAGACAGACAGACAGACAGACAGACAGACAGACAGACAGACAGACAGACAGACAGACAGACAGACAGACAGACAGACAGACAGACAGACAGACAGACAGACAGACAGACAGACAGACAGACAGACAGACAGACAGACAGACAGACAGACAGACAGACAGACAGACAGACAGACAGACAGACAGACAGACAGACAGACAGACAGACAGACAGACAGACAGACAGACAGACAGACAGACAGACAGACAGACAGACAGACAGACAGACAGACAGACAGACAGACAGACAGACAGACAGACAGACAGACAGACAGACAGACAGACAGACAGACAGACAGACAGACAGACAGACAGACAGACAGACAGACAGACAGACAGACAGACAGACAGACAGACAGACAGACAGACAGACAGACAGACAGACAGACAGACAGACAGACAGACAGACAGACAGACAGACAGACAGACAGACAGACAGACAGACAGACAGACAGACAGACAGACAGACAGACAGACAGACAGACAGACAGACAGACAGACAGACAGACAGACAGACAGACAGACAGACAGACAGACAGACAGACAGACAGACAGACAGACAGACAGACAGACAGACAGACAGACAGACAGACAGACAGACAGACAGACAGACAGACAGACAGACAGACAGACAGACAGACAGACAGACAGACAGACAGACAGACAGACAGACAGACAGACAGACAGACAGACAGACAGACAGACAGACAGACAGACAGACAGACAGACAGACAGACAGACAGACAGACAGACAGACAGACAGACAGACAGACAGACAGACAGACAGACAGACAGACAGACAGACAGACAGACAGACAGACAGACAGACAGACAGACAGACAGACAGACAGACAGACAGACAGACAGACAGACAGACAGACAGACAGACAGACAGACAGACAGACAGACAGACAGACAGACAGACAGACAGACAGACAGACAGACAGACAGACAGACAGACAGACAGACAGACAGACAGACAGACAGACAGACAGACAGACAGACAGACAGACAGACAGACAGACAGACAGACAGACAGACAGACAGACAGACAGACAGACAGACAGACAGACAGACAGACAGACAGACAGACAGACAGACAGACAGACAGACAGACAGACAGACAGACAGACAGACAGACAGACAGACAGACAGACAGACAGACAGACAGACAGACAGACAGACAGACAGACAGACAGACAGACAGACAGACAGACAGACAGACAGACAGACAGACAGACAGACAGACAGACAGACAGACAGACAGACAGACAGACAGACAGACAGACAGACAGACAGACAGACAGACAGACAGACAGACAGACAGACAGACAGACAGACAGACAGACAGACAGACAGACAGACAGACAGACAGACAGACAGACAGACAGACAGACAGACAGACAGACAGACAGACAGACAGACAGACAGACAGACAGACAGACAGACAGACAGACAGACAGACAGACAGACAGACATTTTTTTAACATGGTCTCAAAAGTCTTAAAAACTTCGAAAACGTCGAGAAATGTGAAAAAATCGGAAAAAAAAAATTGAAAAAAAAATGTGTATTTCAATACTTTTAATTTTAGAATTCTAAAATATAAAAGTAAAAATCCTTCAGTATTTTTAAATACGGTAACAAATACTAAAAAAAATTCAACACATTACATAATTTGTAATACGTATTCTCATGTAAAATATCAAATAAGTAACCTACATAACCTAGATATTCATGAAGCCAATGCAATGGACGTGATCCAAATACACATTCCACAATTATTTTATTTAAAATTTTGTAGTATTATAAAAAGCAAATTAAGCAACACTATATATTTTCATTAAAAACATTACGTGCCTTTTTAAACGACTTCCAAAAAGGAGGAGTTATCAATTCGACGTGTGACTTTGTTTTTTTTTATGTTTGTTCCCGCACAACTTTGGAACGAATGAACGGAATTTTATGAAACTTTTTGTAACTTAAAGAGGCCATTCATGAGGTGGTCCCGTTTTAATTTGACGCTCGGATAATACCGAGTAAGCCGGATAATTAAGATAAAGATAAGCCGGATAACTTGATTAAGGGGCCACTTAAATATTACGGCACACTGAAAATCTTTTAAATGCCGCTAAACTTGATGCTCTGGATCTGTAATATTAAAATACCAAAAGAAAATGATAAATGTTGTGATTTTACCAAAATGCGTTGTTTGATTATTACCATTAATCGGAATAAATTCAGTTATAACTCATCAACGTTGAAAATAAACACAAAATCATAGGCTTACGGAATAATTTTGTCGAATTATGAGGGAAATTTTTATAAAGGTCACCAAATCGAAACATTTGACGACTAATTTGTTACACACAACAATATTGAATATACATATTAACTATAAATATGTAAATATATCGGTGTTTTTCGAAGAAAATAAAAATGTAAATATTTAAAACCTCGCGTCAACCACAGAATCGACGCGGCGCCTATGCGAGTACTGGAAATTCGCCGATGACTGATTATTACTTAACACTTAAAGTTTAACAAGATTTTCTTTAGTATTTCGTTTAAAATAAGGTTGGTTGGACTCTTGGGCGCTGAAATAAAAATATTACTTTTATTTTTTAGAAATTTATCTTTAAGATAATGACGTCACAACGCACTAGCAGTGCGTTGTGACGTCAGCAGCTTGCCGAGATGGAAGGACAACTATAATTTAGCTTAGATGACGTTACAAATCTACAAGTTCTGTGTCTCTAAAAAGTAAAAAATAAAAACTTTTCGCAAAAAAGAATGAACCGACTTCTATGTCTCTAAAAAGTAAAAAAATAAAAAATACTTAAGTCGGTGCCAATTTCACAGCAAACAATAATAAAATAATAAATAACAGTCTTAAAAATAATAAATTACATACAATCTTTAATAATAATATAAAATATCTAAAAGAAAGTGTAATTTTTTCTGCGGCTGTAACCACAGTTACCATGGAATTACCCATATATAGAAATAAAAAGTTTTTTTTGTGTTTATATCAAAACAACAAATTTGGACTAGTACTGTTCTTCAACTGACCGATTCAATTGATGAAGCGAACCGAGTGGCCATTAAATTTTTAAGGGGTTATGTTTGATTTGAAAACTTTTCTTAACTGGCTATTTTATGTTGCTTGCTCCGTACATACAACTGCATTTAGTTTACATTTAACTGCAATTTCGCGGTTCTCTAAACGTTTTTTTTTAAACAGATTTTTAAATCGCCTGAAATTTTTTTGTGCATTCCTTCATGCAAGTTAACTACACTGCTAATTTTTTATTCTTAATCGGGCCCCAGATTCAGCCCCCAGCTACCAAAACATCATACCTTGTCAGAAAAGCTCAAATTTTTTACTTCTTGTTCAAAATTGTTATTATAAAATATATTGATTTAAAATTTAGGTAACCGGTGACCCTTATGAGTGACTATAATTTTATAAAAAAATTTTTTTGATTTGATGCGTTAAATAGGGAGTTTGGCTGATCATTTTTTTTTTTAATTACCCTTTTTGGAGAGCAAAATTCTAGAGGGGGCAACTGTGTTCAGAAAAACCATGATATATGTGTAAAACTATAGGTATCCAACTCTTTAGTTCTACAAAAAAAAAATCAGAAATTTCCAAACATCCTTGCAAAAATATACCCCAAAATCGAGTGAAAGAACGGCGAAATTATAGTTAATTAAACATTCTATTGATTGTTTTTAAAAAAATATCCTGAATATTTTAACATTGTCAGAAACTCATATACTGACAGACTGGGAATAGTACAACTTCCAAAGCACAAGTCTAGTCTTTATGAAAATTCTCCCTATTACAGATGTATATATCTTTATATTTATACTCGTAAGGTACCTACAAGGTGTTTTATACCACGGAGTGATTCTTATAATAAACTCCCTGTAAATAATCGAAATATTAGTAATTTAAATGTGTTTAAATGTACGCTTAAATCCTATTTATTTAAAAAGTCTTTTTCTCTATTAACTTGTACACTCAATAACTCTTTTAATGTTTTTTTTCTCTTCTTCTATTATATACACGGTGTATTTGAAATAGCGTCGGAAATTTTAACAGATAATTCTACATCATAAAATATGACAAAAAGTTCCTATAAACATATGTCTAAAAATGCATCATAAGGGAGCTACGCCCCTTTGAAAGTGGCTAAAAAAATCGGTTTTTATTTAATAACTCAGGAACCCTTTGAGATATATCAACGAGGTTTTGCACGTCAACTAATCCTACCAAGGCCCGTTTTTATATATTATTTTCATGTACTTATTTCAACCAGGGGTGTGCGAAACGGGGGGGGGGGGGTTATCAGTTTTTTGTCCCAAACTTTTTTCTGTGTAACTTTTTTGCAATTTTATTTTTGTAATATCATTCCTCAGGTCAAAATACATAAAAAAGGTACTCTTGTTTTAATACTGTAGGGTTAACCGTTTTCGAGAAAAATTCATTTGAAAAGGCAATTCCACGGTTCGAGGACGAAAAAATAAATACTAAAATGTTGAAAACCAAAATTTTAATGATGCAGGGCGAATGTACATTAAAAACTAAGAAAAAAAACTCATATACAGGTACTTCCAAAAATCAATCCTAATGGAGCTATGGTCTCCTAAATATGCACCATTTTTAAAGGGCTATGGTAGCTTTAAAAGCGTTTTTTCGACCTACATGTATGGAAACTTTTTTCCTTAGTTTTTGATGTAGAATAACATTGCATTATTAAAATTTTGGTTTTCGACATTTTAGTATTTAATTTTTCGTCCTCTAACCGTGATATTTCACCTTCAAATGAACTTTTCTCGAAAACGGTTAATCCTACAGTATTACAACAAGAGTACTTTTTTATGTATTTTGACCTGAGGAATCATATTTCAAAAATAAAATTGCAAAAAAGTTACACAGAAAAAAGTTTGGGACAAAAAACTGATAAGGCCCCCCCGTTTCGCACACCCCTGGTTTAAATAAGTACGTGAAAATGACATACAAAGATGGGCCTTATTAGGATTAATTCACGTGCAAAACCTCGTTAATATATCTCAAAGGGTTCCTGAGTTATTAAATAAAAACCGATTTTTTTAGCCAATTTCAAAGGGGCGTAGCTTCCTTATGACGCATTTTTAGACATATGTTTATAGGAACTTTTTGTCATATTTTATCATGTAGAATCACCTGTTAAAATTTCCTACGCTATTTCAAATACACCCTGTATATAATTATTATTATTATATATTATATTATTTTATATTAACATATTAATTTAGTTATTGTTTATTATTCCTTGTTTTTACAGACCAAAATGTTGGTAGGATGTTGTGTATTTTTCTATATAATAAATATATACGTCTT
>OY294052.1:15779116-16109662 GCA_958510825.1 Brachypterus glaber | reverse complement strand
GTTTCAAAATAATCTAGTATATCTTTGCTTTCTTTCAAAACATTTTTGAACTCGGTATGGTAAGTTAAGAGGGGGTTATCATTTAAAATGGTAAAATTATTATTCTGCAGAAAATCGGTAGTACTCCGAATATAGTCACTCTTATTCATAACTACAGTTACTGAGCCTTTATCGGCTTTAGTTACAATAAAATCATTTGATGTGATTTTTTGTTTTAGACTTTTTAATGAATTTATTTCTGAGAAATCTGATCGTACTTCGTGAACTTTTTGAAAAACATTGGTTATCTTTTGTGAAAATCTCTTGTCATTAGATAATTTATTCTTTTCTGCTATATAATCAATTTTTGCCACAGTTGACAAAATGGTATTTCTGTTAGGTTGTATATTGGGCGAGTATTTCAAGCCTCTATCAAGTAACTTAATGTCAGTGGTTGAAAGTATGTTTTTTTCCGTTAAATCCACCGTTTTTTTATGAAATTTAAAGCTTTACTTTACTCACTGCCTAAGATTCATAAAGCCCTTAGTAAAAATTGCCCCATAAGACCAATAAATAGTTTCGTAGGTAGTTCTGCTTATTTAACCTCAAGGTTTCTTAACAATATTTTTAAAACACATCTTAACTTTAAACCTTCTTTTAGTATAAAAAGCTCTAAAGAATTAGTTAATAGATTAAATAATTTGGAAAACTTTTCTAATGATTGTATTTTGGTCAGTTTTGATGTAGAGAACTTATTCCCCTCTGTACCCTACAGAGAATGTATTCCAACAATTAAAGGCTTACTTTCAGATTCAGACCTTCCTGATTATGTCACCGAAGACCTAATAATTATATTAAACAAATGCCTTGAACAAAATTTCTTTAAATTCAATAATACCATTTACAAACAGGGAGAGTTTTTACGGATGGGTGGAAATTTATCACCTTTTTTAGCGGAAGTGTTTCTTAATAATCTAGAAAATAAGTATATTGTGAGAAACTATTTTTTTAAAAAATACGTTCTTTCTTATGTTCGATTTGTTGATGACATTTTTGCAATTTTTAAACCCGGTTCTGAACAAGTTATACAACAATTTTTACAATTTTTAAACTCCATTCACAAAAATATCAAATTTACACTGGAATGGGAAAAAAATTCCTCAATTTCTTTTCTAGATTTAAGAATAACTAAAATAAATGACTCCTTAGATTTTTCCATTTTTAGAAAACCAAGTACTGCTCTTAATATAGTACCTTTTAACTCATTTTGTGACAAGAAAACCAAGTTTTCATTTTTCTTTTCTTCTTTTTACAGACTTTTCACAATCCCTATGTCAAAGAACAACTTTGAAACTGAACTTAATAATATCTTTTTCATTGCTCAAGAAAATAATTACCCAAAATTTGAAATCAAGCGGATATTTAACAAAGTAAAGTACCGCGTAGAATTGTCTAACACCACTGGACTTCTCCCAATTTCAAAAACTGAAGAACAATGTTTTTACTATAGTATTCCTTATATGGGTAAAGTTTCAGACAACATAAGAAAGATTTTTTATGAACATAAAATAAACATAACCTTTACCAACACTTTAACCCTGAAAAATTCTTTATCTTTCTTGAAAGATCAGATTGCGGATGAAAATAAAAGTGGGGTTTATTCTTTAAAATGTCTTTCCTGTTCAAGTACCTATATAGGAGTCACAAAACGTGCATTTTCCATAAGAAAACACGAACATTTTTCAGAAATATATAATGGTTGCATAGCTTTTAATGAAAGGGATGTCAGATCCAACTTTGCTCTACATGTATTAAATTCAAACCACATTTATAGCTCTGATTTAGACATACTTCATTCTAATAATACTCATTTAGCAGATTATTTAGAAAAATATGAAATTCTTATAAAATGTAAAAAGGAGCCAGATAAGGTAATCAATAAACAGACAAATTTTCCCAAATTAGATATTTTTAAGAGCCTTTTGTGCAATCATTTAATTGATTAAATATCCATTTATATTACTCACCCTTAGCGGGTAAATAAAACTGGCTAATTTTCCTTATGTAAAGTCCATAGTGTAAGAAGAAGAAGAAATATGTCAGCGACGTAATGTCGTATTTAATTTATTATATTATATTTTTAACAATTTTAATTCGTTTAAACGAATCCCGATGACTACGTGTATTTTTTTTTATTTTAAAACGTTAAAATGAATGTTGTACCAACTTTGTGTTGTAACTTATGTCGTATTTGACCTATTTTGGTAAGTGTTTTTTTTTTTTTTTTTTGCAGTTTTAGTACTTAGCTAGCTATAATTTAATTTATTTTACAGTTTAAGAGTTTCTGAAGATGGGACTAATTTAAAAGTCTCGAAATACGTATAAAATATTAATGTTCTGTTGACTATATCCTTAATTTCTACTAAGAAAAAAAGTTTCTATACATGTATGTCGAAAAATCGCTTTTAAAGCTACTATGGCCCTTTAAAAATGGAGCATTTTTACGAGACCATAGCTCCCTTAGGATTAATCCTAATCGATTAATTTTTGTTACCCACCCTAGGAGGACCATCCTGTATACTTCAAAATATTTTTAGAATGTGCCTTTTTTTAAAACCATACAACTTTTCCCTTTAACGTTTTCTCTAAAGTGGATACTTTACTATATATCGACCGAGTCGGCTTCGTTGAGACACCCTGTATATTATATTATAATTATCGAAAACTAAAGAGCGGTAACTTTAGATCTCAATGCCGAGCTCACGCATGCGCGAAGGTGGCAATGTCACATTGCCAATGTTTACAGTTTCAAACCAAACCTCCGTCAGTTTAATTAGTTAACAAATTTTTAGTTTTAAAGATTTCTTTTAGTTCAATTTTTCATGTCTGGCTTTGAGTTCAATAAGTGTCAAAATTTTGTTAAATAGAATTGCTATAGTCAATGTTGCTTTTTTGTTTCCAAAGCACTCGGCGCAAAAATGATTTTTGAAACTTCGCTTAAAATGTAAGACTTGATTATCTTATATGATATATAATCTTAATCAGGAAAACAACTGTATTTAAAAATGTAAAAAAACAAAATAGCGCCAATAAGAAAAAACGATGTCTTAACACTTAAAGGTTTTGTAACTCTTCTATTTAAAATGCCATGGAAAATATGATAACAGATTTAAATTGCTTGCAAGAAGGTACTTTGAGAATCTTTCAGTTAAAAATGTCCAGCTTCTTCAGTTATCACCTACTTACTGCTATTATCTTCCGAATACAAATACTCTCACATAAGTTTGCTAAATCACAGTTAATATCCAGTAATCGGCATAAACTCAGTTATGACTCATCAACGTTGAAAATAAACACAGAAACATAGGCTTACGGAATAATTTTGCCAAATTATGAGGGAAATTTTTATAAAGGTCACTAAATCGAAACATCTGACGACTAATTTGTTACACACAACAATATTGACTATACATATTAACTATAAATATGTATATATATATATATCGGTGTTTTTCGAAGAAAAAACCGACATTCGATTTTTTTCTTTTAAGAATACGAAAGTTTTTAATTTTTATTTATCGATAACTTTTTTTCCATCTAATCATTAAAAAAATCAAGATAAAAAGAAATAGAAATGTAAATATTTAAAACCTCGCGTCAACGCTAGAATCGACGCGGCGCCTATGCGAGCACTGAAAATTCGCCGATGACTGATAATATCGTAGCAACAGACCTGCCAAATACCCAGAAAAGACTGTGAGAACTACTGCAAGAGCTGAACGAATAAATGTATTTATATTTGTTTATTAAATTTACTTTTTTTTCATATACTTTATTTTTGTACTTATAGTAAATATTATATATTGAATACTAGCTGAAGGACCTCGGTCGATGGCCTTTTGTATAACGTTTGTTGTCAATAAACTAAATAGGGGCGAAAGTGTGTAGATAAATTTTATTTTCATGTATAATTTTTTGCTGCATTATTTCGGTTGTCTTAGAACCGTGTGTCAAACTCTACAGGAAATTTACAATTTTGGCGAAGGCGCTTTTAGGGCATTCAGCTATCCCCTATGTAAGTGAATTTTTACAATAACGTTGTAAGATTACCAGGCACCCGGTGTTCTAAATGTTATTATCTCTATTTAAATAAATTTTTTCAAGTTTTCCCTTGAATTTATCAGCCAATTTCTTTAAAATTTAACCAATTTGCCTGAATATTAGCAAAAACGTCTAATTGGGTCTTAATTTAAAAAGTTTACATTAAAATAAAATAATAATTTGTGCTTAAATATGCATAAAATATTAGTGGTTATTAATACTAAACGATTTTTTATATTTGGAATCCCTTTAAAATTTAGTTGTTGAATACAAGTAGATACATTTAAACATAACGCTGCTAAAGTTGCTATGCGTTCCAAATATAATAAAAATCCTTTAGTTATAGGACAAAAAATCTTTATTTTTGCCTAAATGTACATTTTATTATAATTTTTGCAACTAGTTACATTTGAAGGTAGAATTCTAGAAGGTAAAACAAATTACTAGAAAATGCACTTAAATCTTTGTTTTCTTAACTCTTAAAAATTTTAAAAAGTTCTTTCAAAAGAATCCACTTATTTCCTGAATAAGTTGTTCATGCAAATTTTCTCCTTTCAGGTTGAAAGCTTTTTTATAGGGAATTATTTTAGCAAAGAGCGTTTTTAGTAATTATTTCTATGTAATTTTATGAGCTAAAAGAGCTAAAGGCTTAGCTTAATAATTCCTTCCGTTTTCTTCAAATGTTTAAAACTGCCTGACTTAATATAAATTTCACACAGTACCCAGTAAACACAAAGATCTATTTTTTGTTGAAATGCTTGCTTAATAAACGTTTATAATAAATATACTTACAATATACGTAAAAATACGTGTAATACACGTTTAATAAGCGAATATTTAAACAAAAAAAAAATAGAGCTTGTGTTTACTGGGTAGTCTTTTTATTTCTAATCATTCTAAATCTAAATTTTTGAATTAATAAGAATTTATAAAATAACTTGGATTAAGATTTTTTTTTATTAGTTCCGACATGTAGAAACTTTTTAAAGACTGTTTTACCTCATGACCCGTAGAATATGACTCGGTAAGTTTAAAATAGGTTTTTAGGGTAACCCATTTTAGCACCAACACCGAAAGGAGCTGGATCCAGAATCTGGCGAGCGTATCAAAAATATTTTAAGACATATTACATAAATGTAAAATTGAGCCGCGAGAAAATAACTTATTGAAAATGTTCACCAGCTCTTATTAGAGCACTGGATATGAGGGTTTGTTAGGGGAGGTAGGTAGTTTACACACTTCGGTACCAAAAAAACTACCCACCTACCGTAACAAACGTACAGTTGGATCCGAAAAAAAAACAAGACAAGTCCAAACGAAAATCTAGTTGTGTAAATTGAATAATTGTTTACAAACAATGCAGTTGTCAATGTTGACAATATTTGTCAAAATTATTTATAATTATTATAAAGTACAGTTGGACCCACAAAAAACGCAAGATTTAAATATGCTAAAATGTCAATTTTACTAATTATTTTATAGTTTAAGTGAGATTTTAAGAAATAGGTTAGGTTAATTTGACAATTAATTGTCAGTTTTTTCAAAGTTTATTACAGAAAATGCATGCGAATAATGTCGAATATTAAAAAAATAATAATAAATAATAAACTGAAAAAACATTTCGAATATTTAATCAAATCAAAAATTAAAACACAATATTTAGTAAATCTTATGAAAAAATAAAAATTTGAACTCTACTAACCAAACATATAATTTATGAAAATTATGATTTTCGTTTAAAAACAAGTTTTTCCGGAGGTTTTTTTTTTGCTTTTTTAATCTTGGAACTATCGATGCGGCAACGGGCGATGGTTTTTAACCCAGGAAAATTTGTATTGTTTATAGCATGCACCGCTTCTTGTAAATGGTATTCTCTCAAATAATTAAGTAAATTTTCATCCTGTATTTCATTTGATATCTTCTTTCTTTCCGAGTCTGCACGCCCTTTTCTACCCCATCTATTTTTTCTTCAATCTTAACCATTATTCTTTTTTCTATGATCTTAACTCTCAACTCTCCGAAACACTAAATAACCTTGCCACAATTAAAGGTCTCTATAGAGATCACTAGCCACAATCATTTCCGTACATCCTGCTTCCAATATACTAATAGTTTGAGATTTCTTAACATTTCTTAACGCATTTCTAATTACTTTATAATTATTATAAGTAATTTTGACAAATATTTGTTTGTATTGTAATTATTGAATTTACGCAACTAAATTTTCAATCTTGTTTTTTTTTCGGATCCAACTGTACATAATCAATAAAGGATTTAATTAAATCAAGGACATAATTAGAAATGCATCAATTAAATTATTAAGAAAGCTCAAGCTATTGGGTTATTGGAAGCAGGGTTGTGAGCAAGTGGACTTTTTGGCAAAGTTTAATGATTCGGAGAGTTTTGTTAAGATTGAAGAAAAATGGATACAGGAGGAAACAGTTAAAAGGCGTGCAGGCTCGGGAAGAAGGAAGTGAAAATTTACTTAATTATTTAAGAGAACACCCTTTACGAGACGCGTTGCAGGCTATAAACGATAAAAATTTTGCTGTGTCGAAAATCACCGCCCGCTGCCGCATTGATAATTCCGAGATTGAAAATTTTTATGCAGCAAAAAAAACCTTTTTTAAACGAAAATCATAATGCTTATAAATTATATATTTCATTACTAAGGAGTTCAAAGTTTTATTTCCCATAAGATTTACTAAATATTGTATTTAAATGTTTTATATGATTAAATATTGTAAATGTTTTTTCAGTTTACTATTTATTAGGTATATCTGGTACCCGGAAGTAAACGACACCATGTCACAAAAACGTAATTTTTCAGGAGAGCAAGTTTTCGTTTCTTTTTTAACATTAAATGCATGTTCTAGGGACTCTCCATTAATTTTGTGAAAAAGAAGGAATTTTAACATAAAAACCATCTTGGCGAGACTTCTTGCTTCTGCAGATCAAGAACCTCTATATTTACTAGTTTTTTATTTCTTCCAGCTTCATATACCAGCAGTTACTGTTATTTAATATTCGCATTCACGCATTATCTGTAATAACTTATTAGAGACTACTAATAAACTTAAAGAAAAACTGACAATATGTCAAATTATTCTAACCTCTTTCTTAAAATCTTAAACTATAATATAATTAATAAAATTGACATTTTGGCATATTTAGAACTTGCATTTTTTGTGGGTCCAACTGTACATATCTAGTGCTGTAGCTCTTATGGGTAATCTTTCATTTTTACGCTATACGATAGAATACTACAAGAAAAATCGAGAAGTAAGATTGCATTTGAATATATATTGCGAATATAAGATTTTACTATATTTTACCCAATGTTAACACACATTGTATGTATGTCACAATAGAATTTAAATAATCCGCGAAGATATGTAATGCTACGCATTCCATTAAATACTATTCACAGTAAATGGTATATTGCACTTTTCAAAAAAAAAAATTTTCAAAAAAAAAATAAATAAATAAAAAAAAAACTTTTTTTTATTTTCTTAAAAAAAATTGCGAAAAACGAAAAAAAAATTGAAAAACCTTATTTTTTTACAATTAAGGGCCTTTTTTAAAAAACGAAAAAAAAATTCAAAAATAAGCTTGAAAGATATTTTTTAGATTTTTTTTATTTTCTTTTTGCAAAAATCAAAATTTTTTGGAAAAAAAACTAAAAATAAGTGTTTTTTAATTTTTTAAAAAAGTTTAACCCCCATAGCTTTTTTTTTAGGGAATGACTTTTAAAAAGAATAGAAATCTTCCCCTCATAGAACTTGATTTTTCCTGACAATTTCAAGTCGACCGGATTATCATATCTACAAAAATCGTGACATCGGACAAAAAATTTGTATCCAATTTTTTTTTGCCTAGGACCTTTTTTGAAAATTTTGGAAAATTCGAAACTACCGTATAATACTATTCTAACGCAGGCGCTGTGAATAGTATAAGTGCTGCACAAAATATTTTATATTATACTTCACTGACAGAAATGTCGCATTTAATTGTTTATAGTGGAAAACAACGCGTGTTTGACTAATCTCCCTAATATCCAAACGTGGTCCATATTTATTGAAACGCCGAAGTTGCATCACTAGGTATAATTAAAATAATTTTGCGTTTAGCAAAAAAAAAATGTCGATTACACAGGCGCATAAAAAAAGTGTGCGGAGCCAGAAAGGCGACCTATATATCATTGTATCATTGATCTATACTGGAAATTCAGTAAAACCTGCAGTGACTCAGTTTCGAATGTGTGGTAAAAGGCGAAGATCATACCAGTTCGGGTGCTACTCGCGTAATTTCGTCGAAGCTTCGCAAAGGCGGACCCCGTTATACGAAAACAGCAGAGGTATGAGTCACTGCAGGATTTATTGAATTTCCAGTATAGCATAGTCGAAATCTGCATTGGTTGGAATTGTTTGCTTACCAGTTTTTTTATTCGTGTTTATATTTTTAATTTAGGTCAAATTATCCAAAGTAGGCCAAAAAAAGTTGAATGTCCATCTTTTTTGTAAAATTAATTTTTAATAGCTCTTTTGTTCAAAAATATTTTCCCAGGTTTTGGTTGAATTTTTTTTTTTGCAAAAGTTATTTACAATAAAAGTTTTATGTTCCAAGATGAAAAAAAAAAATTCGAAATTTTCTTAAACAAATTTAATGTTTTTTACTAATGTCGATTACACAGGCACACAAAAAAAATAAAGTGTGCGGAGTCAGAAAGGCGACCTATATAGCATTGTAGTATTGATCTATACTGGAAATTCAGTAAAACCTGCAGTGACTCAGTTTCGAATGTTTGGTAAAAGGCGAAGATCATACCAGTTCGGGTGCGACTCGCGTAATTTCGTCGAAGCTTCTCAAAGGCGGGCCCCTTATACGAAAGCAGCAGAGGCATGAGTCACTGCAGGTTTTATAGTAGAAATCTGCATTGGTTGGAATTTTCTGATAACCAGTTTTTTTTTATTCGAGTTTAAATTTTTAGTTTAGGTCAAATTATTCCTAGTAGGCCACAAAAAATCAAAGGTCCTTCTTTTTTGTAAAATTAATTTTTTAATAGCTCTTATGTTCAGAAATATTTTCCCAGGTTTTTGGTTGAATTTTTTTTTGCAAAAGTTATTTACAATGAAAGTTTATGTTCCATCATGAAAAAAAAAACGAAATTTTTTGAAACAAAATTAATGTTGTTTCTTACTAAAGGAAGATTTTTAGAGGTTAGGTACGTTTTTAAACAAAAATTTCAATGTAAGAATTCGTTTAGCCGTTCACTAGAAAAATATTGATCATGTTGTAACATTAAGCTTTCATTGTTAATAACTTCTGCAAAAAAAATAATAGTTTTCGACCAAAACCTTGGGAAATCTTTTTGAACATGGAAGCTAATAAAAAATTTTACAATAAAAATAAAACGACTTTCGGTTTTTGGTAGTCTACTTGGCATAATTTGACTAAACTAAAAATTCAAACTCGAATAAAAAACTGGTAATCAGAAAATTTCAATCAATGTAGATTTTGACTATGCTAGGTCAATACTACAATGCTATATAGGTCGCCTTTTGGCTCCGCACACTTTTATTTTTTTTGTGTCTTATTGTCGATAAAAAAATATGGTTTTGTCCCTTTTTTACCCCCCCCCTGATGCATGTAGAGTTTGTGTCATGTTTATCAACATATTTTTTTTTAGAATTTTAACTTATGATTTCTGAAATAGGAATTTATCCAATTTATTTATAATTCTTTATTGTTTAAATTCTTATTGTCACTAAAACTTATCTTATTAACTGTAATAATTTACTTAAAGTACTAATAAACCTGTAAAGTGTAGGTGTGTAGTTACGAACTTCCGCCTTTTGTTATAAATTTAACTGCAAAGTGGTTCAAAACAATGTTAACTCCTTTTGTAGTACAGCTGTAATTTATATCCAGGAGATTTAATGTAAAAAAGTCTCATTAATTAGAATAATTACGCGAAGAATGACATTGTTTTACAAAACATTTGAAATTTTCTCCCCAAAATTAAACTTTTTCCTATTATAATCTATAAGAGGTCTTTTGCGCGTGGCCTTGAGTAAATTCAGTTGTTTTTACGATATGACATCCTTGCAGTTACATAACCTCAAATAATTGTAGGTGGCTTCGGTATCCTTTCAGCGTTGATAAACAATCTGCTAGTAAGCCAAGCTATCCTAACTTTTTGACACAGCCTTGGGTAAAATTAATTCCGTGGCTTGATTCTAAAAAGGCCAATGTCACTTTGTCAATAGTAGTGTTTTCACATCAACTCTGATGTTATGTTTTAAAAACGCTGTATTTGCCTTTTTAGAACCAAGCCACTGTAAGAAGCAAATCTGAATATTCAGAAAAAAATGGATAGGAAGTTATTATCCTATACAATTGTGCTTTAATTTTTATTAAAAAAACGCAACATTTTATGTCCGTATATGAATATTAAGATACGTGACTTTAAAACTCCAGCCGCAATGATATTCATATATATTCGTGGAGAATAATTTTTAACGGCAAATGGCTCGGAAAATTCAGATGCATGTCAATAAAAATTAATGCTATGTTTGTATTTTGGAGTGTTACGCCCATGTTAATAGTATAGGAAAATAGCGGGGGGGGGGGGTCCAAAATAGTCAAAATTTGCGTTACGTAATACTTAAACGTTCCCTTACCCCCGATAAATTAATATTTCTATATAAAAATGTTTTTAAAAATTTCTTCGAAATTATGTTTTTTACTCAAATCATTTTTTTTCATATTATAAATAAAATACAAAATTACACAACTAAAACATATAGTGTTGTAGAAAAAGCAAACTACCGACGAAATCTTTTTGTGTTTTATTCAATTTGTGAAGAGGTGACTGAAAGGTGAAATCTATTTGAACTCGTTATAAACATGTACTTTGCAGAGATCTAAAAGCTCTAAACTTGTTTCCGTATGCGTGCGACGAAATAAGTGAGATGTAAGATCAAGCGTGTACTATTTACGTTATTTTATTGGTTAGAATCACACGCATGCGGAAACAAGGTTTTTATTGCAAGTAAGGGCATATCCACAGGCTCGCATAACAACATAGTACATAACAATGCGATGCCGTGATTGGTTTGATGTGCCGCCATGTATCTTGTAAATTAATCACGGCATCGCATTCTCATGTTTTATGTTCTTATGCAAGCTTCTGGATAGGCCTTAAATTGAGTCATTTTGTTTGACTTATCCTAGCAATGCGAATTAATTTCTTTTTTTGCTCTAACTTTTTCTTTTTTAATATACATACCTATTGGGCCTAATCTAATATTCATTTGTCACCGTTCATTTAATTAGTTAAATCCCTTAATAAAATGTTCGTAAAACCATTACTTACTACGGTTAAATCGTGTATTGAAGATTATCTAGAACTAGAGTTTGACAGCAATATTTTGCACTGCACATTTTGCAAAAAGACTTAAGAAAAACTAATATTTTTAGACATGTGAAAACAAAAACCCATAAAGGAGATGAGGAGCAATGACAACTTAATATTTAAAGTAAGTAAAAAAATACAAAATTAATTTTAATCACAAGTTATAAACGTCACGTGATCTTTTATTGCGAATAAAAAACGATTGGCCAGGCAGATTTTTTTTTAACTTGGTAAAAGTAATACCCAGCCACCATGCCACAATATTATAAAATTAAATTTGGATTATTAAAGAGCCCAACTAAATCGTAATTTGCAGAATTGTTATTTTTTTTAATTTTCTTTTATTTAAATAAAACGTTTGGGGATTTTCCTAATATTTATATAATTTTCTTTGGTAATGTAGTTCTTTGGCAATATATTAAACATTTTTATAAAATTAATGTGAATTTGTTAACTTATTGTACCCGGCTATGCATTTTGAAGTCACGACTCCCTAAAATCCGATCTGTAGCCATCAGCTTTGAGAGGGAAGATGTTTAAAAGTCAAGCTAACCTACTATTCTATTTTTCGAAATTTTTCTTTTTAATTTTTTTTGCCGTTGTTTTAACCCTGCTAAAGTAAATATACGGGAATAAAAAGTTTATTTCCCTACTAATCAGTGTGCTGTCAAAGCAAAACATTTAGACTGTGTAATTAAAACTTAAATAATGAGTTGAGCTAAATCAGACAATTTAATTACGTGTCTGCTTCAAAGAAAATATTTTAAATTAAATTTAATAGGCAAATTAAAATTATTAAAAGTGATAATATGGATAAAGTCAAATTTACAGCTATTTGGACGGATGTAATTACAAAATAGTGCATAAATCCGTTGTATTTTGCATAATATGATGTTATCAACCATTTTACAGTTTGCTATTACCGATCATCCACAATATCAAATTGTTATGGTAATGGGTGGAATGCAAAATACGACTTTATTATTAGGTATTATTTTGTTATGACGTCAGTCCTAATAGCTATGAATTTAACTCTAAAAAAAGTATCAGCTTATTAAAAACCCAAGCACATTCATACAAAGTAGTGACACGGCCTATGTTCTTCGTACTTCAAAAAATTCTAATGCAGCGAGATAGGTTAAATCAGTTTTTCTAAGGCCGAACGCAAAGTTGTATTTTGCGAGTTAATTTCTTGCTCAAAATAGCTAATTTCCATTCAGTTATTTGCACACTGTTCAGATGAAACAATTGAATTATGCATTAGATGATATATACACAGATATGGCATTAGTGTTGATTTATTTTATGTAGAACATATACAAAGCCAATTGTAAACAAACCACTATAGCGGTGGGTGGTGACCAGAAGCGGGAAGGTGAAATTTACCTGCATGTCACAATGTAAACATTTCGGTTTGGCGTGAACTCAAGGCGCATCTATGTATATATGATCTAATAATTATGCAGTCAGTTGGTCAGGCGAATTTTGCCGATGCAACGATTTCGGCTTGATTCGAAGCTACAAGACATACAGCGATGTTGCCGGATTCCTTATTTTTTCCAGAAATTATATTTTCTCGACTACTTTTAATTGAAAAATATATATAAAATGTATTTATTATTTTAAAATTACTTCTATCATGAACTAATGAGCCTATTTTAATTAATTTAATAATTAATTTGTAATTTATTCAATCAATATAATTGATCGCCTGAGTTTTTAGCAACACTGTTTAAACAAATAAAATCTCGTGACATTTTAAATTTTAACTTAAATGTGTTTAATAATAATTTCTGGCGTAAATTAAGTTTTAAATTATGGATATCGAAGAGCATTTAGAAGAAACTCAAGATTTAATGTAGGAGTTATTAATTAGTACAAATGAATTAACTTTGGGATTATTACAACAAAAATCTAGGGTAAAGTGTGGTGAAGTTGAAATTCTATCACTAATTTAGTGATGTGGTATATAATTCGGTTATAACCGAGCAGTTAATTATAACTTTTATTATTATCAGTTAGGTTGGCCATACAATCTTCTGTCATATTTAAAGTATACCCGAGCGGAGAATATACTTAACCACTTATCACTTTATTCGGGAGCGGGTATTCTAGGAGACGGCGCTTTGGAAACAGATAAAACGATTTCTTCTTAACTTAAGAATAATATATTAAATAAATGTGAATAAATTCTTCAAGAATATGAAAGATCAATTCTTACTTCTAAGTCCTATTTCTATGCAAAGCCCCTAAATTCTAATTTCCATTATATATTAGTTTTCCATTAAATACTTCTAAATTAAAACATTCTATGTTTGAAATCCCAACTATTCGCAATCATTTTCAGTTCCCAACTTATTGTCCACATTTTTCTTAGTGTATATTAAAACTGGAGCGTATAAGTCATTTAAATTATTTTACAAAATATTTTTCATAGTTAATTAATATTCGTCAAAATTTCTATCAGTGTTCATACTATCAATATTTATAAGTGTCCAAAATTATTTTTATGTCTAATAAAACGAGTCTCAAAATTTTTCTAAGTTTAAAAACTATTTTTAATTCAAGAATAAATATCAAATTTAATTCTCACAGAAACTACATTTTCACTTTTGAATTTGACATAGCGACACTCTGAATATAACTGAATCAATATGAATCTTTTCATGAGTTTATATAGCTAATAAGAAGGTCACTAGTTAAATTTATTTGACAATGCTATTAGCGCAAAATATCTAAAAAGATACCGCGCATATTTAATTACCCCGACAAAAGAGTTTCAGTCTCATCAATTTGCAAACTAATTGCTATTTCTGACATCTGAAACGATCATTTTGACCATAAATTAAATTTGTATAGACAATTAAGATTACTAGACAACTTTTAAGTTATACCGACAAGAATTGCCAAGGAGGGGTCCGACCTAATGTAGAACAAACCGGACTTTACCGAAGCCGAATCTCGTGAAGCCAGATTGTATCATAGCGCAATATTAAAGAAATATTATTTTAAAATTTTAACTACATATAAAATATTCGGATCATAACAAAAGTACAAAAAAGTTTACACGCAATATTTTTTTTTAATTGTTTTTGGGGCCGTACAAAAAATGGTGTGAGCATTTCGAGCACAAAGTATAATTTCCGTCTCTAGAATTTCTAGTATTCGACTGAAATTATAAACTTTGCGCTCTATTTGCACAAATAACTATTTCTTTTGTATCTAGTTCGTCAATCGTTTCCATTTACTGCTATATTATGTAAAAAATCCAGCCAATTGGAATCAAGCACTTTCAGACTAATCCAATAAATCGTTTGGAATTCTACTATAAAATCATTTGACAATTAACCTTACTTTTCGCTAATTTTAGGGAATTATTGGCACGCCGTTCATGGCGCCTTGCTTTTGAAATTAGACACTTTTGTCAGCGATAGTACTTGGTGTAGAATTAATTTGTTAAAAACTATGACGCGAGAAGGCTTTGAGCTAATACTTCAAACTTCTCGACTGTGATTTTTTTACATTTTTTTCTTTTTATCTATTTTATTTTTTTGTAAAAATAAACTATTGGGAAATGTTTTTTGTTAGCAGCAGTATTTTTTTTGTGTATAATTCATCAAAATGGAATGAAACTCTAAACGAGATTTGTAGAATTTTTGAAGAAGTTTAATTAATTTTGAAGTAATTTATTACTGAGAACACAAGGTTAATATTTGCGTTTAAATCATAATGACGAAGAAAAATGAATTAAGAATTAAGTACTTTCCCCTATTTTTTAATGCAATTTTGATTTTTTTGTTCTTTTTTACGAGATTTTCTTTGCAAAATTACCTTTGTTTGAAAGTATTACTAGCAGTGGCAGTGTTTTGTTTTATTTTTGTCCCAAAATGTACCAAAATGATCTAAATAGCATAAAATCATTCTATTTTTTAAAAATATTGTATAAAAAGTTTCAAGGCCAAAAAAATGAGTAGCTTCTGTTGAAATTCACTCTGTACAGCCATGGGACATTGGGGGGCAAGAAAAAGAAGGAAAACGATAGTCAATAGTAAAACTTTTCTGACCTATGTTGGGTATATTTCGACGCGTGATACTAGGATCAACTTACGCTGTAGAATGTTGAGAGACTTGAAAATCAAGACTTGTGTGACGAGACAAGAAGTTATTCGTAGAGACACTCGCTAGACAAGACAATAGAAATGCTCAATACAATATTATCCTATTTATTGTCTAAATAATAAAAACTTTCAACAATGGTGAGACGAGTCTGATTCTCAACTCTCAAAACCTTTGTTGAAACACCTGATTGGTTTTCCCAGTTAGATTTGATTTATTGATAAAATGAAATTATGCAGTTTACATACTCCTGTAAATTCCAGTTAAGCTAAGATTCGGTCATTCCTTAGGGATGTTGGCCTCTTTACGGCTTTCTGGTTACTTGACAAACTTCTATTTACATATTTGAATAAACATGCGAGTTCATCTAACTGGGTAATGTAAATAGGTCACAAAGATTAAATTAGGCATGCCCTTTACATTTTTTATGATACGGTTTAGTGTAGTCAGGGTGGCCATATGTCAGGGAAATCATGGAAATCAGGAAAATGTCAGGGAATTTAATTTTTCAGGGAAATATTAGGGAAATGTCAGGAAATTTTATTGAAAAACATGAAAAATCGGGGAATTTTATTGAAAAACCTGGAATTTTAAAATATAACAAATAGGTACTTTGTAAAAATGTTCATATATTTTTTACCTAAAAACCAAAAAAGTCAGGAAAATGTCGGGGAAAAATATGAAAAATTGTCAGAAAAAAAATTATAAAATCAGGGAAATATCAGGGAATTTTCTAAATAAAATTCTGTGACCACCATGATAGTACAGTAATTTTGTCATTTAACAAAAGAAAACATACACAAGTCTACAGTATATACAAAAGCAGAAACAAAAAGTTGGACAACCTCAAAATATTTTTAACATATAAAAGTAAATTTATAGTAAATTCGGAGGAATCAGAATCCTAAACAGAAAACTTCTTTAAACCTTTAATAATTGATAACAAAATTAAACTTTATGTAAAAAAATATTTTGAGGTTGTCCCACTTTTTGTTTCTGTCTCTGTAGGAAGAAACATTTCGTGTACACTAAAAATAGTTATCACAAATGTTTTAGGAAACAAAAAAAAGCAAAAACTTTTTTTTTAAATGTTTACGTTATAAAAAAATCAATATTTGAGATTTCAAGTTCTTAGCTCAAATAGTTCCTGAGTACTTGTACTGACTAGATTATGTTTACATGTTTACTTGTGCACTGAAAATTTGAGATTGTATTACCCCTTAATTTCTTTTAACTTACATAATTTATAAAAAATATATTTTTTTCTTTTATTTCATAAATGTTGTTATATTTTTGTTTAAACCCATTGTGCCTATGAAGAACAAAAACGAATACAAAAATAAAAAACGGTAATATCTACTTGCTCACAACTTATGTTGTTGGTGGTAATCAACAAAACATTTTTAGAAATCAAAAGCTTGTTTTGAAACAAAATTAACACACTAACAAAAATTCGACTACAGATAATTTTCAAAGTGCGTGATATTTACCGACAATATTATTACTGCCATCTTTCAATAGATACTCCAACTTGAAAAACAGTTTTTCCAAGTGATAACTAGCCTTACCCATAAAGTTTGTATTTTGGTTATTACATAATTCAGGGGTTTTAATGCCAGTGTTCCCAAATGGACATAAGGTGCCCCAGTTATTGAATATAACAAATTCTCCGTGTAAACCTACCTTCTCAACTGTCTGTTGGCCAAAATAATACCCATCAGCGCTAAATTAGCTGCCATTCCCAACGTTCCCAGCGCAAAAATTAGCGCCGCTTCTGCCGTCCCACCTGGATGACATTGGAACACCTTGGTGGCGTTAAAACTTCCGTTGGCTGCGTGCCCTCCGAACCGCAGGTTTGCTCCTATCATCGCCACGGCAGACCCTGCAATAAAAGTACTATTGATAAAAAAATAAATATTTCAAAAAAAGAAAAAAAAAAAACAAAAATCAGAAGTTAAGAAAACAAATTGATGAAAGAAAAATGAAAACAAAAAAGAATAGAGACAAAGATTAAAAATTGTCTTTGCTATAGCACTAGAAGATACAATTGTAATTATGACTAAAGATACAATTTGTAATTATGACTAAATATGATCCAAGACTCTTTTGGCACTTCATCCTGAACTTTTCCTAGTATCCTGTAGTATTACCTACTTTCCTGAAATATTAAATATTGTTGTATGAATTTCGAAATATTAAATTATGCTTATATTAAATGTTCTCTATAAATCTAGTTTAAATTAAACCCAACTTTAATAAAAATAAATGATTAAAATATTTTTTTATAAAAATAAACATTTTTACGACAAAATAAATAAACATTATTAAATTTTATTTTAGAGATGAGGAGCAACTTTTCAAATCGCATTTTGTCCAAACTTAATTTTTTGGGTATTAACGAAAAAGTTTTTTTGATAGATACCAACATCTAGACGTAATAAGTTATTTCATTTTAATCAAGATTAATCAGAACGACTGGAAAAATCTTAAAAATGTTTGGACTTAATGCGTTTTGTTTCGTCACAATGTATAAAATACGTCTTGTTTCGGTTAAAATTGGACATAATGCTGAAATACAGGTTATAATAAAGAAAATTAAGACTTCCATATCAGCTGTTTTGTTCGAAATTATCGCCCCTCTAGCGGCAAAATGACATAATGCGTTTTAATCCGACTACATTTGAGGACAAAAAACGTTTTGATGTGAACCTTATACATTGCGCCTGAATTACACAGGGGCATAATGATGTTTGAAACGTTTCGTTTATACAGGACTGTAGAGCACAAAAAAAAATATTTTCAAATCCGCTTCAAACTCAATTTGTCCAAATTGGACTAAATGCGTTTTGAAAAGTTGCTCCTCAGATATTCTTTATGAATAAATTGCTTATTAATAATTAATATACATATAAATTGCTTATTAATATTAATAATTATGAAATGTATTTTATACCTATATTAAAATTATATGTATCAGGTTTTTAAAAAAGAAACTGGCATATAGTACCGTGAAGTGGGGATACTTTGAATAGACGATGTAAATTATCACCAGAATACGGTAAAATGAGAAACTAAGCTCAGTTTTTGTGAAGCCCGTACACAGAAAAAATACACAGCGATCGGACCTACATACGTTCAGTCGTGTAAAAATTTTAGCGCGAAACGTATAATATAGACGTCTTACAAAATACTTTTACATACTGACAATAAATATACGACCAATTAATATATATTTTTAAGTTACATAACCAATCAGTGTATTTTTAACATAGTTAATAATGAAAAGTTACATGGATTTTTTACTGTGTAGGAAAAAATACGATATTTTTTGAAGGTGTCTCAAATTTTCACCTCGATATTTAAATTTAAAAATTTATTTTGTTGTACAACAATCAAGAATAATTTATTATTATACATAATTAATCATGATATTTGATTTGCGGGTTGCATTTTGATATGCGCTATGTCAAATGGAGGTTGGCCATTAATAAATTATGAGAAGCCCACTTTGATAGAATGACAATCTATTTGGACAGTCGGTATTTGTTTGACGGTAACGAGAAAATTTGGGGATTTATGTTCAATAAGCTTAGTAATTAGCTTACATGTTACAAGCCCATGCATATAGTCCAGGGATATGAGCAAAAAAATACCCTGTTGGGGACTGTGGCTCATCCAGAGGTCTGTCAAGTTTTTCAGGTAATACAGGTGTATAGAAGCAAAACCTATGTATTTGCTGCGGTGGATATGGTGTGGTTTTAAATATATTAACAACTAAAGGTCAGAAAATGTCTATTTTTGCACATTTTTGCATACCAGTAAAACAATTAAGTTTTTTATCAACGATCAAAGTAACCATCTTGTAGGAAATTAAAAAACCTTCAAAATGGCTTTTAAATGTCGATAGCATGAATAACTTTGTTACAATTACTTTTAGGAGAATATTTTTTTTATATTCAAAAAGCTGGCATTTTACACGAATTTAGAATTTGCGTACAATAATGAAGATATAATGATTCTACGGGTATATTATGAAAGGGAAAGAGTTGTTTTATCAAAAGAAATTATTAATTAAAAAAAATATAAATATATATATACTTATAGGAGAATAATTTTTTATATTCTTGCATTTTTACACGAATTTAGAAAAAAAAAAAGATTTTTTTAGGTTAATATGGGGCAAAGTTGGTCACTTTTTTTTAATTCACAGCTACTTTGTTTACATTTAATGTTTAAATTACATTTTTTTTTCTTTTGCAAAATATCAATATTTTTTGTTTTTTTTTTTTTTGTGTTATTTGCAAATACAGGAACGGGTAATTTATACTTTAATATACACTAGGACAAACAATTAAAGGATCAAAAAAAAAATCCAAATTTTTAGCGATTTTTCAAATGGCTGTATCTTTGTGAAAAATAGACGTATAGGAGTCATGAAAAAAGCAATTTGAAGCTTGAAGTCTCTGGTTTTGTGATTTTAGGACAATAATTTTTTTCGAACAAACAAGTATCGCTCAATCCTAATGAGTACCGTGAAGAAAAAATGTTTGAATTTGTTTTTGGTCCACGGACTTTAAAATTTTTTTTCCGACTAAACCACTATATTGATCGGATAGGTTGTTTATTCAGCTTTAATTGAATATTTTGTAAGCTTTGATACGACCATTTCTCGCTGAGCTATCGGACTGAATGGAAATGAATCATTTTGTCTTGGATCATTGATATCTCAGCAACCAGTGGTCCCACAAAGAATTGAAGATGGGTTTCAAAAACTTGAATAAATTCTGTACAAGGTTTGGCCATCGTTTTTTTTTTTATTTTTCATTCTTAACATGATTTTGAAAAATCGTGAAAAAATGGGTTTTTGGAGGTTTTTTTGGAAAATCACGCGCTGATTTAAGAATATTGCGAAAACGACTAATGTTAAGTGTGCCTTTTACAGCTCAATATACCCACAAAAACCCTGCCAAGTTTCAATTCGATCCATCCAGCCGTTGTTTTGTTTCATTTGATTGAATTTTTGAAAAAATTAAAAGATCACGTTTTTTCTCTTAAACGCTGATAATCTCCAAAAAAAAAACGGAAAAAAATTCTCTCGATTTTGTTCACATTTTTATCGCGACCAGCGTTTAAAGTTACGACAAAAAAATTCAAAATTTCAAAAAAAAAGAAAAAATTATGATTCCCGGAAATTTCATTTATTTATAAATTTTATATATTTATCTACCACGTGGAGGTCGCACTGTCGGATTTACGCTTTTTTCACACACGTGTGTGCGTCCCCTATCCAATATAAAAAACAACTGAAATGTTTAAAGTTTTTTATTAGGTTAAGTAAACAAGGAAAAAAGTAAAAAAAATAAAAATGACTTCTCATAAAAAGTCGGCAGTCTTTAAGCGGTTCCTTTGATATAACCGCCAATGCGACACGCGCCCTTTTTACTTACTTACTTACAAATTATAGTTAAGATTTTTATTTTTAATGAATTATTTTTAAAAATGTTGAACATTAACAGTGCTTTTATATTCGACGGCGTGGGGCCCCCTAAAGGCCGGGCCCCCTCCGCACCGCACTCCCTGCACCCCCGGTAGTTACGCCATTGGTTCAAAAAAAAGCATCGTAAAATAATTTCTGAAAAGTGGAATTGAGGTCTAAATTCAACTTTTTTTTTTAATTTAATTAAAAGTTGGTCAGCAGAATCACGGAACACAGTAGCTGAATCGCGTTGGAAATCATAAGAGATTGTTTAGATAAATTTTATGAAGTGAATAAAAAAAAAATTTCAATTTTTTTTTTATTTTGAGAAAAACTTTTTTTTTGTAGTCGCGATAAAAATATGAAAAAAAAAATCGAGAGAATTTTTTTTCGTATTTTTATAGATTATCAGCGTTTAAGAGAAAAAACGTGATGCTTTATTTTTTTCAAAAATTCAATCGAATGAAACAAAACAACGGCTGGATGGATCGAATTAAAACTTTGTAGGGTTTTTGTGGGTATATTGGGCTGTAAAAGACACACTTAACATTAGTCGTTTTTGCAATATTCTTAATTCAGCGCGTGATTTTCCAAAAAACCTCCAAAAGCCCATTTTTTCGCGATTTTTCAACATCATGTTAAGACTGGAAAATTAAAAAAAAAAAAAAACGATGGCGGAACTTTGTAGAGAATTTATTCAAGTTTTTGAAACCCATCTTTAATTCCGTGGGACGACTGATTGCTGAGATATCGATGATCCAAGACAAAATGATCCATTTCCATTCCAAGTCCGATAGCTCAGCGAGAAATGGTCGTATCAAAGCTTACAAAAAATCCAATTAAAGCTGAATAAACAACCTATCCGATCAATATAGTGGTTTAGTCGGAAATTTTTTTTTAAAACCATGGACCAAAAAGAAAAACAAAAAAAAATTCTAAAATTTTTTCTTCACGGTACTCATTAGGATTACGCGATACTTGTTGTTCGAAAAAAATGTTTGTCCTAAAATCTCAAAACTAGAGACTTCAAGCTTCAAATTGCTTTTTTCATGACTCCTATGCGTCTATTTTTCACAAAGATACAGCCATTTGAAAAATCGCTAAAAATTTGGAATTTTTTTTTCATCCTTCAATTGTTTGTCCTAGTGTAGAATATATTGTATATTATATATCATTGATTTTTATTCAATTTTATGTAAACAAAGTAGCTGTGAATTAAAAAAAAGTGACTAAATTTGTTCCATATTAATCTACAACAAGCTTTTATTTTTTTCTTCTTCGTGTAAAAATGCCAGAATATAAAAAATTATTCTTCTATAAGTAATTTCAACAAAGTTATTCAAATTGTTTATAAGGTAAAAATTACAGTGTTTTTGTTACGAGATTTTGCAATGCTAAAAATCGATTTTTTTTTAATTTAATAAATAAGTAAGAATATTTCATGCAAAAACGCAAAAAGCTACATCACTCAGAGGATAAGCGTGGCCATCCAAAGGAATGCGGCCTCAGTATTGGGCACTTTAAAGGATGAGGCAGGCTTGAATGAAATTTTTTATATTTAGTTTTTTAGATTTTAAGCTTTTTTAGTTTTTATAGTTTTTATATTTAGTTTTTATATTTAGTTTTATATATTACCCCAAATATATTCCTTTCCCCCCATAATTTCTTTTGATAAAACAACTCTTCCCCTTTCATAATATACCCGTAGAATCATTATATCTTCATTATTGTACGCATAATATTATTGGAAAAAAAACATATCTGGGATAAACAATTGCAATTTTGCCAAAAAGTATTGAATGAATCGTTCTGACATTTTAACCACATATTAAGTACTATAAGACGCAACTTTTCACACCATAACAAAGTCGTAGGTTGATTTTATTGCAAAATTGATTGTTTATTGAATAATATGCAAATTTTGATCGTTTTTTGCAGTTTTCTAATCAATAAATCATCCTATCGACATTTTAAAAACGCCAGTTTTTTTAATTTCCTACAAGATGGTTACTTTGATTGTCGATAAAAAACTCAACTTTTTTACTAGTGTGCAAAAATAGATATTTTTTGACAATTAATTGTTAATATCTTAAGAACCACACCAAATCCACCGCAGCAAATACATAGGTTTTGCTGATGAGCAGTCATCGGCGAATTTCCAGTGCTCGCATAGGCGCCGCGTCGATTCTATCGTTGCCGCGAGGTTTTAAATGTTTACATTTTTATTTTCTTCGAAAAACACCGATATATTTACATATTTATAGTTAATATGTGTATTCAATATTGTTGTGTGTAACAAATTAGTCGTCAAATGTTTCGATTTTGTGACCTTTATAAAAATTTCCCTCATTATTCGGCAAAATTATTCCGTAAGCCTATGTTTCTGTGTTTATTTTCAACGTTGATGAGTCATAACTGAATTTATTCCGATTAATGCTGATGAGTCAGTCATGGCAAAAATTTCATATTCCTGGACTAATACGCTGCGGTCCAAAAGTGCCCCTCCCCCCTTCTTACTTTTGAACAACTTGAGATAACGACTTCAAATTTGGAAATCTTAAATAAGATATCTTAAACTATCTTTTTTACATAGATTTAAATTTTTCAGCTCTTAAAATGTGGGCAGGGGGGTGGGTTTTTTAATGGTGTGATACATCATTTTTATTTAAATAATATTCTCTATTCGACTATACAAGATAAAATAAAAAATTTAAAAATATACAGGATGTACAGTAAATTATGTCATTATGCCAACATTTTAGGAGCTGAAAATATCAAATATATGCAGGAAGAAAGTTTAAGTTGTCTTATTTACGAGTTACAATTTTGAAGTCGCTATCTTAATTTGTTCAAAAGTTAAGAGATGATGATGACTTTTGGACCGCGTATATGAAACCAGTAGAAGAAACGATCTAAGCACATTTTCATTTCCAACCACCAATTATTAATTTTGATTTTTTTTTATATAATTTTTTATAGGAAATATAATATAATATAATTTAATATTATTACTTATAATTACGTTTTTAATGCAGTGTGTTTAAAAAATATGGGTACTAAATTTAATAGAACCACCCTGCAGTATTAAAAAATAAACGTTGTTAAACTTTTTTAGTTTTATATTTATCAATAAAATAAAAAGCAACTGCTTTTTAATTAATTAATTTAAAAATCAATAAACTACACATTATAGTGTTGGGATTGATACGCGGAACAAGTCGATTTGTTCTATAAAACAGCGAAAAACAAAAGTAGAAAAAGATGGGGCGCCGTCTGTATTAGATTGATTCTGGGCAAATTATACCTAAATGCCTGACCCAATTTATATCTTGCACAGAATCGTTCCGATATTCGAAAACAGCGATAAAACTAGATAAAAACTTTTGCGGATATAATAGCATATCGTTAAAAGTATAGGATTTGTTATCGTATTAAACACTGAACAATTTTGTATACAGTGCGTAAATTAAGTCTGGAATCACCCGATTAACTTTTCAGTTACAATTTTTTTTTTAAATTTGCTCGGATAGGTCGATTTTTATTTTTTATTTTGCTAATTTTGCTGTAAAAAAAGTTATTAATATTTTTACCCCCTTGCACCCTCCCATCGCAATTTTTTTTTCAAATAGCAACCTTCCCTTTGTGACACATCGTTGGAAAAGTTTGGATATATTTAATAAGCTTTCTAACAGTGTATGATAAAGTCTAATTTACACGGAAAAAAAAATTATAGCTAGGAGCGCTATAACACACATACCAAGCAAATTATAATCGCTTATTATATAAATACAAGGCTTTCTCTTACAATTATGACAGTCAGTGTAAAAATTTATATGAAATACTTTAATTGTTTAGTGAATAATAAAATATAACAAATAGTATGGCATTTATAGCTTAAATAGATTTAATTATTGTCCGTGCTAATAATTTTTATAATATAATAAAATTTCTGTAAATTTATAATAGTTCCTGTAATAAATATAATCGTGTCTGTAATATATATAATCGTTTCCAATTTATTTTTAACATTATTAGTTATTGTGTCTTATAATCTATAGCTTAAATCACTATAATTTGCCACTGTTACTAAATATCTTATAATGTATAGCGCAGAGCCCACTAATTTCTTTCCGTGTAGCAAAGGACTTATAAAAAAATAGGTGGCTATTTGAAAAAAAAAATGGAATGGGTGAAAATTGTGATAACATTTGGTGTAAACCAACATTTTCAAAATTAAAAATAAAAATCGACCAGTCTGAGCATGTTTTTTTTAACTTTCCACCCTGATTTATTTGGATATGGCCAATTAAATTATTTGGTTGTGAGTAAAATTTTTTATTTGAGTCAAATAAAAATTTAGTTCATGTAAACAAATGTTTTAATTTCAAAATGATTTATTGATGGGAACAAAATAGTTTATTTGGCAGAAATAAAATTTATTTGTCACAACCCAATAATTCAATTGGCCATATCCAACCAAATATTTTGTTGACACAAATAAACTGTTTTATCAGTGCAGTTACAACTGGAAAATTAATTGGGTGATTCCAGACTTAACCCTACAATGCATGATTTTTCAGAATTAAAAATAAAATTTAAAATCATGTGTAAAAAGGGCTGCAAGAAAAAATAGTTCCAAAAATCATAAATAAATATTCTTGAATTACTTATACAATGTTTTTATAGCGTACCATGGTTGATGAGTTTGTACCAACTCATCGTATTTTTTTACATAAATATAAGATTTAAAATTTAATTTTTAATCTTAATCTTAAAAACACAGTTTTTCTAAATAAAGCATTATGAATTAAAATATTTATACCTTACCCCTACGATGGTTTTTTTACCCCTTTCTTCTCTAATCTAAAATCGTGCTTATTGTTTGCTTTTTAATTTATAAAATATAATTTATTTGTGGATTAATACGTTATAATTAAGAGGTATGTGTATTAAATATTAATTCAAATTTTACTCATATTAATCCCAATTTTTGGAAAATGCAACTTCTGCTAAGCAGTCGTTGCATTTTCGTCATTGGGAATATTATTCATAAAATTTATGTAAAAAACCACCGATACCTAACCTAGTATCACTTATGATATTACCCCTGAAAATTTTAGGAGTATTTTCAGAGGATATATACAAAAATTGAAGTTTAAAATATGAAAATTATGTATCAGTTTTATTATATCAAATATGATTTAATGGTATGTAGTTTCTGTGCTACAATATGCATTGTACGCACTGCATATGGAACAACAAGCAACTTCATTTATTGAATAAAAGTTGTTACAGTAACAATAACAGAACAAGGTTGTTTTACTACAATAACTTGTATTCAACTAAATTAAACTAAATAAATATGATTGAGATTTTATACAACATCGTTCAGTTTTTAATACGGCAACAAAATCTCAATGTATAAAGTTTTCGGCTTCGGCAATCGAGCAAAGTAAAAATTACTTTCTCCAGGAAAGTCTTGCGTTAGTAAAAACAATTCAAAACATTTTTATTACTTTTTTACGTTTCTCGACGTTTTTTATACAAAAAATATGATTTCTGCCAACAAAAAATCTGTTGGCCTGTCGGTCTGTGTGTCCGGGAAAAAGTCTCAAATTGGGACCATTATAACTTAAGACTAAAGACTTTAAATTTGGACGATAGGACCATAGGTTGATTATCCGAAATTCTAGGCTGAGATTGTTTTTGGTGAAAATCGTGGTGGGTTAAAGAGGTAAAATGGGGTAAAATTTTTTGTTTTTTTTTAATTTATTTTTTGTTTTACGAAAAAAGAACTTTTTTCTTAAAAAAATAAATAAATTGTTAATTTTTTTTAAATATGTTTTTTTATTTTATTCTTTATGAGAAATTCAAAAAATAAACCAGCACAAAAAAGGTTATGTTATCAAATCTGCTCGGAACACTAGGTATAAACTTTGTTCTATAAATGATAGTCTAGTCAAATAACGAGGAATTCCTATGTTAAAATTTCAATAAATGTACACGGGCTGATATTTTAAAGAGTAGTGGTGGCTGGTAAAAGAACACTGTTTTTAGTTTTTCACCGGGTGATTTTCGTGAGGGGTGTCCGCTATCTTAAATTTTAGGGGAGAGTGCTAAATATGCAATGCATCTTATCTTATGCATCTTGTTGGCTTGTTGTTTGGAACATTTTTTTAATATATTAATAACCACGGGTCGGATCGAAGTAGCCATTACCGGGGGCATGCAAAAATTAGAATTAAAAAAAACTCAAGTAAATAGACACTTTAAACTATTGTTCACCAAGCGGAATGTCATGACGCCGTTAATACTCAGTGAGTCATGGTCCTTGACTCATGGAGGACTTAATTTTTTTTTTGAAAATTGTTTATTTTTAAAAAACGAATAGTTAATACAAAAATATTGTTTTTTTATTAATTATTCGTTTTTTGAAAAGGGAAACAATTTTCAAAAAAATTATTATTTTACTGGACTATGATAGCGCCTTCGCCATAATTGTAAATATCAAATAAGAATAGTTGCTTTATACTTTCTGGTCTTTTACCACTCCCTTTATCCACGGATCGGTTATATCCACGTATTTTGAAAATCTAGTTGACATAGTTTTTATAGATTTAGATCCGAAAAAATATTTTGTTTATCTTATAAAAATTATTAATGTCTACACGCATGCCTTTCATTGTCGCTATGGGTTTTCTTTATCAGGGACATGGATGTCCATTGCGGGGCTCAACGTGTTAACTGGGGTTAACTAAACTGAAGGAGTTGTTTTCTTTAAGGGCCTATTTACAAATACGACGTAAAAACGCAAGAAATGCAGTACGCTGATTGGTTCAATTTTAACCATCCTTGAAATTGAACCAATCAGCGTACTGCATTTCTTGCGTTTTTACGTATACGTTTTTACGTCTTATTTGTAAATAGGGTTTAAACCCGTCCATCTGATATATTCCGGCAGAAACATGCAAAGAATTCGGCCGCACAAAGGCGAGAGATAAAACGCCCTTGTCGGCCAACCAACAGACTTTCAAGATAACGAGGTACACTGGCAAAAATAAACAAACTTGCGGACAAATCTCATAATTTATTTTTGTTTTTTGAGCCAATAAAAACACACATTTTTTTACCTATGATGTTTTTATTGAATATTAAATTATCAATAGGTATTTAATTACTGATCCGAGTTAAATTATAACATAGTAAATAATAGTAAAATTTTGTTTAAAGCTAACTTCATAGCTATGACAGTTCAAACCAGTCTATGTTTGTTGTAAAGACTCAAACAAAAAGTGTCCATTTGGTTTTATTAAAGGTACCATATCTATAACATAAAGTTTTATGAAATAATAATAATAATAATAATAACTAATTTTTAACTATTTTTGCTAAAATATCAAGCGAAAGCGACGACGAATACACCACCAGAATAAATTAAACAGGCCAAGTTTGCCACAGAAAATATTTTACCAAAAAAGTCTGCTGACCGGTAGGACGTATCATATGGATTTAAAAGAAATATACATTAGGTGTCTGTGACAGAGTGTCGGGTATAATATCATTTTACCCTTTTCGCTGTAAATGTTGCTAAAGGCTTTCAGCCCATTTTGCAGTTGTACGAATTGGATAAATTCTTGTTAAGCTATTGTTAAGCTGTTGGCGAACCCATGCCCGCAACTTGATACACATTATCAGATTGTGGTAGCCTAGCAAAACTTTCTATTAAGAAATATGATAAATAATGAAACTTACTAAAGGTTTATTTACCCAATCATTAACACTAAACTAGTGAAATGAAATATGTCAAATAATTCTGACATTTCAATGGCCAAATTTTTAGTGAGTAGTTTTAATGATTGGGTCAACCATCCAATAATAATTTACATTTTGCTTTTTTTTTTGGGTCTTGGCTGCTGATTTGTTATTTCTTGCCAGCGTGCGTTGTAATAAGGCAAGTAATAAAACGCCCTTGGCGGCCAACCAACAAACTTTTAAGATAACGACGTACGAAAGTTTTTAGGTCCTTGTACAAATTAACCTTTTCTTATGAAGCTTCATCGGCAGACTAACATCTCTACTCTAAATTTCTCTACTCCCTAACATCCCTACTCCATAACATCCCTACTACACAACAACTCTACTCCGTAACATCTCTACTCCATAACATCTCTACTCCGTAACAACTCTACTCCACACTATAGACACTCGATTAGCCACTTGTCTTAACTCAAAAGAATATTTGTCATGCTAAGTCACTGTCAAAAATGAATTCAGTTTATTAATTACTTACATATAAGTGCATGTTAAGAGTACGCGGTCATTGTTGCTTTTAGAATAATTCATTTATGAATGTTCTAGATTTACATTTAAAGATAAACGTTTTCTAGGAAAAAAATAAAATAATCTAGAAGAAGAAGATTCTTTGTTCTTTGAACTGCTCATTTATTATTAAGTGGCTAATAAAGTGCATATAGTGTGGAGTAGAGTTGTTACGGAGTAGAGATGTTATGGAGTAGAGATGTTACGGAGTAAAGTTGTTGTGGAGTAGGCATGTTTTGGAGTAGGGATGTTTTGGAGTAGGGATGTTTTGGAGTAGGGATGTTAGGGAGTAGATAAATTTAGAGTAGAGATGTTAGTCTGCCGCTTCATCTAATCCTGATAACTGAAAAGTTAAACAGTGCAGTGTACCTATACTGGAATAAAATAAACACGCACGCATTATGATTTTTTTAAGTATAAATAAGTAAATAAATAGTTATTACCGTTTTTTACCTCCATACTCAATTTTTACCAAATATCGTCGGCTTACAAGTAAAGAGCAAAGTCCAAAAACATTGTATTTGAGTTATTGATAAATTTAACTTTCATTGTTGTTTTTTAATTTTGTAATAATTGTTTTTGGAAAAAAACTACCACAGATCGCAATGACATGTTTGGTCATAATAATGTCCCATTTGCAGTTAAATAAAAAAAATTGTAGTAGTTTAATTCAACTAAATTTGAAAAAAGACATGAACTTAGTGCCTTTTACTTATATGCCCACGACGTCGGCTTACAAGTAAAGAGCACTAAGTCAATAAAATAATATAAAAAACAAGTATTTAAAGTTAAAACCCTTCTATTATCATGATAATTAAACGTAATGTATAACTATAAAGTAGAAAACAAGATGTTTACATAAATTTTCAAAAACTAGATTTTTAAAAGATGCGTTTGGACTTTTTGATTGTTTAAAGAACGTTTCCAAAATTAATAATAATAATTAATTACTATTAATTATATGAAACTGCTTAATATGCCAGAACTAAGACAGTTTTCAGAGGCCATCGGCTGTGCCGGCAAAGAAGCGTCTCCTAAAGTCAATAATTATAAACACATCGAAAGTACACGTAAAAAGCACTGTCATTTTACAGGTGAAGTTCTGTTTTTCTGTTCTGTCTCTATTCCATCAACTTTAACATAGCAAAATTTTAATGCTTTTGCCAGTAAAATAAATAACGCGATATTGTATCATATAAATGATTCAAGCAATCATATTTTTATAAATTAACTCTTTTTTAGAAATAATAACAATAATTATTTTTCTGTGGTTGCTCTTCATTGTTTTTTAACAAAGCAAATATTTTGACACCCGGACTACACATTTTAACTTAATTTTAGCTTTTAAAGTAAAGTACAAAAAGAAAATGAAAAACAACACTACGTTTCGGCAAACAAACAAAAAGTCGCTTAGTGCAGAAACATTTGAAATAATCTACAAGTAAAACGAACTAAGTGCACTAAGTGACTTAGTGCCTATTGCCAGATTAAATTTCAATCATAATTAAATTGGTGCGTTTTGTATAGTGGGTAACTCCCTTGGTAGTCCACCTAGAAGTTAGTTCGGTTTACCTGTACATAGATCATCAAAAATTAATTACAGTGCCATAAAAATCCCATTTTTGCAAAAAAGTGACTTAGTGCCTTTTACTTGTAAGCCGACGATATAATCCCATCTGACAACTTTGGATAAGGAAGCTATGTTCCAAATTTGATGTATTTAGCTTCAACCTTTCTAGACTTATCGTGTTACAAATTTTCCGGGACAGATATATCGACAAATATACGGATTTTTACGCAAAAATCTTTTTTTTAATTTAATTTAATTTTTTTAATAACGCAAAACTTTTCTCGGGGAAAGTAAAATACTTAACAAAACTCAAATCACAGATGTAAAAGAGATAAAATTCGGATTTGTAAGCAAACACAAACATATGTTTCCCCGTTTTATACGATTAGATTCGGCATGAATGACGTCCAAAAAGAAAAGAGATTGGCCTATAGCGTCTGTCTTACGATTTACGATCTTTTTGTAATACAAAAACATTCAGAAAATAGTTCAAATTGCGATATTATGTCGTAAAAAAACAAAACCTGTAAAACTTTTAATAGTTTTTTTTTTTTCGCTTTGTAACTTTTTATACTTCTGTAGCAGTTTTTTTTCTGCACTGGCAGGGAAATCATTTATTTACCAAATAAATAACTAAATCCCTGAGGTCTAATGTAGATTAACTGATCCAGTCAGTATTTATAAATGGTCAAAGGAATTACTGTGGGTGAGATTTCTCGTTTATATTTTAGAGTTTACATCGTTCTACAGATTTTACGACAGACATAAACTTGTATTCTTGTATACACTGTGTATTTGAAATAGCGTAGGAAATTTTAACAGATGATTCTACATCATAAAATATGACAAAAAGTTCCTATAAACGTATGTCTAAAAATGCATCGTAAGGGAGCTACTCCCCTTTGAAAGTGGCTAAAAAAATCGGTTTTTATTTAATAACTCAGGAACCCTTTGAGATATATCAACGAGGTTTTGCACGTCAACTAATCCTACCAAGGCCCGTTTTTATGTGTTATTTTCATTACTTATTTCAACCAGGGGTGTGCGAACCGGGGGGGGGGGGCTTATCAGTTTTTTGTCCCAAACTTTTTTCTGTGTAACTTTTTTGCAATTTTATTTTTGAAATATGATTCCTCAGGTCAAAATACATAAAAAGGTACTCTTGTTGTAATACTGTAGGATTAACCGTTTTCGAGAAAAATTCATTTGAAGGTGAAATTCCACGGTTCGAGGACGAAAAATTAAATACTAAAATTTTGAAAACCAAAATTTAATGATGCAGGGCGAATGTACATTAAAAACTAAGAAAAAAACCTCATATACAGGTACTTCCAAAAATCAATCCTAATGGAGCTATGGTCTCCTAAATATGCACCATTTTTAAAGGGCTATGGTAGCTTTAAAAGCGTTTTTTCTACCTACATGTATGGAAACTTTTTTTCTTAGTTTTTGATGCAGAATAACATTGCATCATTAAAATTTTGGTTTTTGAAATTTTAGTAGTTAATTTTTCGTCCTCGAACCGTGAAATTTCACCAAATGAACTTTTCTCGAAAACGGTTAATCCTACAGTATTACAACAAGAGTACCTTTTTTATGTATTTTGACCTAAGAAATTATATTTCAAAAATAGAATTGCAAAAAAGTTACACAGAAAAAAGTTTGGGACAAAAAACTGATAGGGCCCCCCCGTTTACCACACCCCTGGTTTAAATAAGTACGACATGCAAAGATAGGCCTTATTAGGATTAATTCACGTGCAAAACCTCGTTAATATATCTCAAAGCCAATTTCAAAGGGGCGTAGCTCCCTTATGACGCATTTTTAGACATATATTTATAGGAACTTTTTGTCATATTTTAGCATGTAGAATTACCTGTTAAAATTTCCTACGCTATTTCAAATACACCCTGTATAGCATATCAGTAGGAAAACCTATACGACGTTATTGAATTTTTTCCCTCAGCCCGCAGCGAACTGTGCATAGTCCAAAACTCATTAAATTTATACCTTATTTTATATTATTTTAGTTAAAGGTTGTAGATAGTGTTAATTAGTTTAACAATTTTAGAGAACATGTTTAGGAATATATGTATAAAATTAACTTTTAACAATAGGGTTAATCCAGCGTTGCTTACGTTTACGACTTACGCCTATTTTAACTTTTTTTTAAATGTAATTTAAAAATATATAAATTTATAAATTACATAAAATACACATTATTTAAATACAATATTTATTTTTAGTAAATAACAAATATAATATAAAAGTATAATAAGTTTAATTTGTTTGTGATAAATTTATAATTTTATGTAATGTTGCTTACGTTACATTTTGTGACATAGATTTTGACTTAATTACATGTATCTTTAAATTTCTGTTCTGTTCCAGAATATGATTTTTTTTGAAACTAAATGTGCATTTGAAAATGTTTTAGAGGTCAGGCTGTAATGTTTTAAATCTATATAAATTGCTGAATTAAGAATGAAAAGATGAAACATGTGTTGCTTACGTTACATTAAAGTTATGGTGATAATGTATTGCAAATCGAAGAGTGTACTTCGACTGAAGTTTACTAGGGGCTCTCGCGCCTCTCGCTGGCCCAACATAACAAAATAAACCTTTTCTAACGGGAGTTTGTTGAAACCTGAAATTCTATATGTTAGGATATAATACATTCATTAATTAACTAATTAATGGCAAACAAAAATCAACAAAATCATAAAATAAAATGACGGACCCGTCAAAATAACATTTTTGCACGACCAAGACTAAAACCTAATTTTACGCTTTCATTTTCGGGACTAAACTTGCCGTTTAAAAATCACGGCAACCTTGATAATATTAAAATATTATACTTACTATGTGTTTGCTGGTTCAAAAATTAGGTTTGGTGGTGTTTTGTAATAAATTAGCGATTCAAACCAATTTAATTGATTTTAACAAAGAAAACCTTTAAAAATAACATTGTTATAACAATTTATACATAACTTAAAATTTATCATCTTCGTCGTTTGTGTCAACCATATTAAAAAACAATTGAAATCGCGATAGCCATGAAACTGACTTTTCGCAATTTACAGGCATCTTGATTAAATTACGAAAATAAAACAACCGATTTTAGATGCGTGGTTTTTAATTTTAATTTTATCTACCTACCTAAATTATGTTTGGTCCTGCAAAAAATAGTGTATATACCTCAGGACTAAACTTGGCTGTTTTAGTCCCTTGCATTTCTGTTTCCGTCGCTCGCTACGCTCGCTCTGGAAACACTAATGCAGCGGGACTAAAACAGCCAGTTTAGTCCCTTGGTATATAAATAACTATTTTAGAACAGGAGGTCGTGGAAACTTGAAATTTGCTATCTAATGAAAAACAAAAATCTATAAAACCAAAAAACAAGATGGCGGACCTGTCGAAGTGACATTTTTTGAACGGGGGTCGCAGAAACTTGAAATTCGGTATGTAGGGGTATAATGAAAAACAAAAATCGACAAAACCAAAAAAACAAGATGGACGACCTGTAAATGTGACATTTTTCGAACGGAAGGTCGTAGAAACTGGAAATTCGGTATGATAAACAAAAATCGACAAAAGCAAAAAACAGGATGGAGGATCTGTCAGAGTGACATTTTTCGAACGGGAGGTCGTAGAAACTTGAAAATTGGCATGTACTATGTAGATACACAATGACAAACAAATATCCGCAAAACAATATTTCTAAAAAATCGATCTCTAGATCGAATGATATATTAGATACTTCCCTGCCCCATTCTACCATTGCGACGTCATGATCCATTGTTTCCCCCTTCCCCTAACCAATAATATGAAAAGAAGTTATAATTTGCTTTTCTTGAAATAATAAATAATAAAACTATATGCGATCCTTAAAATTACCCGTTGCTTACGTTACAAAGTTAGTGCTTTGTCTAGACAACAAAATATGAAAGAAAATAAAATAAATACATAATTACACTAAATTAAGAAAATCTAAATTTAGAAGAGTATTAATTAAAAATTAAAAAATAAAGGCAAAAAACAAAAAAAATATACTTTTTTGTTGCTATATTACAATTTTTTGGTTTGAATTATTAATATTTTAAGAAAACTATCATTATTTAAGATCCAAGCAATAAAATAGGTAAAAAAAGTAGTCAAAAAGTCTAATATCAGTTGATAATTAGACTTTTTGTCTACTTTTTTACCTATTTTGTTGCTTGGGGAAACAGCTTGATGACTATGAAATTAGTATTACCAGAAAATGCATTTCATAAGCTACCATTATTATGCTAATAATTATCTGTATTTTATTTAAAGCTAGTCATGTCACGATTTGCTGGATTATTCCAATATACATATTTCATGGATTATTACTTTAATTCACCCTACACTGTAACTGAAAATATGGTAATATCACAGCAAATAAAATAGGTCATACACTCTAAATTTGTCCGTTAAAATTACAGTAGTTTTAACTGTAATAATTAAAGCAAATTTACAATGTCAGAATGTGAATTTACAATATTTATTAAATTAACCTTAATATTACTGGGTTTAGTAAAATCTTAGCTCTTTTCCTGTCGGTACAATGATTTTGCATTAAAATTCATTCATGTGGTCCAAAAACCCAGCACTTTTACAGACAGTATTTTACCTATTAGGTATGTTGGAAAATTTTGTACGCCATAACCGAAACTTCTATGCTGGACTCGCCTTTTTGCAAGCCTCAAACCTCAGCCTGCAAATAAGACTCGTCCAGTAAAGGCATTCTTTGGGCCTAAGCAAATGACTATTTTGATCCGAATACTATCAAGATATAATTATAATGTAGTTATTATGACAAATATTGGTAAAAATTATTTTTTTTTATTTCATGCAGTATAGGGTTAAGTAGTAAACTTTAAGTTAGTAAAGTTTGAAAAAGTAAAAGGCTCGTTATCAAGATAATAATAATCCTAAGTTAAGAACTTTTAATTATGAATTGCTTTAAATTACTTTGTTTAAATATTTAAATTTTAATTCCTACGAGTCTAATAAAGCAAGCTCGTTTTAGAATGTCTTATACTTTTTTAATGACAGCCATTACACACGAGTGTTTTAATAAGTATTAAAATAATTTACATTTAAAAGTTATAATTTTTCATTGTAAAAATATATTTTTTATATTTATTTTTTAACATTTGGTATTTAATACTGTACTTGTGACATTAAATACTTTAACTGCAGTATTGTATGCAATATTTTCTTAAGCGAATATATACGAAAAGATCTACCATACTGCTAATTTTCTAGCAATAACTGCTAAAAGAACTTTCTCAGTGTATAATGTTTTTTAGTATTAAGGTTTAACATCGTTACCATCGACCAGCCAATATCTGACGTATTTTTTTCTGCATCGTAATCTCAAGCGTACTTCCTTTTCTCGACGTAAAATATTATCCCAAAGAAACTTTAAAAATGCATTAGCGTCAATTTAATAGTTCCATCCCTTTTCTTCTAGGTGATTTTTACTTTCTCATAAAGTATTGTGACAGAAAAAAAATATTCATCTTATTTTTTCTTAAAAAATCAAAATAAGCAAATAAAAAATGACGTTTGCCTGTCTGTCTGTCTGTCTGTCTGTCTGTCTGTCTGTCTGTCTGTATCCACGATAACTTAAGAACGCGTGAGCTAGAGACTTAAAATTTCATATGTAGATGTATTTTATATTATCTTAGACAAGTTCGTATTTTAGCAAACCGTTTGGAGGAGGGGGGTAAAAGGGAAGTTAAATTTTTGGTTTGGCCAAGACGTATTTATTATTCACAAAAGAAGGTAAATAAAAATTACACAAATATTTTTATTATATATTCATAGAAAATAAAATCCCAAAAGTTATTAATTAGATTAGGGTAATTCCAAGACAGACCAACTCAGCCATTTCCCTCAATTCTTTATGTTTGAGTAATATTTTGCCTACACATAGACACTATCTCTGTATGATTCAGGAATAAATTTTAAACCTTCATCTGTTGTAGGCTTGGAGATATCCGGTTTTGAAATTTATCAGTGCTCTACTTAAATGACAATGTCTAGAAAACTATAAAAGTTAGATATTTCGTTCTGATCACATTTTAAAGCTAACAAATTGATTTTTTTAATAAATAATAAAACATATGGATTCGGGTCAAAAACATGTGAAGTCCAAAATAAAATATTTTTTAGCCGCTTATTACACCAAAAATGTCACTTTTATTTTCATGAAAAAAATTATAAGTATTTGCTGTTCTTTTCTTAAGCTGTGGTTCAAATTTCAAGATGCCCATTAATTGCCCATTAATATTTTTTTTAATGTAAGTACTCTTGCTCATTCGAGACGGTTATTTTTATGGTCTGTATATGACCCTGCACAAAGAAACCTACTTAGTGTGTACTTATTTCTTTTTTTTTGGTCGGAATCTTCTGAAGAAATGTTTTTTACATAAGAATCCAAAAAAAAAAAAATTATAGCAAATAAAATTCTCTATTGAACTGTATATTTTTTAAATTTTTTAAACAATTTTTTTAAGGGGTTGATTTTTCAATTTTTTGTGCTAAAAATGCCATTTTTTAAGTTTTTTTATTGTAAATTTTTATTTATGTCAATTAAAATTAGTTTAAAAGTATGATTTACGTTTTTTCATCATTCAAATTGATTGATTTTGACAAAAAAACCCATTTTTAACCCTATTTTAAACCCAAAAAAAATGCAAAAAAAAAAATAAAAATATATAGCTAAATGAAGAATTTCATAAGCTTTAAAATGATTTATCACAGGATCCCCCTTTCCATTAAAAAAAATTACCCCCCCCCATGCCACCTGCCCACATTTTAAGAGCTGAAAGTATCAAATATATGCTAAAAGATAGTTTAAGTTGTCTTATTTAAGAGTTCTAAATTTGAAGTCGATACCTTAACTCGTTCAAAAATAAGGAGGGGGGTGACTTTTGGACTGCTCTGTATAGTTTTCGCACGCGAAAAAAAAACTGAAAAGAAAAAGTTATGTTTGGTTTAATTTAGGTGTAGAAATGTTTAATACATCCAAAAACTCAAAAAAAAAAATTTACCTTCAGGCGCCTTCAGGTCCCTTTTCGCGTGACTACATATTTTGAATATAAAAGCAATTTTATTAGAGTTGAATCCTCTTTTACAATTTAGTTTGAGATTTTAAAATTTATGTATAAAGTTATATAATATTTCAGTTTCAAGTTTTATAGATTATGCAAAAATGTATCGCGCCACGCCCATTACGAAAATTGCAAAATTTTATTTTATTGAATTTTTCTGAAATATACAACAGAAAAAAGTATTCCTTTGAACATAGCGAAAGACACGTGTCCTTGTTTAATGGAATCTTGTATACCATTATGGTGGTCCAGATTTCGAAAAAGTGCATTTTTTATTAATTTATGCTACTGACGAATTATAAATATCTATTAAATAAAAAAGTTTTTATGTCACATTTTTTTTTCTATATAAACCTATTTTAGTTATATTATGTGCATCTACGCAACGAGTATGGGGTCTAAGCGCCATCATTTTGATGCAATTTTTGTTTAAATGTTGATGTTAAATGGCGCTTAGACCCCATACCCGTTGCGTAGATAAACGTAATATTTTAAAATAACTAAAATAGGTTAATTTAGAAATAAAATATGACATAAAAACTTTTTTATTTTATTTATAATTCGTCGGTAGCACAAATAAAGAGAAAATGCACTTTTTCGAAATTTAGGGGTAATTTCTGGACTTTTTTGCAGGCTTATTTTTATACTCAAAAAGAAATAAATATAGATATCAAGGTTTTTCAATTTTATAAAATTACAAACACTAAGGTTGGTTTCATACGAATTTTATCGATATTTTTAAAGCCCAAAAAGTACCATTTAGAGTTGTCTCTATACATTTTTTTTTACTCTAGGGACGTTCTAACCAAGGCACATAGAAAAGATTAGGTAAATAAAAAAAAATTTGGACCACTCTAGTACCTGTACCATGAACCAGTCATTGCATTTAAACATTTAAATTTTTGCTATTCAAATAAAAGTAAACCGGTAAAATCCCTTAGGTTATTTAAACGGAAAATTTTCATAATGCCCTTCAAGCATGTCCAGAGACTCGCCTAACTAACCAAGCACAAGCCTGAAGCTTTTTTGGGGCTCTCCATGACCTTGATTGGCTTGATGTACCGTCACGTTTCTTGTACGCAGGTTTATACCGTTATGTTTATGGTTATAAGAGCCTTTAAACGGCGCCATAGTTATTTCCAAGTCATCTTAAATTGACGATAAAGATACAATGTGACATTCAAACGAGGGACAAAATATCGCCTTAATATCACCTTTTACATTAATCAATATCGCCCATATCGCCTCGAGATCGCCCAATATCGCCTCAATATCGCCTCCGATATCGCCTCGATACCGCCCCCGATATCGCCTCGATATCGCCCCCGATATTGCCCCCGATATCGCCTCGATACCGCCCCCTATATCGCCTCTCGATGGGACGAAAACCGCCCCGTGACTTGCCCCTCGCATTCAAAGTTTAAAACAGAGTTAAATTCGTTATTAACTTACGCAAGTTACAGTAATTACAGATAAGTAAAGTAAAATTTTATCCACGTATATATTTTTATTTGTCACCAATTAATTTTTGACCCTTTTGCAAATTTTCATCCACTTAACTTTCTGCTAGGAATTACTTTTGTAAGAATATAAATATCCTAGCCTTGTGTTAAATCATTCAAATATTGTCGATAAGAAATTCGAACAAAAGTCTTGATTAATGCAAAAGCATTAGTAGCTTTCCTTATTGTAATTGCTAATTTACAGACGTACTCGTTAACTCAATACGTTTTTCTTTCTCTTTGCTTTGAGCAATTTGTATACGGTACCTACGTATAACATGTCTACAGCGTACAGCATACACTGCACTGAGAGCTCTTTTCCGTAGTAAATGCATACTGAACGTTTTTGCTTATATGGAACCCTACGAAAGTTTAGTTAACATTCACTTGTTGTTACAATAACCAGAACTATAACAACGTTAAGTATTACTGTAACTAAACTTTCGTGGGGTTCATATAAGCAAAAACGTTAGTAACGGTAAGGAGCTCTTAGTGTGCGAATTTGTTATAGGGCCGTAACCAGAAAAAAATCTAGGTGGGCCCCAGGGTGGTACGAAATAAGCGCCTTCACCATTTTTTTAATTGCTATATTTTAATGTTTTTTTATTTTAACCATAACAGTTTTTAAGTCGATTTTCTTGGTTTAATTTTTTTCCAAATGTTTTTAATTGTTATATACACGGTGTATTTGAAATAGCGTAGGAAATTTTAACAGGTGATTCTACATGATAAAATATGACAATAAGTTCCTATAAATATATGTCTAAAAATGCGTCATAAGAGAGCTACGCCCCTTTGAAAATGGCTAAAAAATCGGTTTTTATTTAATAACTCAGGAACCCTTTGAGATGTATCAACAAGGTTTTGCACATCAACTAATCCTACCAAGGCCCGTTTTTATGTGTTATTTTCATGTACTTATTTCAACCAGGGGTGTGCGAAACGGGGGGGGGGGGAGCTTAGCAGTTTTTTGTCCCAAACTTTTTTCTGTGTAACTTTTTTGCAATTTTATTTTTGAAATATGATTCCTCAGGTCAAAATACATAAAAAAGGTACTCTTGTTGTAATACTGTAGGATTAACCGTTTTCGAGAAAAATTCATTTGAAGGTGAAATTCCACGGTTCGGGGACGAAAAATTAAATACTAAAATGTTGAAAATAAAATGGCCGACCAAGCAGATGTCACTTTCCTAACAGCGAATCTAAAACGACTGCATAAGGACGATTTAGTCAATATTATTATTAATAAATGTGTTCCAACGGACGTTAACATAGTTATGAGCTTTCCTTATTGTAATTGCTAATTTACAGACGTACTCGTTAACTCAATACGTTTTTCTTTCTCTTTGCTTTGAGCAATTTGTATACGGTACCTACTTATAACATGTCTACAGCGTACAGCATACACTGCACTGAGAGCTCTTTTCCGTAGTAAATGCATACTGAACGTTTTTGCTTATATGGAACCCTACGAAAGTTTAGTTAACATTCACTTGTTGTTACAATAACCAGAACTATAACAACGTTAAGTATTACTGTAACTAAACTTTCGTGGGGTTCATATAAGCAAAAACGTTAGTAACGGTAAGGAGCTCTTAGTGTGCGAATTTGTTATAGGGCCGTAACCAGAAAAAAATCTAGGTGGGCCCCAGGGTGGTACGAAATAAGCGCCTTCACCATTTTTTTAATTGCTATATTTTAATGTTTTTTTATTTTAACCATAACAGTTTTTAAGTCGATTTTCTTGGTTTAATTTTTTTCCAAATGTTTTTAATTGTTATATACACGGTGTATTTGAAATAGCGTAGGAAATTTTAACAGGTGATTCTACATGATAAAATATGACAATAAGTTCCTATAAATATATGTCTAAAAATGCGTCATAAGAGAGCTACGCCCCTTTGAAAATGGCTAAAAAATCGGTTTTTATTTAATAACTCAGGAACCCTTTGAGATGTATCAACAAGGTTTTGCACATCAACTAATCCTACCAAGGCCCGTTTTTATGTGTTATTTTCATGTACTTATTTCAACCAGGGGTGTGCGAAACGGGGGGGGGCTTAGCAGTTTTTTGTCCCAAACTTTTTTCTGTGTAACTTTTTTGCAATTTTATTTTTGAAATATGATTCCTCAGGTCAAAATACATAAAAAAGGTACTCTTGTTGTAATACTGTAGGATTAACCGTTTTCGAGAAAAATTCATTTGAAGGTGAAATGCCACGGTTCGGGGACGAAAAATTAAATACTAAAATGTTGAAAATAAAATGGCCGACCAAGCAGATGTCACTTTCCTAACAGCGAATCTAAAACGACTGCATAAGGACGATTTAGTCAATATTATTATTAATAAATGTGTTCCAACGGACGTTAACATAGTTATGAGTGAAACTACGAAGAAAAAATTGGATGAAACAGTGAAAAAACACCTAATTTATAGTGAAAACGTTGGTGAAGCCATCAAGACGACAGAAAAAAACGAAATCCGTATGAAAAAAACAAATGATGACAACATGCTAAAATTAGCACTCGAAAGAGCTGAAAGTGAAAATAAACACCAAGGAAGACTACTGCATCATCTTGAAAAAAGGACACATGAGCAAGAATTGCTTATAGAGATTTTGAAAAAACAATCTTTAAATAGTGATAAAAATACACCTGTTACAGGTATGCAACACGTTAAACAATCAAGTGTGCAAGGCGCTGCGCCGAGAAAACCAGTGGCAGCAAACATAGTCGAAAATGTGCCAAATAAACTGGTCGTAACTCAGGAAAAAGCAAATGGGGACGAAGCAAACGAAGATATAGCATCAGGGTGGCAAAAACCAAGATATCTGAGAAAAAACGAGCATAAAAGAGGAAGAAACAACAACATTCTTTTGGTTGGTACAGCACAACCGGACGACTGTTTTAGAGCCGCTGACAAGACTGCATGGCTTTTCGTGGGACGGGCAGCCTCTAATATGACAGTCGACAGTTTAAATAAACACTTGCAAAAAAAATTTCCTAACACAACTTTCGATATACAAGAAATAAAAAAGCACTCAATGAACCAAAACAAAAACAAGGCTTTTAAGGTTGGCTTTAATTTTAGCCTTCTTGACAGTATATTTGTTCAGGAAGTATGGCCTAAAAACGTAATTGTGAAAAAGTTTGACTTTTTTCGTCAACGAAAACACGGATTACCTGCCTAAAATAGGTGAGAAAACAACAAAAAATGTAAGTACAATCAACCCATCCACCTACAATGAACGTAAAATAAAAATATCTCACTTAAATGTTCAATCGGTAAGAAACAAAGTTGAAGAACTAGAAATACTTCTCAATGAAAGGGACTTAGATGTATTTTGTATAACAGAACACCACTTATCAATAGGTGAAGCCGAGGTTTTGCACATTGAAATTTACAATGTAGCCTCACGCTTTTGTCGCACAAAAAAAACAAAAGGTGGTGCACTCGTAATGTGCAAAAATACGATCCAGTTCACCGAGTATGAAAAACTAAACATTATTAGCCAGGAACTAGATTGTGAAATAAGTGCAGTAGAAATTATTAAGCAAAACTGTGTGATAGTAACTGTTTATAGATCTCCAGATGGAGACTTTACCCAATTTCTGAATATCATGGAAAAAATGCTTGATATCCTACATAACTCGAGAAAGCATGCTATTTTATTAGGAGACTTCAATATACATTTTGAAAAACCAAATTGTACAAAAAATGTTAGTTTCTCTGACATGATGAATGCATTTGGCTTTCAACAGCAAATTTTTGAATATACTAGAGACACCGGTTGTATAGATAATATTTTTTTAAATTTTGAAAATTCTTTAGTTTTTGATGTAAATGTTTTTAACCCATATATATCTGACCACTATATGATAAATATAAATGTTTTAATTAAAGAACCTGTTAAACAAGTGGGTAATAATGAAAAAACATATCAAACCTTTACACATAAAGGTAAAAATATTTTTTTAAACAAAATGGCCCAACAAAACTGGAGTTTTATAAACAATGAGACCTCCTTAAATAATAAATTTGATTTTTTTACTAATGTTTTATCAGAAAACTTAAATGCGGCTTTCCCGCCTATTAAACCAAAAACCAAAATAAAAAATGGCATGCTTCCTTGGTTTAACAAAAGTTTAAAGAATAAAAGGGACCATGTCCATTTACTAAATGAACTTTTTAAAAATTTTAGATTTCCTGAACTGTCTGATATTATAAGGCACCATAGATCTGCCTACAGGAAAGAAATAAGTTAAGCAAAACAAGCAGCAAATTCTACTTACATCAGTGGAGCCAGTAACTGTGCGAGGGCAGCTTGGAATGTTGTTAACCAACAAAGGCGCAAAAATACTAGCAAGGAGGAAGTGACAATCCCAGCCAATGAGCTCAACAAATTTTTTGTAACAATAGCAGATGACTTGGTTTGTAAACTTGAAAAACCCAAAAAACACTCAGGTATTTATTTAGATAAATTAAACAAAAAGAGAGAAAATTGCTTTAGTTTCAGGGAGTTTTTCCCCAATGATGTTAGTAAAGCTATAGACTCTTTAAAGAACAAAAACAGTAGAGATATTTATAACATAAATGTAGATATTATAAAAACAATCAAGGATACTCTTATAGAACCTTTAACACTATTATTTAATATGTGTATAAGGGAAGGACAATATCCAGACTGTTTTAAGATTGCAAAGGTCATACCGATCTATAAAAAAGGGGATAAAAACGATCCAAACAACTATAGACCAATCTCGTTACTGCCAGTGGTGTCGAAGGTTTTTGAGCATTTATTGAAAACTCAAATTTACGAGTATTTTGAGCAAAACAATCTGTTTACAAAAAGCCAATTTGGCTTTCGAAAAAATAAATCCACCACTCTAGCAATATGCAACTTGCTAGAAAGCATCATATTGGGTTATGAAAACAAAGATTACACAGCAGCAATATTATGTGATCTCACTAAAGCTTTTGACTGCGTGGATCATCCAACGCTGCTCAAAAAGTTGAGATATTATTGCTTTAGCGGGATTGCTCTGGAGTTGATAGAAAGTTACCTTACTGAAAGGCAACAACTAACATTGGTGGGGGATAAGCTCTCTGAAAGTGAGGTCATTAAACATGGAATTCCACAGGGGTCCCTTCTAGGGCCTCTTTTGTTCCTCATCTACATAAACGATATTAACATGGCTGTTGATGAGGTTGAGTTTGTTTTGTTTGCTGATGACACCACATTCCTCCAATCTGACAGCAACTATGAGTCACTGATTGCAGACATGGACTCCAAACTAAAGCATGTAGAGGACTGGTTCATAGCGAACAAACTGACTCTCAATGCCTCAAAAACAGACCACATTACTTTCTCATTAAGACAGTTGACAGTAGATGAGAAGCAAAAATATGTGAAATTCCTTGGAATCCACTTGGACCCATGCTTAACCTTTGAGAAGCATGTAGATATAATATCTAAAAAAATTACTAGAGCAATTTTCCTCTTAAGAAATCTAAAAAAAGTGGTTGATCAGGGTACTGCCAATATGGTTTACCATGCTCTTGTACAAAGCTCACTTACATATGGGCTCTTGGCATGGGGGCACTGTCCAAACGCTGACAGAGTTTTCGGGTTAAAACGGAGAGCTGTCCGAGTACTGTCAGGATTAGGGTACAGAGCTGATGTAAAATACAAGTTTAAGGAGTTAAACATACTTACCTTACCTAGTAGGTATATCTATGAGTGCCTAATCTATGTAAAAACAAACAGAAATAGTTTCAATAATTATACTCACCAATATGAAACTAGAAATAGGAGTAATATCTGTATAGACTTTCAGAGATTAGAAAAATCTAAAGTAGGTACTTTATATTATGGCCCTAAAATGTGGAATAAACTACCAAATGAATTAAAGGAAATGGACATGACCCCTTTTAAGGTAAAAATCAAAAAATTGTTAATCCAACATGCGTTTTATTCAGTTGAAGAATTTTTAAATGTGAATTTTGTACTTTAAATGTGATCCTAAATGTGATTTTAAATAGTTATGTACTTATTTATTATTATTTATTTATAGATATATATATTTTTTTCATGACATGTGCAAAAAATTTGTAATTTTAAAGCATGAATATACATTGAATCTTGAATCTTGAAAACCAAAATTTTAATGATGCAGGCCGAATGTACATTAAAAACTAAGAAAAAAACCTCATATACAGGTACTTCCAAAAATCAATCCTAATGGAGCTATGGTCTCCTAAATATGCACCATTTTTAAAGGGCTATGGTAGCTTTAAAAGCGTTTTTTCGACCTACATGTATGGAAACTTTTTTTTGATGTAGAATAACATTGCATCATTAAAATTTTGGTTTTCGACATTTTAGTATTTAATTTTTCGTCCTCGAACCGTGAAATTTCACCTTCAAATGAATTTTTCTCGAAAACGGTTAATCCTAAAGTATTACAACAAGAGTACCTTTTTTATGTATTTTGACCTGAGGAATCATATTTCAAAAATAAAATTGAAAAAAAGTTACACAGAAAAAAGTTTGGGACAAAAAACTGATAAGGCCCCCCCGTTTCGCACACCCCTGGTTTAAATAAGTACGTGAAAATGACATACAAAGATGGGCCTTATTAGGATTAATTCACGTGCAAAACCTCGTTAATATATCTCAAAGGGTTCGTGAGTTATTAAATAAAAACCGATTTTTTTAGCCAATTTCAAAGGGGCGTAGCTCCCTTATGACGCATTTTTAGACATATGTTTATAGGAACTTTTTGTCATATTTTATCATGTACCTGTTAAAATTTCCTACGCTATTTCAAATACACCCTGTATTATTTTTTTAATGCCGCAAGCGAAACTTTTTAAAAATCTTAAGGGTTTGTATTTTTCATATATCTAAGAATTTGCATCTACAAATTATTTTGTAAAATCTATTACTTGATATTGTGACAAATTATTAGTAATTATGTTTAGCACCGCAGGCGAAAAAAATGGAAATGTTCAAGGTCACGTATTTTACAACACCCCAGAGTTAAAAAAAACATATTATATCGAGGGCTTCATAACATAGGGGCGTATGTGACATTTTTTTTATTTTAAAATGTTGATGGTTATAGGTTTACAGTAACAATAACCGAATAACGTTCTTTTACTGTAATAACTTGCATTCAATGACTAAAGTTGCTTGGGTTTCCCAATATACAATCGTTTAGTATTTAAATACTTAGTAACACATTCTCAATGTACAACAAACAGCACATATTCTAGGTTTCCATTAAAATTATACTAACATTTTCATTGGCTAGTCATTACCCAAGTATTTATGATGTCCAGTCATATTGTTATTATAGTGAGAATAATCTACTAAGAATATCTTTTAGTATTTTGTTTTTACATGCCAGCAGAGTCGGCTGCTGCCTTGAACGAGTCTATTTTCCCAACTCACAGAATCAAACTAAATAATTATTTTGTCTTTTGTAACTGACTATTTTTGTACCTTTTATGCCTCCCTCCATATAACCCTTTATTGAGGGTCTATGAAACGTGTACACATTTACGCAAAATGAATTTAAAATTTATGTACTTTGCATGATAAATTTATGACAATTTTATGCAAAATATATATTCATTGCTGGCGGTATAAAACGGCATTGTGAAATAATGTGCCATGTGAAAAATTATGCATTATGTTGCATAAGAGGTTGCATATGGCTACGTGGGCAAATTCTAACAATAGTTATTAAGGCTCTCTATAGGCCTTAAGTTAAGGCGAATTAACTGCGTTAATTTAACTCAGCATTTTTAGATTTAGTTTTTTCAAGGCATTTACTAATCAAGTTTTGGTTTTAATTTAGATCAATTATAGTCTTTCACACGGTAAGAAAGCTCCGACGAAAGGGGGAGGTATCACGCGCGCTCTCTTTTTTACGTCATAAGCGTCATAAAACGACAACATCCTAAGAGTCAAACCACTTTAACCTTTTCTCTATATCGGATTTTAAACTTTTAGGCATTGATTCATATAAAGGATCTTAAATGAAGTACTCATACCAAATTTTAGCAAAATCGAAAATATAAAATAAAATATGTTCCATTCTAGTGAAACCAGCGGTATCGAAAATATAGGTACACAAAAATTCAGAATTTTGTCAATTTCTTTTTACTTCTGGACCACTGTGGGCGCGCCCGGGCGGTCAGGGGCGATAACCTGCTTTTCGTTTTGTTATCGCCCCCCTTAGTCCAACACTGGATTTTGAGCATTGCATTATAACTGTAAAACTCTCAAGCTTAGGAAAAGATAAAAAGTTAATGAAAAAAATATATTAAATATATACAAATATTTTTGTATATAGTGTTGTAAGCGATAACGAAAAGCATATTTATATTAAAACTATTTTGCTCTGTGACCCCTGAAATCGAAACCGATTTTCAAAAAAAAAAAAACGTAATTCCCACACCCTAGCCCACCATTTTTATTTGTCCTCAGATTAATCCGAAAAAGTTTACTTTTTTGGGCTCTTATAACCCATCTCTAATAAAAACTGGGATTTACTCGAAATCTACGCAGTAGAAATTTTTTAAATTAAAAATTCGGTTTCAGCACACAAATAGGCATGATAGGTTTAGTCTTTGGAGAAGAAAACTTTTTTTATAAACCAGTGTTTAGTAATTGAGACCAAGTTCGCTTTCGAAAGAGCGTGCGGTGTTGCAACGTTGTCATTTTATAACTTCTTGGGAAGATCTTATTTCCACATGCTGTATGTTTGAAAACTAGACAAAAAATGTAGCCCTTTATTTCTTAGTTGCCCAATATGACATTTATTTGCCATACTTCTTAGTTAGTTAATTGTCAGAAATATGTTACATAGCCTTTTCTTTCTCCAGACTCTTTAATTTATTAGTTCCCATTTGCCACAAGAGATTTTTTCCTTCTTTCCCGTTTTTAAAACAGAACAATTCTTCGGTATCCGCAATGGAACTTGGAAAAACATTTTAAAATTCCACAAATCATTTTTATAGCGCTTATTATACCGTTCACAGCACGCAGTGTTTGAAGAGTATTATACGATGCATCGCGATGGTCTTTTTTTCAAAATTGTCAAAAAAATAAGCTGGATCAAAAATGTGTAATACAAATTGTGTATATACAATAGTTATTTATATACCAAGGGACTAAACTGGCTGTTTTAGTCCCGCTGCATGAGTGTTTTCCGAGCAAGCGTAGCGAGAGAGGAAAACAGGAATGCAATATACCTAAAATATAAACAATTTTTTGCACGAGCAAACATAATTTAAAATAAAATTAAAATTAAAAACCATGCGTCTAAAACAGAATGTTTTATTTTCGTAATTTAATCAAGATACCTATGAATCGCGAAAAGTCAGTTTCACGGCTATCGCGATTTCAGTTGTTTTCTTAATATGGTCGACACAAACGTCAGCTCGAAAAAATGGACGAAGACGATTAATTTTAAGTAATTTAAACAATGTTATTTTAAAAGGTTTTCTTCCTTAAAATTAAATAGATTCGTTTAAATCGCTAATTTATTATAGAACATCACCAAACCTAATTTTTGTACCAGTAAAGCACAAAGTATGTATAATATTCTAATATTATCAAGATTGCCGTGATATTTTCCCTAGGGAGAAAAACGGCAAGTTTAGTCCCGCAAATAAAAGCCTAAAATTAAGTTTTAGTCTTGGTCGTTCAAAAATGTTTTTTATTACATTTTAAACAACTTTGGAAAAATCTGTCTGTCTCTCCATCCGCCTGGAGTTGTGTCACGTTTTTTTGTGAACGCAATATCTTAAGAACGAAATATCCGGTCGATATAAAGTCTACAGGAAAAATCAAGTTCCATGAGAAAAAAAAACTCTATTTTAAAAAAATCTATTTAAAAATAAATAAAGTTATAATTATATATGTTACAGTAAAAGCTCGAAGTTTGGTTAATCCTAGGATTCGTGTTAAACCTAGGATTTACCAATTAGATATGGTAAAAGTACGAAAAAATGTATTATCTATATAATTTCGGACTTCTACCACGTCATAACGGTCAATCTTAGGATTTTCCATTTCATATTGGTAAAAGATAGTTTTGGTTTGTAAAAAAATTCTTGTTGGCGGTTATATCTATTAAGTAAGTACTAAAAAAGAAAATAAAAAGTAGATTTTTTTTAATTTAACACACTGTTATACTCTACATATTATTCAAGTAAAGTTATGAATCATTAACCATAGTACTTAGTTATGTTTATTATAAATTTATAAAAACTTACTTGTTAGTATATGATAAACTTTTGACAATTTGAACTGCATAGTTTGCCGGAATTTTATTACTTTCGCGGATGTTCTTGCTAATAAAATAAGTGTAAGAGGAGCAGTGCGAAAATGTTTTTATCTGGCGGACATAGCATCCATGAAAATAGAAATCCTGTTGGTTCTCAAGAATAGTTTATGAAGATTACGTCGGACCTGATGCCGTTTCTTATCACTTTAATAAAGCTTAGAAATGTCGAGCTTTTTCAGCAGTCATTTCGGTTTTGGATCGATTTTTTTATATATGGGGAGTAGCCTTCAAATTTATGCACTCATTCAAAGGTTTTTGTATTCACACTTCCAATTAAAATCTATTTCTGTGTGTCAGTTAAAAATGACCTTTATTTAAATATTTACAGATGATTTTTCAAATAGAAGTCAAATACTTAAACGCATACAAACGTATTTTGGATCAAAAAAATAAAAAAATAGTATATTGTTTTACTAAGAGGAAAAATGAAGGTTTTTTTACTAGTCTGTAGAATTACAGACCAGTAAAAAAAGATTTTTTCATCTGAGGGAAACATACAATTTTTTCTTCAAGCGTCCTAAATATTATTTTTTTATTTAATTTATTCAATAATAAAGTATGTTTTTTTTTATTAAAATAGGCCAATAAAACATTTTCTAAACTTAAACCTTCACTAGCCCATTTTAAAAATTTTGCGTATGCTGAATTGTACACTTATCGAGATTTTGATGACGTTTTTGCACATAATCTCGAGTCAAAGACCTGTTTACATAATAACAAACAACTGTGAAGTATGGCTGTCATCAAAATCAAAGACTGCTGCCGCTAGTGGCGGTTTTGCTTACTAACTTTTTTTTTACGGCGTACAAGAATTAACTCATTTTTTAACTGTAAAAAAAATAGATCCCTTCGATCTATTGTGTTCAGTTATAAAATATGAACATTTTAGTACGAATGAAGATTTTTTTTTGGTACGGGCCTGGGTTCTACGACTCCTGGGTCCTGTATATTATATACGCTGTGAAAAGTATACTATGGTAAGCGAAGCATTACATATATTTACAGCTTGTTAATAATTGAGATGGTTCTCTTTTGAATCTTTTCGCGATTTAGAGAGAGTGGGTTTTTCTAATTTATATTTATTATTGTTATGAGGAATATAAATTAAAAAAAATTCAATTTTACTTTCGGCACCGTCCCCTTTTTACTTTTATATTTTCAATGTAAAATTATATTTAATTTGAAATAATTGTTTTTTCAATGTTTTTTTTTAACCATTCGCTTTGCTTGATGTATGTAGTCTGATTTGATATTCGATGTGATATTTTGATCATTTTTCGGCTAAATTATGCATTGGGCGATAAGCAAACTTGTAGCTCTTGAAATTCTCTATAAGTTTCATATATTATAGGTTTTCATAGGTACTTTGGTAGGTTTACAGAGGGCGCCACTCGACTTTCACCACCCACTGTAACCGTAACAAAATACTTATGAAAATTCAAAATTTATATAACTTATAGAGAACTTTAAGAGCTACAAGTTTGCTTTTAACAACTTTTATCCTACGATGAATAATTTGGCTGAAAAATCGAAAAAAACAATTTTACCCCCAACATGACCATATTTGAAAATGTATAACTCGATTGTTATTAATATAATAAAAAATGATCCAAACAAAACTTGTTGGAAATTTTTTCCTTAACAAAATTGGTCATATATGATACATTTTTATCTTAAGATGCATATTTAGCGAGATAATCGCACTCACCCCTAAAATTTAAGATAGCGGACATCCCTTACGCAAATTATCCGTTGAAAAACTAACAGGAGTGTTCTGTTACTATCCACTACTTTCCTTTAAAATATCAGCCCGTGTACATTTATTGCAATTTAACAATTATTTGACTGGACTAACTCTACAATCAATAAATTGTATAATACAATTTGCCCTACATAGCCGAAACGCAGTATATGAATATCAATACATTCGATATTTGTGTGGTCATATAAAAATCGACTGTACCTATCGAGGTACTTAAGGTTATCTCGAAATACTACGTTTCTGATAAGCAGGACCGTATTTTAGGATTTATATTGTAATAAATATTAAATAACATCAATTCCTGTAAAACGAAGACTTCAATATTAAACTACTGAACTTTTGATTTTAGGTCCCGAAAATTGGGAAGTTGTGAAAATAACCCTTACTCTCCCGAGACTAAACTAATGATACATTTTCGATTTAATTGTGTTTTTTTATATTTGCTATGCCTAAAAAGAAGAAAAAAAAATAAAAAATAAACCAATTTTTTTTGTTAGTTTTTGCTTGAGTTTTTGTTTTCAGGAGAGCTGTATTATACTGAATTAAATTTGCATATTTGTTTGCAACCTAGAAAGTCTATAGAAGTATTTTGGATTAATATTGCCTAAAAGAAAAAATAAAGAAGTAAAGTCACAATTGTGAGGGATAATAACACAGATACACAAAATGAAAAAAATGTCCGGAGACCATTTGGACTTTTTTTCTATGTATTGTGAGGAGCTGAATCCGAATTTGAGGCCAAAAAAGCACCTTATTTTATTATTAGTTTTGAAAATAACCTCAAAAAACTTTATTTTCATGCTCAAAAATAAAGTTTTTTGAGGTTATCAAAACTAATTGGATGAGGTGCTATCTCGTCCTCAAATTTAGCGTCTCAAAATTCGTATGAGTACAATGTTCTCCGAAAAAAATCCGGAACTTTTTTTCTTTTTGTGTCTGTGATGTACCTACGTTGGATAAAAAATACATCATGTTACTGTATCAAAAATAAAATAAAACTTGAGAGTTTTTGAATTGATTTGATACGTATCTTTTGTCTTTCTACATTGCAATAAAATGAGATAATACTAGATTTTTGCGAATTGAAGCTGTTTTCAGAAAACGTACACGCAAAAAAACTATTCTAATATGAATTATTTTTGATACTTGTGAAAATAAAAGTAAATAAAGATATTTAACGAATTTAAAAAAGTTCAATAATTTAGTAAGTTTATTTAGTACTTCTTTCCAATAAAGTAATAGTATTTTTCCTACGATCTAGTTAGTAGTTAGAAGTGGTCATCAGCTGATTTTACATATATGCTGTCAGAAAATTAGTAAAAGTGAAACACATAACCTCAAATTTACTAACTAATTTTAAGATAATTTTTGCTTTTTTTTTTATGTTTAGGTGTTAGGACGTAGAAAAAATAGTATACGCACCTCGACGCAAATCATTTCAATGCACATCGAGTGCTTTTTTTACTCGGCTGAATCTCGTAAAAAAAACGCACTCTCGTGCACTAAAAACTAGGTTCGCGTATTTGTATTTTAAATACTTATTATAAATATTTACTTGCCATCTTTCATTTAATTTCTTTAAAACTTCTCTGTGTGTAAAAAATCACAAATAATAATAGTTTATTATACAAGGGCAAAAAATAATGTCTTTAGAGAGATTATGGAGTTTGCCACTCGAGCTCGGAGAAAAAAGTTGGCAGCCGTAATCGCCCTAGAACCAGTTTTCGTCCGTGCATCATACCCTATTTTTTGTTCGCTTGAAAAATCAAACTGTTCTTACTCTTATTATACATTAAATGGCTCTACATCGAATAAAAAAAGTTTTGATGTTTACTGAAATATGATTATTCTTCTCATGAAGGCAATAAAAGTATTTTTCAAGGAACATTGTTTATTTTGCATAATAAATATAACGGATTTAAGTGCAATTGGCATTATTGTGAGCGTTCGCAAAGTTCACAAATCGTTTTCAATTGAATAGTTCGAAACAAGTTTATTTCATTCAAGATTTTCTTTTTCCAGATATATTCTTATAAATTGAGTAAAATTTTATGAATATAAAAAAAAACAGAAAAAAAAACAGAATATACTAAAATGCCAATAGTTATAAACCCGGTACTGGTATATACGACCAGGGTCGTATTTATTCCGGGGTCTGCAGACGTCTGCTTATAGTTAAGTATTGATATCACTTGATATCAAGTTTGGACTATAAAATACTAAAATGTCCCTGTTCTGTGCATTTTAAATGTTCTTTTTTTGTCTATAGGATTTTTTAAACATCTTCTGGGACATATATGTCCCTACAGGAGCCCAATACTTGAAATCGTAGGAATTAATTCTCTCGAGAAAATATTCTCTAGATGAAATTCTCACGAGAATCAATCATGAAAATCTCTATTCTTGAACATCGTAGGAATCAAATTCCGATGAGAAATTCACAATTCTCATTAAGAGACGTACGACGAAGCCTAAGTTCGTTTGATATTAAGAATAACCAATCAGATCATTGGATTCAATTAACAATTTCATATATTATTATTTTGGCAACACTAAGTGTTTATATTTTGACATGTGTTTGGTTTTGTTCGTTTTGAGTTATATTTATAAAAGCCAAAAGATAGTATTTTGTAAGTATTTACGTCGATTTGCAATCGATTTGCAATCTATTACACCAGTTATTCCTGGGATTCTGTATTTTTCAAAAAATTGTATTCTATTTCGTTGAGGTTCAGCCAAAGTACTGGGGAAGTGAATCCATGTGTTAAATATTGCTGGGTCGTTCAAAGCTTCAACCACCTCTTGTATACTTCTACTTAGTGTAGCTTGGCTTACACCAGAGCAATAGACAGAGCTTCCCACAGAGGTTTGGTAACTTCCAGTCGCAAAAAAAATTAAAGCTATTAGCATCTTTGTTGATTTTTTAACTGAAGATTCCCTAGTGGGTTCGATTAAATAATCGTCCAAAATATCTGTTAGATACCTCACCAAACCTTAGTTAATCTAAAGTTTTTAATAAAAAGGTGGTTACTTAAATTAAATGGGTTTTTATCCCTAATAAAATGTTATCTTTCATTCTGCATGGCAGCATCAGCATCTGCTTAATTTTGTAAAACCATTAGTTGTAAGTGTATATTTTCCATAATTAGATATTCTCCAAAAGAACAAAAAAAGTATAAAAATCAACCACACAAGTGTCAAAATTTTGAGATTATAACCTACAATATAAAGATTCCGAAGAGAATTTCCAATATAAGTATTTTTCAAGGAACATTGTTCATCTTGCACAATAAATATAACGGATTTAAGTGCTGTTGGCATTATTGTGAGCATTTGCAAAGTTCATAAATTGTTTTCAGTGGAAAACTTCGAAACAAGTTTATTTCATCCAAGCTTTTCATTTTTCAGATGTATTCTCATAAATTGATTAACAATTTATGGATATAAACTAATTTTATATTCTAAAGTGCACACGCAGAAATAATAACTAAAAACAAGTACGTATTATTCAGATCAAGTGGTTCCAAAGTTTGTATATCCGCAAGCATATTAGGTACTCAAAACAATTTTTTTGCTTGATTGCGTATCTTACTTAGACATAGTGGTTAAAACTTGGATCAAGTAAAAGTGATTAGTTTGAATAATAACATTTCTTGTATTGAGTTTTAAATATTTATTTATTTATTTATTTATTAAGTACAATATACCCTGCGAGCTGGGCTGTTTAATAGGGCTTAACATAATAAACTTAAATAAAATAGAGTAAGTACATATTTATACTGAGTATTTAAAATTCAAAATAAATGAAAAATAGTACTATGGTCTGTTTCATCAAGCAAGATAGTAAATTAACCATCGCACAGTAAATATTTTTACAACAGGATCTAATAGTATATGTTTGTGTATAGAATATAGTTATGTTTTATAAAACAAACTACGCAGTATATTCGCACATCCAGTATTCGAATCTATTTTGAAAATATTCACTGTGCGATTTTTAATTTACTATCTTGCTTGATGAAACAGACCATAATACTAATTTCTTAAAAATAAGTACTAATTAAACTTAAAACTAATTATTGATTTTTTTTAAATTCTAAAACTATAGTTAAATATAGGATGATTTATTTAGATATATGAGTTTAATTTTTATTTATAAAATAGTCAATAATTGCTATTTAAATAATCTTGTTACTTATAACAGAAAAATTCACAACTATCAAACAAGATCACAAAATCAGATTCATATAAATAGGACCAATTCAGCGAGAGCAATAAACAGTTTGTTTTTTAAAGGTGTTGGTGAATTGGATGAATTACCAAATAATGTTAAAGTATGAAATTCATTAAATTAAATTTCAAAACTTATAACATTAAACAAAAACAATGCATTTATAAAAGCATTTTTTTGTATTTTAATATTTAATTTTTTTAAAAACATAAAACTTAGTTACCTTAGAATGTCTAATAAAAACAAAAAAAAACGATTGTTCATTGCTATATATACTCGGCGCATTATCTATCTGAGTAACAAATTGGATCAAGGAAGCTATGATTAGTGGTTTAAAAATGACTTTTAGTAATATTTTTGTAGCCCATTGTGCTTTTGATAATTTTTAACATTTAGGTTAAATTGACTGTCATGTTACGTCTTACAAATAATAACAAAATCTGTTTAAAAAGTAAAACTTTGTTCAAAATTATAATAAAAGTAAGTTTTTATTCATAAAGTGCTATTATAAACTTAAATTTAACATTACCTGAATAAAATTACGGACCAGTATTATTTTAACAAAAAAATTCTCTGTTATGGTGTTTACTTCAAAAATTTATAGAGCACTGCTTTATATTACTTCATTTAAACAAAATGTTTATAGATTGATGCTTTAGTTTTCTTTTTATGCACTTTTCTTGTTATTTCTTCTTGCTAAAGCAAATTATTTGGATTTTTTTATAAATGTCAAAATAATGTCTTGATTGACAATAAATTTTAAACAAGATGAAAACCTTACATAAGGAACTAAATATATTCTGCCAACCAAATAACAAGAAACAAATGACCATCAACTCAGATAGATAATGCGCGGAGTTTAAGTACATACGTTTTATCGTTATTTAAATTGATAATTTATTATTGTATTTAATAATTTTAACAATTTAACGTATTATTATTTAAAGTACCTACTCATATCAAAGATCGTTTTTTGTTTTTTTATTACATATTCTAAGGCAACTAAGTTTTATTTAAAAAATAAATAAATATCATTAAGATACAGAAAAATGCTGCTTTTAAATATGCATTGTTTTTGTTTAATGTTTTATTTTTTGAAATTTAACTTAAAATATATTAACAATTAGAAAAACAATTAGAAAAAAAACAATAACTGACTAAAAAAGTTGTTTTATTGTTGATTTTTCTTTTTTTATTATTTTTAATGGTAATTTTGTGCCAATAAATTTTGATTGAAATACAATAACAATGGATATCAATCTTTTAAGAAAAAAATATGTGTTGTTTTATATTTTTCCTGAGAAAATTACTAAGCCGAGAATAATTTTGCATATTTTAAAGCGAGGAGATTACAACCTTAGGTGAATCTGAGGTGAGGTGTTTCCAGATTTAGCATTATTAATGTTTTTTAAAAATGTTATTGGTATAAAAAAATACTACCTACCTCTCTCTATCAGATACTCAAACAGACTGAACCATCGTATCTTTAACCGACCCAGACTTCTTAAATTCTCTGTATATTTGCCAAGTAATATATTTGCTAATTTGAAAACTAGCTTATCTATGACGCCGACAGGGGGCGTTAGAAAACTGAAGTTGCTCCCTTATTAACATATCCACAGCTAAACCACTTGAACATTTTTATTATTTTTTTTTTCAGTGCCCTCTGTTTTTTGTTGCTTTTTTCAATTTTTTTGGAAAGTTTTAAATAATACAGTTTGTATAGTAAATATTTAAATCTAAAAAAGTCCAAACCCAAATCTATCTTTGTAAGTTAAAGTTGATAAAAATTCACTGGGTCGACGAATACATCTGTAAACAGAATAAATAAATACGGAGAACAAGATTTCTTAACTTTTCGAGTTCGAACTTATTGAATATTGATATGTTCCTCTTAGCCATTTATTTACTTTCCACACGACTACAGCAGCAACAGTAGTGTTAGGTTTTTAACGTGTTTTTAATTTATGTGTTTTGTTATATGTGTTGTTTGTTTGCAGCCCCCCCCCCCCAGGAGGGTTTTAAACTACAATTTTTAAAAATTTCTAAACTTCCTGATTAGGAAAAATTTGAATCAAGCGAAATGTATATGACTCGACCCTGTTGAAAATGACGGGTTTGTGCACCATTTATACCCGCCCAGACCCGTCATTTTCAGTAGGGTAATCTTAAAATTATATAATATATATTATGTACATTTTTGGATAGTTTTCTTTGTACAGGGTTCTACAGATCAGGGAAAACAGTGAAAACAGGGAAAATTCATACAAATTTTGGGCTGAGGCGCTAGATCTTTCTTACATTTTGGTGAAATTGGAATTATAAAACTGTTTTAAAATAAAAGTTTGTAAAATAAATTGCCTGTAGCACTAGGGCTTTCTTACATTTTTTTGTCTAAGATTGTAGAACTTAAGCGTGAAATTTGTAAATACTTTCGCCTGCGGCGCTGGAGCTCTCTTGTATTTTTTGTGAAATTTAGAATAACAAAAGTGTTTAAAAAAATAGACCATCAATTTTGTAAAAATTTTTCGCCTGTGGCACTGGGCTTTCCTTCGTTTTTAACTAAGATTTTAAGCGTGAAATTCGGAAAATTTTTCTTTTCTTGCATTTTTCTTGCATTTTTCTAAAATTTAAAATAATAAAACTGTTTGAAAATTAAAGTTTAAAAAAAAATTGCCTGTAGCACTAGGGCTTTCTTACATTTTTCTCTATTTAGGATTGTAGAACTTATGCGTGAAATTAGAAAAAGTCTCGCCTGCGGCGATAAAGTTTCCTGCATTTTTGTAAACTTTTAAATTTAATTAATTTAAATTTAAAAGATTAATTTAAAATTAAAATAGACCATTAAATTTGTAAAAAATTTCGCCTGCGGAGCTAGGGCTTGCTTAAAAGTAAATCTGATCATAAAAAAATTCTAACTCCACCCCCAAAGGGGCGGGGGTTAGTTTTCGTGAAAATTGGTATATTGGGGTTTTACAGGTCGCTGAATATGAATCTTATAATACAATTTTTCTAGTTTCAACTTCTGAGGGGTGGGGGGTAGTTTTTGTGAAAATTGGTATATTGGGGTTTTTAAGGTTGCTGAAAGAGAATGTGATAATAAAAAAGTTCTCCACCCCCTAAGAGGCGGGGGGTAGTTTTCGTGAAAATTGATATATTTTTAAGATTGCTAAAAGTAAATCTAATAACAAAAAAAATCCATTAGGGAACGTTCAAGTATTACGTAACGCAAATTGTACCAAAATTCATACACTTCATACCCCGGTTCTCGCGTTATTATAGATTATAGAGATTTCATATTTTGGCTACCCCCCCTAATAGGGAGTGTGTTAGGTGGGGTAGCCAAAATATGAAATCTCTACAGCCTTGAATAACGCGAGAACCGAGCTATGAAGTGTATGAATTTTGGTACATTTTGCGTTACGTAATACTTGAACGTTCCCTTATACGCGTGGAGGTGTAAAATGGGAAAGCTCTTTAACTGGACAGTGTATTATGTTTTAAATTCTATTATTACCTGATTTTTTTCCAAAATCATTAGTTTTAAAAAACTAATAATTCGCATTATGGGCTTTATAAAAATGCAAACTAAACTTTTTGCTTCAGTGGCAGAGAGTTTAATGGGATTAAATTTTATTTATAAAAATAAAAATAAAAAGTCCAAACCTAGCGAAAATATCTGGAGTTGTGGGGTAACAAAGATTATTGGATTTTTATTGCTAATTATAGTAAAAAATAGACTGATATGATAAATGCTCTAAGCTAAGATTTTACTACCTGAGAGATTATATTTTTATAGTGAATAATCCTGATATTCTAATGGATGTTGAGAATTTGGCCTTGACACATTGTAGGTGTTTAACTATATAATTAAGAGTTAATTTACTACTATTAGTTACAAAAGTTTAAACCATTAAAAATAACAATATAGATTGCTTACAGTTAACTTTTAGAGGGTTTTCAAAAAAGCAAAATATGTACCTTTTTTTTTGCTAATTAAGGTGTACTTTTTAATATTAAACCAAAAAAAAATCGCATTCATATAGATATGTATATGCATATGTATGAGAAAATATGATTTAACAAACTTTTTACGAGTGAATAAATATTTCAATAAATATGATGCATACATATCGCTATAAAATTTATATTTTGAACACATTCCAAGTTAGTATCATGTGGACTTAAGTTTTATAGGGTTTATTTTCTAGTTCAACACAAGATTTTATTTTTGTATTTTTCAGGACATGAGGGTTAAAAAAAATCGTATTTTATGAAATACCCTAATAGATTAAATAATTTGTTAGCCCTTAGGTACTGACGCACTATGCCGCCCAAGCCCTGTTTTGTTGTCCAAAAAGGAAAAACAATTTTCATAAATAGAACATAAAATCGTCTAAAAAACAATAACTAGACTATACTGCGTTATTAAAAAGCATTGGTTTTGTTTTTAGTTAATTAGGGTCTAAACGCCAGTCGATTTTCTATACCGATGTAAAATTTAATTTTAAGCTTATATTGATGCGTGTAAACTAAAATAGCATTTTTTCTTAAAATACTTACGTTTGTTCACTAAGATAATCTTAGATAATCTTAGTAAGATTTGGTAATATCATTGTACAAACATAGCTTTAATAAATAAACATAATATTTAAGGTAAAATTAAGTAAGTCTTATTTTTATATTGATGCCTTAGGCCATTTTTTTAAATGACAAGCGCAAATACAATTTACAAATAGTTGCGCGCGAATTGACGCGCATTTCTTATTTTTATATTAAAATTTTCTCACAGAAGTGGTCTAAATATTGTATAAATGATAGATAGCCAAAGTTAGCCAAAATTAAGTTATAAAAATTTTTCTAGGAAAAAATACAAATTTTTGATATTTTCTAATATACACAGTTCTTAAATTATGTAAATATTAGATAGCTGAAATAAAACAAAAAAAAGTTATAATCATTTTTATTTGGAAAAATAAGCATTATTCCAGGTAGGCTTGAAATTTTATTTTCAAAAAAAGTTCATTCAATTGTTTATATTGAAAATGCTCCTAAATTAACATATATAAAAAAAAATATTTAAACTTGGCTTCTGAAATACCTCTGGGCGAAGTTACATTCCTTCAAAGAGGACACTCTAAAATTTGATTTTTATTTAATATCTCAAAAACCGCCTAAGCTAATGATATAAATGTTTGCTGGTAATTAATATATTGAATGGTTTTAATTAAATATTGTCCAAGAACAATACATTTATCTAGGGCTTACGAATTGGGGATTAATTACACAGAGCCACAAAATAAAAAAGTACCATGAATTTTTTACAAGACAGGTCTATTCTTATGTATTTTTCATCGCTGAATCCAAATCCGAAGTCAGGTTAAGGGGTTTCCAAGTGATTTTTCAAGAAAAATGCAAAAAACATGATTTTTTATGGTCTTTGTATGTTTTTTTGGAATTAAAAAACAAAATGGAAAATGATAAAATCAATATGACTTTAAATTTAAATTCTACGGATCAAAATACATCGAAAACCATATTTAGTTTTTTTTTCATGAAATTTTGACCCTTGCAGGGCTTTGAAAACTGTAGCATAGGGCAATTTTGAGGTGTTTTTTGAGGTTAGGGCCAAACCAAGACCGGTTGGGCCAATTCTTGTGGCGGATTCGGAAACCTTTTAGTTAATCTCATAACTAGCCGAGCATAGGTGTGGGTAAAAAATTGTCCAACCCTAACACTATTTAAATAAGATTACAGAAAATCGGTCCGAACCGGTTTTAACCGGTATTCAAGTTTTAACCGAGAACTGGTCTAAAGTAATTTCAGCAACCGGTCAACCGAAAACCGGTTATTGACTTTCGTTTTCCATCACTAACAGGTACTAGAGACCGCAGGCAATTTGCGAGTGGGGGTGAGTATAACTGTAACGCGAAGAATCCACAATAGTACCCACGGGTTAAATCATAAATTTGAAAAATGGAATGCCAAAGCATCTGTTTGATATAAAAATCGTTTTTATTATAGATAAGAATTTCAAATGCATATGGAGGACTAAGAATACAAACCGATCAAGTCCAATTTGTTGTGTTTTGAGTTATTCGTATCGTTGGATTCAGCTTGACGAGCGTTATTACAAGAAAAATAGTTCTATTGCCACATGAACGTGAAAACAATAATACACCTAAAATTCATTACATAAACACATACAATTTATGGGAAACTTAAAACGTTAAGGTCATTATGTGAAAAACAAACATGGTGTTGGTTGGTCTGTTTATATTCTCAGCCGTTTATAGATATATGCAAATAGTCTGAAATAGATGGATTGCAGCCTTTTTTAGGCTAAAGGTTTTCTTCCGCATCCTATTAAATACAACAGATAATTTAGAAACGTTTTCCATTAGACAAGCCGTGAAGATATGTTTTGCTTCGCATTCCAAAGTATACTCTCCACAGTTAATTGTATGTTGCGCTCTTTCTCTCCAAAAATATTATTCCTTTGAGCTCGTGGCGTGGCGCCCCCTATAACTTTTTTGTTTATTAGTAAATTGTTATCAAAATTAAAATGAATTTTTCGTTTACTATAAATTTGAACTTTTCGTTCTATTTTTATAACTTTTAGTTTAGTTTTTTTTTTTATTTTCGAAATATTTTTAAAGACAATATGGTTCTTCTTCTTCTAATTTTCTTTGACCTTTTTCTTTCTAAATTTGGCCAGCTCAGTATAAATTTGTATTTATACTATATATAAATATGGTATTCTTGACTTCAGGACACAGTAAAGTGTTCTGGAGTTACTCCATCCCCGAAATCATTTTGTTATTTCTATCTTCTACTAACAAAAAACTTCTTACTGTGTAATGATCTTTGCGCAAACGCTAACCTATTATCTTTAAACCTAAACTTAGCAAAAAATTATCTCCACGTTGTAAGTTTCAAATTAAATTTATCAAAATTTTTTACAATATTATTCAGTGTTCATATTACAAATTTAAGGTTTTTTTTTGGACCATGCTTTTGTATACATATTATACAATCCAAATTTTATTAGCTTTATGTACTAATATTACGCACTATTTCTCCAACACAGAAATCATAAAAAATTACAAACTTAAAAAAAAAACACCAACAAAGCCTACATAATCTGTGATATAATTGTGAAAGTCCTGTAATCGTCCCAACAAACACTCACTTAAAAACTAAATTACATGAAGCTTTCTCGAAACGTAAATCTGCCGGCTTCATTGGATGAAGCCCGGCGAATGGACAATATGGTTCTTCCTCCCATCGAAAGTCATAATTCTATAAAAAGTTAGTGTAAGGTGTGTGAGCCAATTATTGACATGTTCCTTATATTGCCACCCCCTTATAAACTTGTTACCTCGTCCTATGTGTCATAGATGCTACCAGTATATCTGTTATATCGAAAAGATGCCTGTAAATATGATGTATGTGCATCTAGTTGGTAATGACGTGCACAAAAACGCAGTTCGTGTTTCGTGTTCTTCCATAAAAAATTGTAAAATCGTGCTGTCGCAAGCTGGGTAGCATTAATTATTGCAGGACAAGAACGTAATAAGGTAGGCACAAACATGCACTTTTTTGGCCCATATTGTGTTTTATTCAATAAAGAAGCGAAAAGTTATTTTTTTAAGATTGTTGTCTAAGAATCTGTGTCACTAATATTACTATGCGATAAGTACATAAACAGTGCATGAGGATTACTAAAAACGACAAATTGCTATTTAAGTTCCCAAACTGTAACTATAAACAGCTGAAATTGTTATTTTGCCACAATATTTTCCTATTAGTTTCTCAATTTTTTGTACGTTTGTTCTTTACTATTATTCCCAGTAGTCTGGCAATATTTGGGACATGGGTTCATAATATTTTCAGTTCGTAATCTTTTTTAAAAAGCATTTTTTTTTGCAGTTTGCAGTTTGTTTATTTTTACCCATTAGAATAAAGATATCTTTAGTGTTAATGTAGTAAAGTTTTAGGTGATTACAAATAAATTTAAATGCAGTAAAAAATAATTTTTGATGATTTTGAAAATTTGAAAACCAGGTACATATGTGAAGAGTATAAGAAGTAATCGCCATTTATTAAAAACGATTTATCTCTTCGATTTAGAAATGTTTATTTGGATCATTTTAAAAGTTCTATGATACAAAAAAAAGACGTTTTGCTAGGAAAAATCGTATTAGATAGGTATGTAAAAATTGGAAATCTATAGTATGATTTAATGTAAAGTAGATTTGTGAAAACTTATTAATGGCTCAGGTGCTTCCAAGATATTGCTATCCTTCAACTTTCAACGGGGGCAATTCTATAAAAAAAAGAAGTTATGAAGGAAAACCCGTTTTAAAAAATTTAAGAAAAAAAATACCAAATTTTGGTTTTTACATAAAATTAGTATTTTTTCCACATTTATCAAATAAATTAGATTTTATTTATATAAAAAATAAATCTTTTATGTTAATAAAAAAAAACTAAAAAAAAAACGTACTAAAAAAAAAAAAAGTTTTTAAATGTGTTTTTTTTAATGTAAATTTGTTTTATAAATCCAAAAATGCAAAAATATACATAGGGTGTCATTAAAAAAAATATTTAACTTAGTTTCCGGCGAAACCGGGTGCAAATAAATAATTTTGTACGCCATTTTGTAGCCCTATAAACTACAAAAATATGCTTTGATCGGACTGACTATAATCCCATTTTAGGGGGTGTGCATGGATTGAAACTCACCCGGTATAAAATAATTAACTCTAATGTTTTGCTTGATTGAAACTGAATACGGATCTTAAAGAATCAAGTAAAATTGATTATTTTGAACAAACACATTTCTTGCATTAAGTTTTAAACAAACTTAAATAAAAGATGGCAAGCGGATATTTATACTTATTATTTAAATACTAAAAATAATAAAAAATGGTACCATTGGAACAATTTTTTTGAAACAAGTACTAATTGAACAAATTATAATTTTTTTTGTAAATAGTCGCACCCCCACGAAATGACCGAGTCGGTAGGTCAGTCGACAATTTTTTTTGGGGCGATGACTTTTTTCTTTAGTCATCAAAATTTTTGGCAGCGAGGAGCTTTTTTTCAAAATTTTTTCAGTCGGCAAACTTTACCTTGACACAACTCCACGACAAAAACCTTGGATCGTCCCTGTCAATACAACAACAAACAAGTAAACGCGTTCGGTATTTACAAAGGAGTGCAGTTGTTCGATTAACAACAACAAATTGTACGCATTTTAATTTAAATTTACATATTACATGTATGTGCACATAAAAACTACGTATCACATGTAATTACATGTACATATATATGCTTATCGTTAGGTATACTTATGCACATTGAAATTTCAGCCCAAAATGCCTACTTTCAGAATTGGTAAAATCAGCTGATTTCCGCCATTTTTATTAATTATCCTTCATAAAATACTGGCACTATAGTACAACAATGTTGTTGTAAAATTAAATACTATGAAGTTGTTTAGTATACTTATATATGGATTGATTGTATTTGATATAACGTTATAATGTTTTAGAATAATCGTAAAATAGTATATTCTATAACTAGTATGGAATAGACAATATTCCGCGCGAGCGGAAAGTTTGTCATACGAGCCGGTAGGCGAGTGTAACGGTCCCGCGAGCGCGGAATGACTATTCCATACGTGTTGTAGACTATACTTTTTCTTCGACTGCAAAAATGAAACACTGTATGGCTTTAAACTGCGGACAAGGTTAAAAACAATGTTTTTTGTGACTCGACATTGTAAATACAACAAAACACATATTTTTAAATAAAGCAATTAATATTATTTAATAATTTTATCAAATCAGTACTTAAAAAAGATTTTTATTTAATTTTAGAACATATTTACAAATTATAATGCAAAAATCGAAGGTTATGTCAGATTGTTGTGACAGATATCAGGTTTAAATATTTAACAATAGATGGAGCAGTTTTAATTTTTTGAACTAAATTGATGAAAAACTGTTCAAATATTAAGAAAAACTAATAAACTTTATGTAATTTTAAAGCAATACTTTAAATTGCATTAAATTATTCAATATTTCATGGTAAAATGTATATATTTTTGCTAATTTTGCTACAGTTTTCTTTAATTTTATAAACAAGAGATAACACTACATGTGCTCATTCTAACACTTGATACGAAATATTCATACCGTATCTAAAGTTAGAATGGATTCATTCTGTGTTTGAAGAGTGTGTGTATTTGCTTACATTCTAAAGCAGCCGTAGAAAAATTGTATTATATACCTAAAAGTTGACACAACAACGTTTTTTATCAATATTTTTAGATTTTTCTATAAGTACAATATGTAACTTATTTGTTTATTAAGCCTAAAAAATAAAATTCTCAACGTACTATATTAACCCAGTTAAGGTAAAAGTCTAAAAACTAAAACAACAAGACGTTATATTTAAGAACATAATACATAACAATTCGATGCCGTGATTGGCTTGATGTGCAGTCATATATCTTGTAAGCCAATCACGGCATCGAATTCTTATGTATTATGTTCTTATTCAAGCTTCTGGATAGGCCTTAACACATGCACATTTACTTGTTCAACGGTTATCTGTTTTTAACGAAGTAATGCTGAAATATTTTATATCGAGATGTTTCTAACGATCTGCACAATTGTAGCAAGCTAATGTACTTTTTCTAAACATTACGTCCAGTAAAAAAGTCCAGACAGCCAAAATGAAGGCCTTTTTGTCAAGCAACTGCGAAACTTTGCTGATATATCGGACAAGTTGGCAGCGGAAAATTATGGATCAAATGCAGCAAAAAATAAGCCGCGAAGACTGTTTATTGGATAATTTCAACAATGTTCATTATACAGTGCGGTCCAAAAGTCATCCTCTCCGACTTAACTTTTGAACAAGTTTAGATACCGTCTTAAAATTTGGAGCTTGTAAAAAAGTCAACTTAAACTATCTTTAAGCATATATTTGATATTTTCAGCTCTTAAAATATGAGGAGGGGGCATGGAGGTTTATTTTATTGGACAGGAATGGTATCGTGTGATAGATTATTTTAAAGCTTATATAATTTTCCATTTGACCATATATTTTTAATTTTTTTCAGAATTTTTTTGAGGGTTAAAAATGGGTATTTCCCTCAAAATTTATTTGATTTTTTTAACATTAATATGTTTAAGGCGGGGGATAGAGGGCTGAAACCGTTACGAAAAAGTGTCCCTAAATATGTGACGCTTACGATATCAACAAAGTTGGGGATTAGTTGGGATCATTGTTAAATACGTTCTACTGTACAAGTAAAGCGAAACCGTGATAACATTAATATGTGATGCTTACGATATCAACAAAGTTCTCGACTGGGATATTGAGTTCTCGGATGGGATCATTGTTAAATATGTTCTACTGTACAAGTAAAGCAAAACCGTAATAACATTAATATGTGACGCTTACGTTATCAACAAAGTTCTCGGATGGACCATTGAGTTCTCGGCTGGAATCATTGTTGTTATGTGATCCAAAAGTGTCCCAAAATTATGTGACGCAAACGTGTCCCAAAATTATGTGATAATCCCAGCCAAAAACTTTAAATTTATGTGACACTTACGATATTAAGAAATACGAGTATGCAAGTAAAGAAAACCGTGTCTCGTAAAACATATTAATGTTATCACGGTTTTGCTTTACTTGTACAGTAGAACGTGTTAAATATTTAACTATTTTTTTAATGATTAATTTTATAAGCAAAAAACGTATATTATACTATTAAACTAATTTAAATTGATATAAACAAAAAAACGCATTTTTTTGCAAAAAAAAATAATAATGAAAACTTTAAATTAAATTTTTTAAATCAAATTTTGATAAAATGTAAAGTATAAGTGCTCAAAATTTTTGTCTGGTCATGAAATTGTGCAAAAAGCAAGATTAATTGTTTTAGAAGCTAAACACCCCCTTAAACAAACTTTCTCACAACATAACTGATTGGATTCCTTTTAACTCGTTTTTTTTTGAGATACTTTATGATTTACTACTTTTTATGGTGCTTGGTGGGTAGTTTAACACTCTTTGTGGGGGTGGATTTTCGGGTAGGGGTCTTTAAAGCGAACCACCGTTACCGCGCATGGGCTTTACTGCGCATGGACTTTACCGCGTATGGTCTTTACCGCGCATAGACTTTACCGCGAAATCCATTACCGCGGAGAAAATAACAGCGAAGGGGTCAATACCGCGCATGGACTTTACCGCGAAAGCCATTACCGCGCATAATTATTTAAATTTTTTTTTGAAGAAAAAAAGATTAAATAAAAAATAAATAAATATTTTGCAGAAACAATCAAACCGTTTTAACTGATATAGCTGCTGGGTCAGGGTTGTGTCCATTACTAGTTTCCTTTAAAATATTTCCGTCCGAAGTACGCAAACGCCCCTTGCAATAAAGCACGTCGTAATCTACGCACCTACAATTTTTTTATTTTTAACAGTCTTTTCTTTCCTGCATATGAAATGTTTATACAGGGTGAGTTTCTTAAAGTATTACAAGGGAATATCTCGAAAACGGTCTAAATTTTTTTTGTGAAATTTTTCTGGAGTAATAGGAAGGCGGGGGGACACATTTAAACATATTTTTGACACTCTCCCCTCCCTATTTTGAGGGGCGGGGGATAACTTTGAAATTTTAAATGGGATGATGTACTTTTTTTATAAAATTCGAATCTACGTAAAAAATAAGGTATGTATGCAAAAAAAAATTGATTTGCTCTTTAGGTTATGGAGTTATGATTAATTAAATTATATTATACAAAAAAATATTAACAATTAAATTTCAACTAATTTATCGTCCCTCATGTTTGAGCAATTGTTCAAAATGTCCCCCTTCAACTTCCAAACATTTTCCATGTTTAATTGAGCAATAAACTGAGAAATAATAGTCAAACTGTTAAAATTCTCGACTGACTTAAGTTTAAAAAAACGCGTTATCATGGAATCAAATAAGAAAACAAACAAACAAAAAAAAACTTTATTAGTATTTTAATCTAATAAATCATAATTCAATTACCGAAAGAGCAAATCAATTTTTTTTTACATACAGACCTTATTTTTTACGTAGATTTGAATTTTATAAAAAAAAGTACATCATCCCATTTAAAAATTCAAAGTTACCCCCCCGCCCCTCAAAATAGGGAGGGGGGTAGGTGTCAAATATATGTTTAAATGTGTCCCCCCGCCTCCCTATTACTTCAGCAAAATTTCACAAAAAAAAAATTAGACCGTTTTCGAGATATTCCCTTGCAACACTTTAAAAAACTCACCCTGTATACAGCGGGGTCGGTCAAGTTAGCCCCCCCCACGGTTTTTTTCATATAATTAACCAATGGTTAGTGCGCAAGCTTTTTTTTTGGTTGTGCAAGGTTGTGCAAGTTGTGTGCAAACTACCTATGTATTTTTCGACCCTAAGTTTTAACTGGGGGGGGCTAACTTGACCGACCCTATACAGCGAGGTATTTGCCCCTAGTACTTTCATTATTTCGATCAACATGACGATTCGTACTAAACTGATTATTAATCAACGATTTATACAAATCAGTGGATAAAAAACCCACATAAAAACCCAAACATAGATGTATGGGTACATTTAGTAAACGTTCCACTTTATCAATAAAAATCCAAACCAAAACCAAAACTAGCTAAACCAAACTGCCATCAATCCCACAGAAATACCCTTACATAAAATAAAAATAATGTAACGATTTTCGCTGTAAAATTCCTACGCGGTAAAGACCGTTCGCGGTAATGAACTGCGCGGTAATGGTCTTCGCGGTAAAGGAAATGCGCCCTGGATTTTCATCAAATCCAAGGGTGATACCCCTTTACGTGTTTTTTATGTTTTATATTACATAAAAATGTGTTTTTTTTTTAATATTTTAATTTTTTTATTTTTTAATCCCTTTTTAATTAAGATTGAGTTAATCCTAAATTGTTATGATCTAAAATACAAATTTTTAATTTCACATTAGATTGTCAACCCAACTTAGAGAAAAATTCAAACTACGTAAAGAAAATCTTAGCACACACAAAACATCAAGGCACACCTGCTAAAAAAAGTTGTTTTATAGAAACAAATCCGACAATATTAAAACAAAAACAACAATTTAAAATTTTGTGACTTTTTTCTTCGGGTCCGCTGTGCGATGTTAAGAAGGGTTAAAGTTTCTGGTGAAATGTAATTGTTTTACTTCTTCTCCCATGTGCATTACATTAATTTCAGACGAGCCAGTTAACTCTTATCTGAGTAACTTAACGATTGAGCTGAAAGTTTTGCTAACTCAAATTAACCCAAACCGATTGGTCATTTTTACAAACTACGGGAAAGTATACGTATACCTAAAAGGATCTAGTAATCATGTAATTTTCTATTTAGTTCATAAAGTTCATCAATTGATGATCTCAACCCAGCTAATACAATTACAACTTTATAGAAATAATTTATAAAGTCTAATTATATTTCCAAGGCCTTTCCTTAGTAAAAAGGTGTACCATATATACCCAAAAAAAAACACTACATAATAATTCGTGTACTTTTAAAATAATGTATGTACGTTCTACTTAGTATTAAACACACATTTGGGTTTTTTTATGTTCAAATTACAACACTAGTGCTTTTTGAAGATATTATGAAACACGAATGCTATTGTTTTTTCTTTAAATTTCGACAGTAATTTTTTCTGTTGTCAAGTACAACGTACTTTTATAATAATATATCAGAATATATATAATAGTATCAGAAATTCGTTTGCGACTGGCTTTTAGTGCACTCGAATAATTTTTATTTTTATTCTCGTGCACTAAAAGCTTAAGTCGCAAACTAATTTCATAATATACTTTTTAAGCATTTCCCGTAGGGGAATATATTTAACTGAATATACAGTGTGTCCACGGATTGGTGAAACGACTCTTGTAAAAGGTAAAAAATTAAAATTTTCATTTTTGGGGTTCAGCCCTGTTTGATGTAAGATTAATTTTTAACATAATTTCTGTTTTGAAAACAACAAAAAGTTGTCAAGAAAAGTTGTTTAGAATCAACTTCTAGGCCCCTATACCAAATTTCAAAATCCTCGGCCATGTGATTAAAAAAAAATTATTTTTTTCCAACTTAGTTGCTTTTTAGTAACAGATATGTCAAAAAGTTATTCAGAAAAGTTGCTTGAAATCAAAATATAAGTCCGTATCCTAAATTTCAAAATCTTCGGCCAAGTTTGTTAAAAGTAAAATTCTTTGATTTGGGAATGAAATATTACAAGAATTCTGGTTAACATGTGAGAAATCAAAGTTGGCCGAGGATTATGAAATTTGGAATAGGGACCTAGATTTTGATTTCAAGCAATTTTTCTGAATAACTTTTTGACATATCTGTTACAAAAAAGTTAATATGTTGGAAAATAAAAAATAAAATATATTGAAAAATCATGTTGGCCGAGGATTTGGAAATTTGGTATAGGGGCCTAGATGTTGATTCTTAACAACGTTTCTTAATAATTTTTTGTTATATTTGCCACATAAAAAGCACTTTACACTAAGAAAAATAGTTTTTTTGAAAAGGTATACTTAATTTTTCAAAACTGAAATTATGTTAGAAATTAATCTTTAATCAATCTGAACCCCAAAAAATGAAAATTTAAATCGAAATTTTTTTACCTTTTACAAGAGTCGTTTTACCAATCCGGTGACACACTGTATAAATTCTATAGAATTCCACAGAGTTCAAAATTAGTTAAATATTTGGTTTAAATTTAAATTTTTTACTTTGACTAGTTTATTTAAAAGGACTTGCAAATTAGGTTGGTAAAACTTATGTTAAGTCACAACTTTGAAATTGTCCTAGAAAACTACGGAAACTTTGTGATAAAGTCTCCATTTTACCTTGTAAAATACTGAATTTTAAGTATCTAGAACAATATTGTACCCAAAGAATTACATTAATTTTAAGTCGATGATCGCTTTTATTGTATTGATGCTTAAAATTCGTTGCGTTCAGGATTAAAATCATTATATCAACGAAATCTCATTAACTTAATAAATTTAACATTATGTATAATAATAAATTTTAGGCATTGATGTAACAAAATTTTCTTTACAACTAATCGTATATTACATACCGAGGTAGAAACTGTTTCATTTCCTGAGGGAAAGTTAGTTGACCAAGGGGCGTAGCCCCAAGGTCTGCTGATTCCCGAAGGACAAATGAAATGTTAAACCGAGGTTTATATGTTATTTTAATCACAACCATACATGTTTTATTTACAATTACTTGCTATCTTTCCCACTACAAAAACAGTTTCAATTTTGACGCCATATTAAAAAGTTTAATTGTAGTGAAATTTGTTACAAGTTATGCTTTTTAAATATAGAACAATAAATATAGAAATAGAAAACAATAAAATAAACTTTGTTTTTTGTTAATTAACAATCTTAAAACATTTATATTCATTTAATATAAATTAAGTTATACATTTAAATGTTTTTCTCTAAAAACTACTAGAAATAAAATACCTTCGTTACTTCGTTAGTTTAGCAATAGAGGCAGCACCTGATATAGCTGTTTGGTTTGGATGTTTGTGACAGCTGACGTTCATTGAGACATGATTAAGTTAATAAATAAACTATTTATTTATAGTTGTTGGTGTAAAATACGAAGAAAATAGGAAATGTAAATTTATACATCAGCTTAATGACAATTTTGATTATACTGCCCTGCCCAGTAAGTGACATTTGTCGCATAGCAGCGTTTTCACGTCAACCCTGAGTAAGATTTTGAAAACGCTGCTATTGACCGATGTCAGTTGCTGCCCTTTACTTTAACAGGGCAGTATAGTAGGCATACACCAAATAAATACTCTGAAGTCAACAAATAATTAGCTACCGAGGGCAATAAAATTCTTCAATGTATAGTACTTTAAAACTATTTCTGTTTTTTTGTTATATTAAGTTAGGTACTGTAATGGAATTTTCTTTTTAACTAAAGTTAATCACGTTTAACTAAACCACTAAAATAGTAAAATAATAACCTATAAAGTTGGAAGTAGTTACTGTTTATTTTTCATAAATGCCAACAAAATATAACTTAAATTTACATGTGATGTTATTTTATAAAAACAAATCATGAACAAATGAATAAATAAAAAAAAATAAATTTAATTAAAACTGTTTTGTCATAAAATTCAAGTCAATAAATTCAAGTTTTTGACAAGTGATATACGTGAAGTTAGACCCTTTCCAACCAAGGGAGGAAAATGAGTACTTTTTAGGAAGTTGGAGTTAATAACACAGCCACACAAAAAAATAAAGGTAATATACCTTTTTCGAAACCATTGCATTCCTATGCATTTTTAGTTGCTTAGTTGCTGAATTTGAATTTAAGGTCAAAATAACACCTAATCGTATATTATTTTTCGAGATAACCTCAAAAAACATAATTTTTGAGTATGAAAATAACATTTTTTGAGGTTATCTCCAAAACTAATCTGATGAGGTGCTATTTTGACCTCGAATTCAGATTCAGCACCTCAAAATACACATGAATACAATGGTTTCGAAAAAGGTATATTACCCTTATTTTTTGTGTGGCTGTGTAATAATTAATTTTCCAACTTTTATGTATGTATGTATGTAGCCAATTACTGAATGATTGTGAATAAAAATATTAATCGGCCAAAATTAATTTAATTCTAATTGATATTACGTAACCAACGAACTAATAACTCTTCTTTCTAGAATAGGCATTTCATTCGTTAAAACTGACAAAAACCTCAGCAACATAAACATTCGTCTGTCTTACTCGCACATCTTTTTTCCAACAGAGACAACAATACCAGTTACTGGTAACTGTTATTGTTCAGGCCTGAATATACCTACTATTTGTTTACAAACAAACCGAGATGTTGGCGATACTTTATTTTAATAATAATAATAATAATAATCCTCTATTCCAGCCCAGAGGGCCATATACAAAAAATACAAAACATACAAAATATCTACAAGAAAATTAATAATTAGCCAATATACAAAAGTTCAAAAGAGCTACCGTCCCCCCAATAAAACTCTACTCCAGGTATGCCATAGATTGGAACGCCATAGAATGTCACTCCTTAGCAGAGCAGACGGTATGCGTATTCTTCAAAGAAGAGTTATTAGTTCGTTGTACGTAACACATACTTTATGTGATGTGTAATAACAGAGTGTTCTAAAGTATCATGCACGTTAAAGTTCAGTTAAGCCAAGTTTAGTCTAAAACTTAGATAACGGTAACCTAGAATTTAATCAAAAAAAGGTGAACTATTCTTATTTTTGGTTACAGTTTTCTGTTTTGTAATAGGTATTACATAATCTGCCGCTGTATGGAGTCACCATACTACAATTAAACTTACCAGCTGCCATTTTGATTCGCCTAAAAGATAAGATCACTTTCTACACTATAAACACATTATAAGTCCCTGTTTTTTAATTTTTCACATTTAATTTAGTTTAATATAATTTAAGTTTTTTCAACACTATATTTTAAATGTTTTATTTAATGTTATACATGTTCTTGCAGATATCTTCATTATATTTAATTTATTTTTTATATTTGTTTATAATTATCTGTTTATTTTTTTATTTTACCTACATGGAAAAAACACAATATTCTCAATTAAAAAATATGACTTGAATATTTTTTCTGGTTCTTGTAAGTAGAATTCTGTATCCTAAATATTAGTTACAAAAATCTGGTTGTATAATAACCCAAAAAATAACTGAGTCGTATTTTTAATATTATTTATGTAGTAACTACACACTGAGAATATGTATTAAATACTGAATGATTTTGTATATGGAACTTCAAGAAACTACTTATTGAATAGAAGTTGTTCTGTTGTTACTGCAACTACTTGTATTCAATAACTTAACCGTTCAGTATTCAATATGGTAACAAATTCTCAATGTCCAAATTCTCATACAGTCTTACTATCAGACACTAATAGAACTTTACACCCTTTATAAATTTATTATAAAACTTCCAGTAATATAAAAATGTATTTACACAAAAAAATGAAAAACCACACAAAAAATCCAAAAACAAAACCAGTAAATCAGAGCTGTCTATATTAATACAAAATAAATAATACATTGAAGTTACAAATTCTCAGTGTATGGTTCATACAGTCTTACTAGCAGACACTTATAGAACTTTAGACAATTTATAAATTTATTATAAATCTACCAGTAAAAATGTATTAACACAAAAAAAAATGAAATCCAAAAACAAAACTAATAAATCAGAGCTGTCTATATTAATACAAAATAAATAATACATTGAAGTTTATAAGAAATAAAGTGTTTCGCATTCGATATTATACTTTTCGTTTTTGATATACAGCCTGTATAATATATGAGTCGGGAAAATGCACCAAACTCCAGAAGTGTATTGTACAGATAAAAATAATTTTAAAAAACTCATATTGTTATCCGATTTTTATTTCTTTTCAAGTTATAGCATCATTATTTTTTTTAACTTTTTATGGAGAACTTAACTGACTGAGTTTTTGTTTTAGTTAAACCAAGGATATTTTTATTTTGAAAATTAGGACCATATCGTCGGCTTACAAGTAAAGAGCACTAAGTCCAAAAACATGGTTTTGAGATATTGACAAATTTAACTTTCATTGTTGTTTTTAAATTTTTGTAATAATTGTTTTTGGAAAAAAACTATCACAGATCGTAATGACATGTTTGGTCATAATAATGTCCCATTTGCAGTAAATAAAGAAAAATTGAAGTAGTTTAATTCAACTAAATTTGGAAAAAGACATGGACTTAGTTCCTTTTACTTATAGGCCTACGACGTCGGCTTACAAGTAAAGAGCACTAAGTCAATAAAATAATATAAAAAAAACAAGTATTTAACGTTAAAACCCTTCTATTATCATGATAATTAAACGTAATGTATAACTATAAAGTAGAAATACATAAATTTTCAAAAACTAGATTTTTAAAAGAAGGGTTTGGACTTTTTGATTGTTTAAAGAACGTTTCCAAAATTAATAATAATAATTAATTAGTATTAATTATATGAAACTGCTTAATATGCCAAAACTAAGACAGTTTTCAGAGGCCATCGGCTGTGCCGGCAAAGACGCGTCTTCTAAAGTCAATAATTATAAACACACACGTAAAAAGCACTGTCATTTTACAGGTAAAGTTCTGTTTCTCAGTTCTGTCTCTATTCCATCAACTTTAACATAGAAAAATTTGAATGCTTTTGCCAGTAAAATAAATAACGCGATATTGTATCATATAAATGATTCAAGCAATCATATTTTTATAAATTAACTCTTTTTTAAAAATAATAACATAACCTCAAATAAACAATAATCATTTTTCTCTGGTTGCTCTTCATTGCTTTTTAACAAAGCAAATATTTTGGCACCCGGACTACACATTTTTACTTAATTTTAGCTTGTAAAATACAAAAAGAAAACGAAAAACAACACTACAAAAATGCACGTTTCGGCAAACAAACAAACACTAAGTCGCTTAGTGCAGAAACATTTGAAATAATCTACAAGTAAAACGCACTAAGTACACTAAGTGACTTAGTGCCTATTGCCAGATAAAATTTCAATCAAAATCAAATTGGTGCGTTTTGTATAGTGGGTAACTCCCTTGGCAGTCCACCTAGAAGTTAGTTCGGTTTACCTGTACATAGATCATAAAAAATTAATTACAGTGCCATAAAAATCTCATTTTTGCAAAAAAGTGACTTAGTGCCTTTTACTTGTAAGCCGAAGATATATTAGAAGAATGCTAGATTAATGCAACATTTTGTGATGACGCTATAACTTAAAAACAAATAGAAAATGCGACGAAAATTTGTATACGAATTTTTTAAAATTACTTTTGTGTACAATGCACTCCTAGATATTGTTGCATTTCCACCGACTTGCCCTGTATACATAAACAGAGAGAAATGATTACTAAAAACAAGTATGTAATATTTAGATTAAGTGACTCAAAAGTTTGTATATGCGCAAGCATGTAGACTCAAATCAATTTCTTGGCTTTAATAATAAAATTTCTTGTCGAGACTCTTGCTAGGCAAGATAAGAATTCTCGAAAATGGAGATGAGAAGTTCCGTTTCTGGAGTCTCGTGAAACCCTAAGAGATTTTCTATACAGAAACCCTATGAAATGAAATAAAAAAGTGCGTTTTTCGTGTTTGCGTCATAAATATCTATTTCGTGTTTGTATGTTCTGCCATTCGCACAGATAGCAAATCTTAAACATGCGTAAAATTTATGATCTGATATCTAGTTCGTATACGAATTGGCTTGTTTGAAACAAGGACAAATCATCCACATTTGCATTTGTGATTCTGATCGGGCATGAGTTATATTGTAAGATATATACGCTAAATACGTGCATACACACAGAGAAAAGAAATAATATAGTGGTTTTGTGATAGTTCTGTTGCAAGCATAAAAACGCATTTAACTATGTCTGTTTCATCATTGATGAAACAGACCATAGTTAATTTACTATCTTGCTTGATGAATCATCAAGCAAGATAGTAAATTAAAAATCGCACAGTGAATATTTTCAAAACAGATTCGAATAACCATAATTTCTATTAGATAGTAGATGGCTGGATTATGGTTATTTATATTAAAAAACGAGAATAAGCTCATTCTTTTGATATTTCTACGTTAAGATAAATCTTTGTTCTTATACGAGGTGTTATTAAATTAAACCGTATTTTAAATGTTTCTATTTCTATGTTTAGATTATAATGCATAATTTAATATAATTAATCAACGCCTTTTTTGTCTGCAAAACAATTTTTAAACATGTTTTTATTATATAAAAAATAAATCATATTTTATTATTTTATTAACGAATTTTTAAACTTATTTTGTTTTCTTTCTGGCTCTTTGAATTGTTAAAAAGTTAAAATATAATTGTTACATTTCTTGTAGTGTGCCTTTTGAAGAAGTTGGAATAAAGCCAACGAAACGTCGGCAATTTTAGTAAAAAAACGTTTTTTAATATTAATTAGGGTTATTAAAATCCAGCCATCTACTATCTAATATTATTGTTGGGTTAGCAAACCAAGCTTAAACATAATTTCTATGGTCTGTTTTTTCAAGCAAGATAGTAAATTAAAAATCGCACAGTAAATATTTTAGTATATGTCTGTGTATAGAATATAGTTATGTGTTATAAAATAAATTACGCAGTATATTCGCACACCCAATATTCGAATCTGTTTTAAAAATATTCACTGTGCGATTTTTAATTTACCATCTTGTTTGAAGAAACAGACCATAGTATTAGTGCTAATTTCCATTATTTTATGTATTTTAAATACTTGGTATAAATATCTATTTGACATTTTTCATCTGAGTTTCTTTATAACTCAGTACAAGAAATTATGGTCTGTTTTTTCAAGCAAGATAGTAAATTAAAAATCGCACAGTAAATATTTTTACAACAGGTTTGAATAGTATATGTTTGTGTATAGAATATAGTTATGTTTTATAAAATAAACTAAGCAGTATATTCGCACATCCAATATTCGAATCTGTTTTGAAAATATTCACTGTGCTATTTTTAATTTACTATCTTGCTTGAAGAAACAGACCATAGCATTAGTGCTAATTTCCATTATTTTATGTATTTTAAATACTTGGTATAAATATCTATTTGACATTTTTCATTTGAGTTTCTTTATAACTCAGTACAAGCAATTATGGTCTGTTTTTTCAAGCAAGATAGTAAATTAAAAATCGCACAGTAAATATTTTTACAGCAGGTTTGAATAGTATATGTTTGTGTATAGAATAAAGTTATGTTTTATAAAATAAACTAAGCAGCATATTCGCACATCCAATATTCGATTCTGTTTTAAAAATATTCACTGTGCTATTTTTAATTTACTATCTTGCTTGAAGAAATATTTGTACAACAGGTTCGAATAGTATATGTTTGTGTATAGAATATAGTTATGTTTTATAAAATAAACTAAGCAGTATATTCGCACATCCAATATTCAAATCTGTTTTAAAAATATTCACTGTGCTATTTTTCATTTACTATCTTGCTTGAAAAAGCAATTTTTTTGATTCAGGTTTTAACCTATTGGTCTAAGTAACATACGTATTCAACTTTAATCAAGCAAAACATTTGATTTAAATACTTAAAATGCTAACGGATATACAAACTTTTGACTCACTTGATCTGAATATTACGTACTTATTTTTGATAAGCATTTCTCTATGTGTAGGTGTATAAAAAGTATAAAAATTTAATCAGTCGAAAAAATCGATTTTTGATCAAGAGTCTAGAACGCGTCGTGACTCTCGTCTTGCCTTAATTTTTTAAATTCCATTTGTGTCTGTATTTTTTCTCGAAATCGAGACAAGACAAGAAATCTTGATCTTCCTGAGGGTCAGAAAATTTGTATAACACTAAAAATAAGATAACATTCCGAATTTAATAAATGGACTCTCTACTGCACGGAGTGCACTCTGTAATAAGTCCTAAATTAAGGATTTTATAGTTAAAATCCTAGCAGCAAAATTGACTCTCTTGCAGGATCCTATTATACTCCTTTACCACAGTCGGATGTAATCAACTTACTTGATTATTAGGGGAGCTTACACTCACAAAAAAATCATACAACGAAGGCAATTTATTTTTTATTTTTGCTTTAAGAAAAAACTAATAGCACAATTAATGTGACAAGAATGAAATTGTATACTAATATAGAAGGTTAATCAACATTCTAAAATTAATGGAGGATATTGTTAATTAAATTAACTGTTATAAATGGTGTAAAACGTTGGTTTAAATTAAAAGATAGTGTAACAAAATTTATTGAAAAGATAATTCTTATTTGTATGCAGTCTTCCTATTAACTGATTTAATTGGTAGTGAAATGTAATAAGTAAAATGCAGACGAGATAAATCACAAAATGAGTTATCCGTTTTGGCCTACAGCCAGGAAAATAATCGCACAGCCTAAAAAAACACAAACAAAAAACATCGGTAAAAACCATTGTTGTGATATGTCGTTTCCTATAAATTTTGGGCAGCTGAATTCAAAAAAGAATATATGATAAATGTCAATAATAACAATTTTTCTTCATTTTTCATTCTCTCAATTCTGCGGCCTAATTTGGATTCATAAATCAAATATATACGAATCAGTTGGTTTTCGAAAATTACATCAGTTTCGGATAAAGCGGCTCAAAATCTATGTAGTCTGTTTCAAGCAAGAGAGTAAATTAAAAATCGCACAGTGAATATTTTCAAAACAGATTCGAATATTGGATGTGCGAATATACTGCGTAGTTTATTTTATAAAACATAACTATATTCTATACACAAACATATACTATTCAAACCTGCTGTAAAAATATTTACTGTGCGATTTACTCTTTTGATGGATGAAACAAACCATAGGAGTTTAAAAAATTACTTTATTATTTATTTATTAAATAGTAATTGATTAATTGATGAAAAAATAAGGATTTTGCGTTTGACAGTGTTATGATTTGGTGTTGATGAATGAATTCGGGGTTAATATTTTATGATTAAATAAATAAAGTGCTTTGTACACACATAAAAATAATATCCAACATAAATCGATACCCCCAAGCAACAAAGCCGTAACTCATATATTGTCATTTTTCACGACAGCTAAATTTCTAAAATATTTGTTTTTGTTATTTAAGGGTGGGTAAATGATTGAAGTGGAAAAGGAAGTCATGTGACACATCATTTGAAAGCTTATAAAATTCTCTATTTAACTGTTTAAGTATTTGTTGTTTATTTACTGTTTGTTTCTGATAATATTGAAGTTTAGAATTTCTTACTTAAGTGATTTTAAGTAAACTTTTGCTTAAAGTGGACTGTGGAGAAACCTGAGTAGTACCACCATGTGTGTCTTTTTTCAAGTCGTTTACCTATAAGTATAACTCAAAATGGGTCTAACTTGAGTTACATCCTTGTTGCTTGGGAGTGTCGAAATAATGTATTTAGACATACTTTCTTCGATTAAAAAATTATATTGCAAAAGTGTAAAAGAGTGATCGCAAAAAAGAGGTCTTTTAGCCTGTTTTTCAAACACCTTTAACTTCGATTGGAATTGATAAAATGTAACATAAGTGCTCAAATTTTTTTTCTGATCATAAACTTGAGCAAAAAGAAAGATTTATTGTTCTAGAAGCTAAACATCCCCTTAAACAAAGGGTAAACTACCCCCCTTATTTTTGCATAACGCACGTGCGAGGAAAAGATTATTATTTTAGTAGTTACCTATGTAGATAACATTCATTGATTATTTTGAAGGGATTGTAGTCGTAGACAAAACTACCCCTATAGAAGGGGTGTAATCAGCCCCTTTAAAGGGGTTAAAAAATCAAAAAACATTTAGAAAACACATTTTTCTGTAATATGAAACATAAAAAAACGTAAAGTGGTATCACCCTTGGATTTGATGAAAATCCACCCCCACAGAGAGGGATAAACTACCCCCAAGCACCAAAAAAGTAGTAAATCATAAAGTATCTCAACTTGAGATATTCTCAAGAAAAATCGAGTTACACATAAATGTATTTTTTAAATTGATAGAAATATTTTTTTAATTGTTTATTTTAAAACCCCCTTAAAGGGGTCAATTACACTCCTTCTATAGAGGTACTTTTGTCTATGACTTTACAATCAATCGAAAATAATCAATGAATATTATTTATATGTAACAATATTAACTACTAAAATAATAAACAATTAATCTTATCCTCGCACCTGCGTTATGCAAAAATAAGGGGGGTAGTTAACTTTTTGCTTAAGGGGGTGTTTAGCTTCTAGAACAATAAATCTTGCTTTTTGCACAAGTTTATGAACAGACAAAAATTTTGAGCACTTATACGTTACAATTTATCAATTAAAATCGAAGTTATAGGTGTTTGGGCTAATTTTTCGTCTTAGAAGAAAATATTTATTTTAGGAAATAAGATATTTTGTTTTCTTAACATGTTATATGGGTATTTATTCTTTATTATTCTGGTTTATTTTCCATTAAAATGTGAAACCGTAAAGGGAAAAAATGTTAGTTCATCAAAGAACAATTATTAATAAACAACGTCTTTATTAAATAAAGGATAAGCCTGTTAATTTTACGAAATCATTTTATTAAATTGTGAATTATGTCGAATTAATACTGCAGTATGTCACAATACAAAATGCAAAGTACTTGAAAGTGTGTTCAATTTTTTAACCTTAAATTACTGCTCACAACTCAAGGTGAAAAAGAAACATGAATGATTTATGAAATCGATATTAAATAAAACAGTATGTACTAAGTAATATTTGTGTATTAAGACATTTAAAAAAATATTTAGGCAAAAATAAATATGACTTATATAGGTATGTATGATAAAAAATAAAAAATAATAAGACAAATAACAAGTGGGCCGCAGCTTCAAAATTTTTTTGGGAGTCTGTCAGACTCGTACATGTCTGAATTTTTCTCTACCGCCGCACTATACTACCAAAAGGGAAAAAATTGACCAAAATTATTTTATTGTGTATTTCAACTTCAAATGATTAGTAAGACATAAGATATATGTATTTTTTAATATTTTCTATTGAAGAATTTATTATTATTAAATTATTAAATTCTTCATTGGAAAATATTAAAAATATTAAAAAAATACATATTTTTTATCTCTTGCTAATCATTTAAAGTTTAAATAGTCAATAAAATAATGTTTGGTTTGGATCTTTGGTGGCATAGTGCGCCTCTGAAAATCCAGACGTGTAGGGGTTAAACTGATATGAGTTCAGATTCGATTTCAGCCAGACCACTTATATTTTTTATGAACCTATGTAATTATCAGTACCCGGCATATTTCCAGTTGCAGTCCAGTCTTCAGGTCAATAAAAGAGGCTTTACCTGGAAATAATTCAGGGAGTTTTGATTTTCGGTTTATTGTGTAGGGTTAATGGCTGCAAATAAAAAAACGTTGAACTCGATTTGGAACTGTCATTTTTTTAACGTGTTTTTCACAAGAACGGATTTTTAAAATCTCTTAAACGTTACACCATACGTTTTTATATTTTTTTTTTCGAAAAACCAAAATTGTTCTTTTTCGTCAGTTAGGCATGCCCCTTAAAACATTTTAGGTGAAAATTAAAAAAATCTATCTGGCACTTTCTTTTTAATTTACGTAAAATTAATTTTTTTTAATAATTCACACATTTGTGCTCCATTATCTCGAGTAAACCGATTTTCGATTGAATCACCATTGTATTAACATTAAAAAAAAAAAACCTTCCTAACCAAGTCATAAAGAAAAATCTAAAACCCTACAGTGTAACGTTTAAGGCGGTGCCATGACTTTTTTAGTGACTTTTTTAGTCGAACAAAAAATACATGACAAAAAATTTTGGAGATTTGGTCCTCGTTATTTTCATATCAAACGTTTTTTGTCCTATGATGCACCGATCTTGAGATATTTTAAAAAGACCGTTTTTTTGTGAAAATACGTTAAAAAATTACAGTTCCAAATCCAGTTCAACGTCGAAAATTTTTTTTATTTGCGGCCTTAAATCCTACCCAATAAACCGAAAATCAAAACTGTGAATTATTTCCAGGTAAAGTCTCTTTTATTGACCTGAAGACTGGGACTATAACTGGAAATACGCCGGGTACTGGTAATTATTCAATAGCCTTTGGAGAAAATATAACTGGAAATACGCCGGGTATTGGTAATTATTCAATAGTCTTTGGAGAAAATATAAAAATAAACATCCCAGACTGGGAATCCTAGTGACAGAATACCAGTGACTGAGAGTCAAGATATTAATCGATTTAGCACACTTTTTATATGTCCTTATTTATTTACAATAATTGTAAGTAGGGTAAGGCTTAAAAAAGTATCTTCTATTCAGCTTTAACACCATTATTAAGTTTTATAAAAGAAAAGCAATAAAAAGTTTTTCAGTTTTTTATTAACTCAAAATGTTTACTGGTTTTACTGTAACCATGTGGTGGCAAATCGAAAAAAGCCATTATAAAGTTCGTTTTGATAAAAACACATTAATATACAGTGTCGGACTGGCTGTGCATTTTACCGGGCCTCTCGCGTACCTCTCGCGATAACGATACTTATCGTTCCAGGGTAAAAGTTGAATATTTTAGCCATCTAATATTAGTTAAATGAATTTGACACGAACGTCATTATTTAATTTTTGAATTTAATGATTTTTAAAATGCAAATATATTTTTTAATAGGCATTATGGATCATAGATTAGCACATTATAAAAGGCTTTTATCTTTTAAAATCGTATCGTACCCAACTAGGACTATAATAAGTACGGTAGTATTTGACTAATACGAGGAATAATTTAAAAGAAGGCAAAAATATCAGATCTGGTGTTTGTAGGATTTGAGTGCTAAACATCAATTTTAACAGTGTTTATATATTTTGCTTTCCCATGTTTACTTTCTCATAAAGAAAGTATTATCATAGAAAAAAATTTTTTTTGCCTAAATTATCTTAACAGACCGACAAACATATTTTTTTGATTATTTTGATTTTTCTCGACCTTTTTGAAAAACAAGATGATTTTAGGCAAAAAAAAATGTTTAAAAAGTCAAATATTTTTATCTGATTTTAGGTGGCTTCAACATTCGACTGTCTCTGACTTTACGATAGTTATCGCTCTCGCGTTGGTCTCGTTACGGACGAGTATCTCGCTATCGTTCTGTCCAACGATAACGAGACAATAGCGAGACGATAGGCCTTAGGCGGCAACACTAGTTTAAAGTCCAAACCAAATATCATCAGTAAAAGTCACATAAAACTTATTAGTGATTTTTTTAATACTGCTTTATAGAATAATTTATTTTTAGAAAAAAAAATCTATCTAATAATATTCAGTTAAAAATACTGCTGCCAACAAAATAATACTTTCGCCTATAGGCTTAGGTTCATTAAAAACAAAAAAAAAAACAAAAAAAATATATTTTTTTTTCGTTTTTCAAAAAAAATCGTTTTTTCAAAAAAAGTTTCTTTTTTCTTAAAATGAAAAATAAATTGAAAAAAAAATTTTTTTGAAAAAAATTGTTTTTACCCCATCTTACCCCCTTACACCAATCCGATTTTTACGAAAAACAATCCTAGCCTAGAACTTAGGATAATCAACCTGTGGTCCAAATTTGAAGTCTTTAGCCCAAAGCGTTCTTGAGTTATCGTGGTCACAAATTTCCCGGACACACAGACAGACCGACAGACAATAATTTTTTTTTGACGGAAATTATATTTTTTAGATATAAAACGTCCAGAAACGTAAAAAAAGCAATAAAAATAATTTTTCGATTTTTTTTTACTAACTCAAGAAATTCCTTGGGGAAAGTAATAAGTTGGGAAAGTTAAAACCCTTCTATTAATTACATATTACGCGTAATTACGTATAACTGTTAAGTAGAAAACAAGATATTTATATAAATTTTCAAAAACTAGATTTTTTAAAAGAAAGGTTTTAAAAAATCTAGTTTTTGAAAATTTGTATAGATGTTTTGTTTTGTACTTTTTAGTTATACGTACTATCCAATAGAAGGATTTTAACTTCAAAAACTTGTTTTTTACTTAATTTTATTTTCAATTTTTTTAGTTATCTTTTAAAAATATATAAAAAGCAATCCTTACTGGGGGAAAAGAGAGATATGTCGGAGATAAGCACCCGTACCAAATTTCAGCTTTCAAAGTGTGTAAAACAGAGATTGGGTTCATTAAGCCTTATGGGCTATGAGCTATTCTATATAAAATTGTATTGTCACCGGAGATAAGTATGTGCACCAAATTTCAGAATTTTATTCTAAATTGGTTAATTTAGCTAAATGGGGTAGGTGTTGAGGGGGGTGTTGGATGTGTTCAATTTATAATAAAATTTAATTGTCACGGGAAGATTATGTAATCCAATTTTAGTTTCAAATTATATCACGTGAGTTAAAAAGGGTTTTTTTAAGTTTAGGTGGTAAATTTTATTTAAAATTGTATTGTCATCGGAGATGGTGGCTTAAAATAGCATTTGGAAAATTTGACAAATATACAGGATTATTCAGAATTAAGTTCGACAATTTTAAGGGACGATTCTACATTTAAAAAAGTCCGTCCAGAAATAATCCCTAAAGGAGCTACGACCCTCCTTAGTGTGACTTATGGGCCACCCTCCTTATACATCTAAAGAGTAGTTTTTTATAATATCTCGGGAACCCTATGAATTACAGTAACAAATTTTTGCACATGCCTGTTATGATCCGAATATTTTATATGTAGTTAAAATTTTAAAATAATATTTCTTTAATATTGCGCTATGATACAATCTGGCTTCACGAGATTCGGCTTCGGTAAAGTCCGGTTTGACCTAAATTACATCGGACCCCTCCTCGGTAATTCTTGTCGGTATAACTTAAAAGTTGTCTAGTAGTCCAAATTGTTTATAAAAATTGAATTTATGGTTAAAATGATCGTTTCAGATGTCAGAAATAGCAATTAGTTTGCAAATTGATGAGACTGAAACTCTTTTGTCGGGGTAATTAAATATGCGCGGTATCTTTGTAGATATTTTGCGCTAATAGCATTGTCAAATAAATTTAACTAGTGACCTTCTTATTAGCTATATAAACTCATGAAAAGATTCATTTTGATCCAGTTTTAGTTAGACTGCCTCCACGCCAGTTTCAAAAGTGAAAATGTAGTTTCTGTGAGAATTAATTTTGAGATTTATTCTTGAATTAAAAATAGTTTTTAAACTTAGAAAAATTTTGAGACTCGTTTTATCAGACATAAAAATAATTTTGGACACTTATAAATATTGATAGTATGAACACTGATAGAAATTTTGACGAATATTAATTAACTTTGAAAAATATTTTGTAAAATAATTTAAATGACTTATACGAACCAGTTTTAATATACACTAAGAAAAATGTGGAAAATAAATTGGGATTTGAAAATGATTGCGAATAGTTGGGATTTCAAACATAGAATGTTTTAAGTTAGTAGTATTTAATGGAAAACTAATATATAATGGAAATTAGAATTTAAGGGCTTTGCATAGAAATAGGACTTAGAAGTAGGATTTGATCTTTCATGTTCTTGGAGAATTTATTCACATTTATTTAATATATTATTCTTAAGTTAAGAAGAAATCGTTTTATCTGTTTCCAAAGCGCCGTCTCCTAGAATACCCGCTCCCGAATAAAGTGATAAGTGGTTAAGTATATTCTCCGATCGGGTATACTTTAAATACGATGGAAGATTGTATGGCCAACCTAACTGAGTAAGTTATAATAAAAGTTATAATTAACTGCTCGGCTATAACCGAATTATATACCACATCACTAAATTAGTGATAGAATTCGACATCACTACATTAGTAGAAAAATATTTAATAGTAAAAAACCACTTCACTACATTGGTGCTCATGTGATACGGGACTTCAAAATCGATTTTAAAGCAGAAATTTTTGTGCAGAAATAATTAAAAAAAAAATCGAAAAGAAACGAAATTTGGACAAAAGAGTCTGTAAGATAAATGATTTTTTTTTATGAAAAACAAGTTGTAAAAATCGTTTTTGATGTGAGATTGGATTATTTTTGCTTAAAATCAAAAATATGCTAAGGGAAACAGTAACTTCAGAAACTTAAGTAATGTCGGAAAAGGCAGCAGATTTTTGGAAAAGACGATCAACATCAAAAATTGGCCGCATGAAGATGGAAGAAGAGTTATATTTTGCAAAAAATTGCAGAATTTTATGGGCTATAGAAAAATGTCAGTTGAAGGGAAGATTGTTTTTTTTTGTTTTTCAAAAATGTTGGTATGTTTTTTCTCGAGTTATTCGTTGTAGATTTGTAAAGTATGAAATCGTATTTAAAATTTTTGGAAATTATGAGTGTTTTTTGTTGATTTTTTGGCTTTTTAATTTTAATTATATTACAATGGTAGAATTTTTTGTCTTTAAAATAAAGTATAAAAATACGATTTGATACTTGGGAAATATTTTTTCAACAGTATTTTTTCTTTGTCAGGTTAGGTTTAGAGTATTTGATAATTTTAATTTGAACTGGACGGAAAGAAAATATATATTTAGTTTTATTCATTAGCGTGTACCTTATTATATTTAATGGAATAATTTTTCAGGATTTTTTATTTTTTCGATATTTTTTTTAGCGTACTTTTTAAAACGTAATTATTTTTTTTTAGGTTTGTATTTTATTAATTTTTTTTTTTTTTTTAATGATATTTTTCTTAAAGCGTACAATAATTATAATTATACTCAGAATTTTTTTTTTTACTTTTTGGAACTTATAGTACGATTTTTTTTTCATTAAATAGTAGAATTTTTTTTTAAGTAATATTTTTTTTTTAAATAAATATTTTTTTTATTTTATTTTTTTTTTTTGGGGAAATTTAAATTTGATTTTTTATTATTAACGTGTATCTACAGTATATTTTTTTTCATTAAATTTTTCTTGAAAACTAAATTTTAAATTTTATTTTATAGAATTATTTGTTTTTATTAAAGTGTACCTACATATGTTTTTTTTTACGGTTAACATTTATTATTATTATTTTTTTTTTATAAACTGGAAGTAGATTGTTGTTTTACTAGAAACAGAAATATTTTTTTTTAGCGTATTTAGTGTGAAAATTTAAACAAAATGTTTAAAAATTACAACAAAAAATATCTGGGTTTCATATGTAAGGAATGCCTACTTGGATGTAGTTTAAATATCTTGAAAAATGTTTAGTTGATTTCTGATTTTTTTTTTTATTATAAAAAAAAAATATTTTAAGAACCACTTTATTATAATTTTGTAATGTTGTTTTCAGTGTATAGGATATACGTAAGTCTCTCTTCACCCACAGGTGCACGCTGGGTCTTTGAAAGTGTTTATGTAATAAAAATTAATAGTGTTTACGATTTGAAAATTTAATGGTTTATTTTGTGACTTCATTTTTTATCTTAGTATATTTATAAAACAATTTTATCTATCTTATTGAAGATGTGAATAATCAGTTTATAAAAAAAAAGTATTTATTCGTATGGGATTAGCTACCCCAAACGTGATGAGTATTTTTTGTTATTTTCTCAGATTTTTTTTTGTTCTTTCGAAATAATATTTTGTTTTTGTTCTTAATTTCAGTCTATAGTTTTTCAAAAATAATTTTAAGTCAAAGCGAATTTGTTTAGTATAACACGGAAAAAAAAAATTATAGCTAGGAGCGCTATAACACACATACCAAGCAAATTATAATCGCTTATTATATAAATACAAGGCTTTCTCTTACAATTATGGCAGTCAGTGTAAAAATTTATATGAAATAATTGTTTAGTGAATAATAAAATATAACAAATAGTATGGCATTTATAGCTTAAATAGATTTAATTATTGTCCGTGCTAATAATTTTTATAATATAATAAAATTTCTGTAAATTTATAATAGTGCCTGTAATAAATATAATCGTGTCTGTAATATATATAATCGTTTCCAATTTATTTTTAACATTATTAGTTATTGTGTCCCTTATAATCTATAGCTTAAATCACTATAATTTGCCACTGTTACCAAATATCTTATAATGTATAGCGCAGAGCCCACTAATTTCTTTCCGTGAATCTGAGAAAACCTACAGTTTTATGGAAAAATACTGTTTGTTCAGTACTGGCCAAACTGAACGTAACTATATTTTTCTCCGTGTATTTAATTATTTTTTTTATGGAATTTGCAGTTTTATCGTTGGTTAATATGACTTTATTTTGTTTAGGCAAGATATTTATTGCACAAAGAGATAGATAGTCACATATTGTCACATATGTTGCTTTCCCATTTAAATGTTTGTAAAAATAGGGAAAGCCAGTTTTTTTTGATGAAAATTATAACAAAGATAGTTTTCTGTAAAGAAAGGTTAAAAACAAGTTGCATTGATTTAAAAATGTATGTAACAGTTTTTTGTTGTAAAAAAAAACTAAGGTTAAAGGTTATTAAAGGTTTTAAAGGTCCAGTTCAAAAATAAATTAAGGCAGCAAGTTATATATTATTAAATTTATTTTGGTTGGGGATATTAAAATACCAGTAATGTTTTTTAATGAAAGATACAATTTTTGGTATATTGGGTAAAACATATGTATAAACAAAATGAAGTTCAATAATGAGTTATGTTTTTGTTTTTTAGTATTTTTGGTGAATTCGAAATATCGTATAAAAGGTGTGCGTATATCGCATATATGTAACTAATAATAAATATATTTATTAAGCTTTTACTTTCAGAAGGCTAACGTAGTCTTTCTGCCTATAGTATTATAGAGTGTAAATAAAATAAAATATCGAAGTTATTACAATAACTAGAGAACGCCTACAACGTAGGATGATTTTTTATTATAATTTACGTAAAAGTTTGGAATATATGAGGGTTATGAGGGTTATGTTTTGTAAAAAAATAATTAACCAGTTGGTAAAAAAAAAGCGTAATATATCGTTAAACAGCTTAACGTAGTTTAAAGTAAACCAAATAAATTTATTCTGTCTCAAAGCATTTATATGATAACTTGAGAACGCCTGCGATTCATTGCAATGTAGGCTTATTTTTATTAGGATTTATCTTGGAATTTACGTAGAAAGTTAGGATATTAGAGGGATACGTTACGTAAAGTTAAATATTGAGTTGGGAGTATAATATATTGACGTATTATATTAAAGGTCCGAGAAATTGGTGTTATAATAAGTAACACTTGTTTGATACATGAAAAGTTTGAAGAAGGACATAGTCCTTTATGTTTTTAAATTTGCTACTTAAGCAAAAGTGGAAGTTATAAATAGGGTGCAGAAAATATTTTTAGTTTTGGGTTTTTGAAAAATTTGTAAGAAATTTACGAAAATGTGCGCAAAATTTCGCAAATAGTATTACGATAGTGCGATTATTAAAATTGGAAATAGTAAGAAATTTGACAAAAAGTATTACAATTAAGTAAAGACTCAAACTTTAAATCAGGGGGTTAGGTAGTGTTTTTAACACAGAACCAAACAGTCTTGGTTAATTCGCAATAATTTGCAGTTACCAAAGAAAATTGCCATGGAACCTGGTGACAGGAGCCGTGATGTTACCCAAGTGGAGGAATGAATTTTTGTTTCAAAACTAAAAAAAAGGGGTAGTATTTTATGAAGTATGAAATAGGCACCGATAATAGTCGACAAATAGTGAGTGGGGTTGGTCGCAATAAATTTTGCGAATACTATAGTATATTTTTTTGAAATAAATGAATTTATTTTTAAAATGAGTTAGAGATTCTCGGAAAAGTAGTAGAAGTTGTATCAATACGAGGGATATTTCGAATATAGTAAGTAACGAATGATTATAAATACTTAGTCCAATAAGTGGCTATATGAATATTGAACTTTATTTTTGTTGAAATATGTAAGGGGTTATTCATTAATGGTATAACTTATTTTTTAAAGGTATGAAGTTCCAGTTATTAAACTGTATAACTTAGCAAGTTTGTCAATACGTAGTAAAGATTTTTTTTATTGAAGTTGATGTAAGTAATAATGTAAATTATTAACTATAAAACGTATAAGGAAGTTATAACTTGTTGTTCTTAAAAGTAATGTTTTAGTTGTTCTTATGATTTAGATATAGGTTTTTGGTCTTTGTAATGTGTTGTGAAATTCCAACTTAAGCAAGAACCGAACAGGAAAATGTTGCACATTTTCTTTTTGAAAAATGCTTATCATTTTTCAAAAATTAGGGGGAGAGCTATGTTATGATCCGAATATTTTATATGTAGTTAAAATTTTAAAATAATATTTCTTTAATATTGCGCTATGATACAATCTGGCTTCACGAGATTCGGCTTCGGTAAAGTCCGGTTTGACCTAAATTACATCGGACCCCTCCTCGGTAATTCTTGTCGGTATAACTTAAAAGTTGTCTAGTAGTCCAAATTGTTTATAAAAATTGAATTTATGGTTAAAATGATCGTTTCAGATGTCAGAAATAGCAATTAGTTTGCAAATTGATGAGACTGAAACTCTTTTGTCGGGGTAATTAAATATGCGCGGTATCTTTGTAGATATTTTGCGCTAATAGCATTGTCAAATAAATTTAACTAGTGACCTTCTTATTAGCTATATAAACTCATGAAAAGATTCATTTTGATCCAGTTTTAGTTAGACTGCCTCCACGCCAGGTTCAAAAGTGAAAATGTAGTTTCTGTGAGAATTAATTTTGAGATTTATTCTTGAATTAAAAATAGTTTTTAAACTTAGAAAAATGTTGAGACTCGTTTTATCAGACATAAAAATAATTTTGGACACTTATAAATATTGATAGTATGAACACTGATAGAAATTTTGACGAATATTAATTAACTTTGAAAAATATTTTGTAAAATAATTTAAATGACTTATACGAACCAGTTTTAATATACACTAAGAAATGTGGAAAATAAATTGGGATTTGAAAATGATTGCGAATAGTTGGGATTTCAAACATAGAATGTTTTAAGTTAGTAGTATTTAATGGAAAACTAATATATAATGGAAATTAGAATTTAAGGGCTTTGCATAGAAATAGGACTTAGAAGTAAGAATTGATCTTTCATGTTCTTGGAGAATTTATTCACATTTATTTAATATATTATTCTTAAGTTAAGAAGAAATCGTTTTATCTGTTTCCAAAGCGCCGTCTCCTAGAACACCCGCTCCCGAATAAAGTGATAAGTGGTTAAGTATATTCTCCGCTCGGGTATACTTTAAATACGATGGAAGATTGTATGGCCAACCTAACTGAGTAAGTTATAATAAAAGTTATAATTAACTGCTCGGCTATAACCGAATTATATACCACATCACTAAATTAGTGATAGAATTCGACATCACTACATTAGTAGAAAAATATTTAATAGTAAAAAACCACTTCACTACATGCCTTAGCATCATTTAATGTAATTTTTGTTTGGTAATTTTTATCATGGGCGTGCAAAATGAAGGCCCCAAACTTTTTATCTAAAAATGTTTTTACATTTTCTCCATAAAAGATGATTCTTTAGTTAAAAATACATAAGGTACTCTTTATGTAACACCGTAGCTTCAACCCTTCTCAAGGAAATTCCAGTTGAAGGGAAAATTTCGCGTTTTGAGCATCAAAAATAGGAACTAAAAAATGCACCAATAAAAATTTAAATACTGCAGGGCAATTCTACATTGAAAACTGGAAAAAAGCTGATATACATCTAGGTTCGAAAATCAGAGTACTACGTCCTCAACAACATTTTTTAAGGGACCGTAGCTTCCTTAAAAGCAATTTGTGGATATTTATGCACGGAAACTTTTTCCATAGTTTTTGATTTAGAATCGCCTTACAGTATTAAAATTTTTATTGGCGCATTTTTTAGTTCCAATATTGGATGCTCAGAACGTGAAATGTTCTTTTCAACTGCAACGTTCTCGAAAACGGTTGGCTCTTCGGTTTACATAAGGAGTAACCTTTTTATGAATTTTTAACTAATCACATTTTATTGAAAACTTGTTAAACAATCTGCAGATAATTTTACACGAGTCTGGTTAAAATTACCAAATAAAATTTGGAGCTCCAGAGATATTAAATAAAAATACCTGTTAGATTACCCTTAGGAGGGTCGTAGCTCCTTTAGGGCTCATTTTAGGACCAACCCTTATAGGAACTGTTAAATATATAGTAGTATGAAAAATCATGTCTTTTAAATGACGTTTATTTTCCGCTTTGCAAGGACGGGGTCTTTTTACGACATTTTCCATGACGGCTCTTAACATACATGGCTCCAGGTAGGGTCGTGCATCAACGTGAATTGCGCCCCCTCAAGGTCACGGTATGGTGCGGTGTAACATATCAAATGGTAATCGGACCTTACTTCTGCTAGGAAAATGGCTGTTGCGGTGAACGGCCACCGATATCGCGCAATGCGCTCGGCAGTGGTGACATACAAGAAACATGGTGGCAGTAAGATGGGGCAATTGCCCATGAGGCCAGAGCCACAGAGCCACAATGCAGCGTTTAAGACAGATTTTCGAAAAGTGAAGAATTTCGCGAAATTCGGATTTTCATTTTCCTTCACGTTCGCCTGATTTGATAGCACCGGACTTTTTTAGGGCTACCTAAAAGATCGGTTGTATGTCAACAAGCCCAGGACTTTTCAACAGCAAGCCAGAAATGTTAGGAGTGGTCATGAAAAATGTCGTACTTGCAAGGCGGAAAATGGACGTCATTTAACAGACGTGATTTTTCATAGATAGTTAAAAAAAATCCATTTACTGTACTCTATATTGTAAAAGAAATAAATAAAAATATTACAAAAAGAAAAAAAAGTTATTTAATTTTTAAATTGTAAAGTGACTTATGGGCCACCCTATAGAATCAGTCATTAAAATTCTCAAACCTATTTCTGAATAACTGTATACAAGTATACAAATATATGTATATGGAAAGTGAATAAAAGTAATTTAAAAATGCTTATTTTCGGAGATATGGGCATTTTCCCAGTAAAGTGCACAGCCAGTCCGACGCTGTTAATATAATAAATGAAGTCGTTTTGCGAAACTGAAGAAAATTTATAATCCCACTACAACAATAAGACATTTCAGTTTTTCTTTTGTAGCGTTTTGTGAAGTGGAAAACAAGTTTTCTTTAGTTTAGGCGCTCAAGTTTTTATTCATATAAAATATGTACATTATATCTTTTTTTTTATTGTAATATAATAACCTCGATAACAATTCATTGTACAGAATGTATTTGCAATAGGCGGTTTCTTTGGGTGACCAAAAAGGTTTTCAAATGAGGTACCATAAAAACCCATTTATAACTTACCGAATCATATACTATTACATTCACACTAAGCTAGGGGTGGGCTAACAAAAATTAGAGGGGGGGGCTAAGCACCCCGAGCCCCCTAGTTACTCCTAATTATTCTGCAGACCAAGGGTATTAAAAGTCTTTAAAAAGTTGCTTTGATATGACAGATCTATTTTTTTTTAATTCTTATTTATTCAAGAAGGTATTTTATTATTTAAAAATTCTCATTTTATTGAAACATTTTTTATAGACTTAGCCCCTTGGGCTCGGAATTATGTGTAACTATAAAGTTTGCTTAATCTGAATGTGATAAATCTGATATATGTACCCTTGCTAGCATAGAATTTGACTTTTTAGTTGTGTGAAAATACTTGTCTCGTGTCACTCTATCTAGCAGCGGGTTTAGCGCCATCATATGACGCACTATGCCGCCCGAGCCCTGTATTGGTGTCCAAAAAGAAAAAACGAATTTCATTAATTAGTACACAAAATCGTCTAAAAAACCATAACCAGTTATAAAAATGCATTGATTTTGTTTTTAGTTAATTAGGGTCTAAACGACAGTTGATTTTCTATACCGATGTAAAATTTAATTTTAAAGCATATACTGATGCATAATGTATAATAAAATAGCATTTTTTCTTAACATACGTTTGTCACTAAGATTTGGTAATGTCATTGTACAAACATAGGTTTAATTAATAAACACAATATTTAAGGTAAATTTAATTTTTAAGTCTTAAGCCTTAAACCATTTTTTCTAATGTCAAGCGCAAATACAATTTACAGATAGTTTCGCGCGAATTGACGCGCATTTATAATTTTTATATTAAAATGTTCTTACAGAAGTAGTCTAAATAGTGTATAAATATTAGATAGCCAAAATGAATTTATGAGCATTATTGTAGGAAAAAGTACAAATTTTTGATATTTTATATGACAAAATTTGAAAATAATTGCGCACGCATTAGTGCGCATTTAAAATTTATACACTAAAATATTTTAATATATAAAGTTCTTAAAATGTGAAAATATTAGATAGCTGAAATAAAACAAAAAAAAAGTTATAAGCATTTTTATGTGTGTTATTTCAGGTAGGTTTGAAATTTTATTTTAAAAAATCAATAAGTTTATTCAATTATTTATATTGGAAATACTCCTAAATTAACATATATGAACAAAAAATTATTTAAACGTGGATTCTGAAATACATCTGTGCGAAAACATAGTCCTTCAAAGAGAACACCCTAAAATTTGATTTTTATTTAATATCTCAAACCGTATAAGCTGTTGATATGAACTTTTGATCGTAATCTAATATATTGAAAGGTTTTAATTAACTATTATCCTAGAACAATACATTTATTCAGGGGCGTACGAATTGGGGGTTAATTACACTAGGCAACACGGTTTCTTGCCCCGATTGGAGTCATATGTTTTTTAACTAATTTTGGGTCGCTGAAACCGAATCTGGCCTCAGAATATTTCTATTACCTAAGTTTTCTGAGAAAAGTATGATAAAAATGTTAAAAAGTCATTATTTTATCCCTCTTTTGTTCTAAAATCATGGGAGACAAAAATATTCCAAGGACAAATTTGGATTCGGCGACTCAATATTAGTTAAAAAATACCCAACATAAAACATAGAAACTTTAAATTCATAGGTAGAATAAATAGGGATATTATGAAAAAATAAAATAAAAAAATATTTAAAAAAAAATGGATAATGTGACAAAACTAAGTAGGGGTGGAGGGAAGGGTGCATAAGGGGACAAGCTTATCGCCACGTACTCATGCTAAAAATTGTCAAAAATCATTACTAGGGGGTCAAAAATGAACTAAAAAAATGTTACATATTATGGTTCTTATGTGATAAAGTAACATTTTTATGATGTAGAACAAGTAAAAAAACAAAAAAAAAATACACAATATTTTGTTTTATAAATTATTTTTAAATTGGCATAATTGCATGTATTAAAATTTAAAAAATAAGGTCAAATTTGGATTCTGCGCCTTTAAATTGATAAGAAAAATATATTTTTTGGGCTCGGGAAAAAAGTTTACACTGTGTACTTTAATTTTATATCTTTTTCATTTATTTACTTTTTAGGAACAAACTAAGCAAAATAAAAAAATATTTGTGTAAATATTTTTGTAGAGAATTTTATAATCTACAAATTAAGTTTTATAAAGTTTTTAAAAAAATTTGATAGTTTTGCCACAAATGAGCAATTAAGTAAACTCTGCACTTTCATTTTAACCTTTTTATTTTTTTTTCGCGTACTTACTCTGACATTAGGTTCTTGACATATAGATTTTTGAATTCCTCGTATTTTTTTAATATACCTGAACTTATATCTAAAAAATTTTAGGTGCTGGAATTTTTCTAAGGTCAGATTCGGATTCGACGCCCTCGAATTAGTAAAAAAAATTTACTTTCCGGTCGGGGCAAAAAAAAGTTGCGATTTGTTATTTTTAATTTTACCCTTTTTGCCCAGAACCCTCCAATGTGAAAACTCAATTTTGACTCAAAAATTGTTATTTATGTATAGTAAACCATTTAAGATTTAATTTACCATTAAAATATTTTTAAACACTTTTTTTCTGTTTGGCTACATAGTGCGACACACAGTAGTCGTATTTGGGCAAATTACGGAAAATATTATTTTTACATCTTCTCAAAATTTAAATGATGTTCGTTTACTGAATATATTAAATCAGATTAAAACAACAAAATAATTTATTTTAATTCATTTTTACAAAAAAAAGAAAACCTACTATTTTACTTTTTCTGAAAATTTATTCATAATAATTGCAAAACTTAAATAAAATAAAATTATTTTGTTCAAAAAAAGTTAAATATTTTCATGCAAAATTTTAAAAATACTTAGGTATAAATTGAGGCTTTATTATGGATATACCTAAAATATATTTAAATTTTTGAATTTTTCATGCGACTCGGAGTGTTTTTTTTTCTTTTGAATTTTTTTAGCTGCATTGCGTTTACGATATTCCGCAAATCATCAGATCTGATCTTCATATGTCAATCCAGAATTATCCAGTAAAATTAGTGGCTGCAGTAGCAGTTACTATATTATCTAAAAGATTTAGCCTTAGTCAATTTTAGGGCCACTTGCACCAAAGATGGTTTTATCTTTAAACTTGGATTAAATGGACGGTCAACCAATCAGAATGCAGTATTTTTAACTTAAACTCAGTTTAGTTGACATAATCCCAGTTTAAGATTTGGTGCTAATTGTATTGTTAAGTTTAATCATATCTTTATCATATAAAACGCTTTAATTTTAAGTATTTCTTAAAAACTTTGAAAAAAAAATTAGCCCTCATTTCCTGCAAATACAGATCAGCTCTTCAGTACCAGGCTTGCCATATGTGGCGAAAAGGATTAAAAAAAACTATGTACAGTGGAGTTAGAAAATGTTTATTATCAGATTTAGTTTCATCGACCCCAAAAAACCCTATATACCAATTTTCACCAAAACAATATAAACAATTAAAATTAACTACCCCCCATCCCAGGGGTGGAGTTGGAATTTTTTATTATCAGATTCAGATTTAGCGATCTCAAAAACCCCTATACAACAACTTTTAAGGAAATATTGAAAACATTTTAAAATTATTGCAGTACCTTAAAATCTACAAAATTTCTACGCCACTGTAATTTTTTAATATTTATTTAGGAAAAATATGTGTTTGATAAATTTCTAAAATATGACGAAAAAAAAACTAAGTTATAAATACTTTTTTTGCCAGACCTGAGACTGAAGTAATATTTAAGGTAAATGAGACTGAAGTGGTTAAGGTTCAAAAACCGATGCGTCATATTGATTCCGCTATTTTGATTTTTTTTTAAATTAAACTAAAAGTTATAGACATTGGTCTACAATATCAACATAATCAAAAGAAGCCATTTAACACATTTTAAGAAAGATAGAAACAAAATAAAATTTTGGACCACCCTTATGGCACGGATTTTTTTTTATTTTTTTTTGTTATTTTATTCTAAATCAGCGGTATCAAAAATAGTCCTATGCAAAAATTCAGAATTTTGTCCCTGTTTTTTTCCTGGTCCACTATGCAGAATTAGAATGTATTTTAAGACATCTAAAATTCAGCCGGGAGAAAATAACAATAAAAATGTTCACCAGCTGTTAGACTATGTCAAATACCATATTAGGTGCATTGTTTAATGAAATGCATTGTCTGGAATTGTTTCTGTATTCTTGACAAGTGACAGTTTAACAGTAACTATAACTAACTCATGTACATGTTGAGATCATTAATATCAAAATAAATGGATTGATCGTTTATTGTTACAGTGGTATGCTTTAAATGAAAAGTTCCAATAAATAAGCACGTCACGGTCGCACAAAAAATATCTTTGACTTTCTTGGAAAATTATTTTAAAATTAAAAAGTGAACTTATTAGCGCTCAAGGGGTCGTTATTGACCCACATTTTTGTACAGCGACAAAGTAAATATTTTTAGAGCGCGTTCAAAATTTAAACTTTAAATGAACTTTTAGTTCACTTTTTGCGCAAAACCTTTCGCGCAAAAACTTGCGCCCTAGTTTTTTCTAGATATTTTTTTCAATTTATTCCGTTACCTTGAACCCATAGTTAGCCATTAACATGATTTTTCTTGGGCATTAATGGGTTAAGTATAGTCTTCGCATCCATGTAGCTAGAACAGTATTATTATAATATAATAGCCTGTCCGTCTGTCTGGTTGTCTGTCACAATAACTCGGTAACAAAAACCCCGATTGGCTGATTTTTTTTTTTTAAAGTTTGAATTAAATAAAAGGAACCATTTTTGACTTTTTATTATTTACATGGAAAAGAATAAAAAGCACTATATTATATACAGTTTGTTATATTGTAAATATTAAAATGTATGTTTTACTATTTTGAAGCTATTTTATATTCATGAAGTAATTTAAACACGGCTACCTAAATATTTTAAATGCAATTTTATCACAAAGTAAATTTTGGACCATAAACATTATAATTTATTAATAAATAATAACTGATAATTTATGTCAATTATGAATAATTATTTTAAATACTCGCCTAAAATGAATTAAAAATTTAGTTTTAATAAAAATGTAAAGATAATTTACTTAAGTTATAAAATTTACGAGATTTTCGAAAAAGCCCATTTTCAATTTTGGCGAAGGCGCCACTATAGACAGTCATCAATACCTATCAGAATCATAACGCGAACACCAACAATTTTTCTTGTAGTTAAATTTATTTAATTTAAAATTTAAAAAGCCAAACGAAAATTTTACCGCTACGAGAATTTACTTATTTTATTATACAAGGTGTCCCAACTCCATTTACCCAGCGATTTTCTCGAAAACTAAAAGAGAGAATCAAATTCTGCAAAAACTATCTTAAATGGGACAACAATATCAATAAAAAGTGACTAAAAATAAAATCCACCCCTCAACCCTCCTCCCCAACTTACCGCTAACTTTATTTTTAGCAGCCCTATAATTTTTGGGTTGTTTTGGATAGGCCTTAAACCAGTGTCTTCACACACAAATTTTAATCCCTTTAAAACTTTTTTTCTATAAACCAATGCCTACCATTGTACACATACATTTACTCCATAAACAAAACTAATACCTATATAAAACATTTTACTATTCCTTAAAATGACTTTTGTTTGATTAACGCAGTCGTCCCTCCGAAGTGACTGATCGATTTCGTGCTTTTTAGCACTCTTCAGAGCCACATATCGGTAGTAGGGACAACTACGAAAATCAAATCCTTTCCATATATCTCTATATAGAGTTTAAAAATCGTTATAAGGAAAAGCAAAAACAGCTAGCGACATCTACTGCTAAAAGCAGAGACTAGATAAACCTATCGACAGTCCAAAAAAGGAAGCAGTTATTGGTTTCAAGAACCTATTGCACGCTGTCGATAGGGGGCAGATTAATCAATGCCACGGTGGACATTGCCGCCAATTGAATCCTAAAGCTTTTCCTTATAGCGATTTTTAAACTATATAGAGATATATGGAAAGGATTTGATTTTCGTAGTTGTCCCTACTACCGATATGTGGCTCTGAAGAGTGCTAAAAAGCACGAAATCGATCAATCACTTCGGAGGGACGACTGCGTTAATCAAACAAAAGTCGTTTTAAGGAATAGTAAAATGTTTTATATAGATCTTTTAAATTTGTAAATATCAAACAATTTAATTTAGTTTATTAATTCAGATACCACTGTAAAAGGTGACCTCCTAGCGTTTAGGATTCAATTGGCGGCAATGTCCACTGTGGCATTGATTAATCTGCCCCCTATCGACAGCGTGCAATAGGTTCTTGAAACCAATAACTGCTTCCTTTTTTGGACTGTCGATAGGTTTATCTAGTCTCTGCTTTTAGCAGTAGATGTCGCTAGCTGTTTTTGCTTTTCCTTATAACGATTTTTAAACTCTATATAGAGATATATGGAAAGGATTTGATTTTCGTAGTTGTCCCTACTACCGATATGTGGCTCTGAAGAGTGCTAAAAAGCACGAAATCGATCAGTCACTTCGGAGGGACGACTGCGTTAATCAAACAATAGTCGTTTTAAGGAATAGTAAAATGTTTTATATAGATCTTTTAAATTTGTAAATATCAAACAATTTAATTTAGTTTAAAACTAATACCATTGTATTCGCAAGCTCAAAACAAAACAAAACAACCCAAAAATTATAGGGTAAGCTGTGGGAAGGGGTGTAGGTGTAGATTTTATTTTGGGCACACTTTTTCTAGATATTATCATATTATTTAAACTGTTTTTAGCAGAATTATCTATCTTATTATCTCTTTTAGTTTTTGGGAAAATCGTTGCCAAATATAGTTGAAATCAGGGGGTTGTTTTAATAATATATTACGCACTAAAGTACACTGAAAATGGTTTGAGTCGAGGTGCGTTTACTATTTTTCCTACGACCTAACACCTAAACATCAAAAAAACGCAAACATTAGTCAATTTTTTGTGGTAACGCCGGTTAACCAGCATGTTACTCTTTCTCTGTTTAATTAATGAGTTAAAAAGAGAGAGAGAAATACATATTCCCCTAACTTGGTTAGTAACCGCTGCTCCACAAAAAATCGGCAATTGTGTAAAAATTAATTTGTCAATTTGAGGTTATGTGTTTGACATTTAGGAAAATCTGACAGCACATTTAAAATCAGCTGATTGTCGCTTTTCCACCGCTGTCATGTCAACGGGCGGAAAATGAGCACGATCTATTAACTAACTACTAACTAGTGAACTTATTAACGCTCAAGGGGTCGTTATTGACCCACATTTTTGTACAGCGACAAAGTAAATGTTTTTAGATCGCGTTCAAAATTAGTCCACCTTTTGCGCAAAACCTTGCGCGCTCGTTTTCTCGCAAAAATATATTTCTAGATATTTTTTTAGATTTATTCCGTTGCTCTGAACCCATAGTTAGCCAAAAACATGATGATTTTTCTTGGGCACTAATGGGTTAAGTATAGTCTTCCCATCCATGTAGATAGAACAGTATTATTATAATATAATATTCTGTCCGTCTGTCTGGTTGTCTGTCACGATTACTCTGTAACAAAAACCCCGATTGGCTAAAAAAAGTTTGAATTAAATAAAAGGAGCCATTTTTGGCTTTTTATTATTTACATGGAAAAGAATGTAAAGCACAAAGCACTGTATTCTATACAGCTTGTTATATTGTAAATATTAAAATGTATGTTTTACTATTCCGAAGCTATTTTATATTCATGAAGTAATTTAAACACGGCTTCCTAAATATTTTAAATGGAATTTTATCACAAAAGTAATTTTGGACCATAAACATTATAATTTATTAATAATAAATGATAATTTATGTCAATTATGAATAATTATTTTAAATACTCGCCTAAAATGAATTAAAAATTAATTAAAATTTTCAATTTAGGCGAAGGCGCCACTATGGATAGTCATCAATAACTATCAGAATCATAACGCGAACAATTTTTCTTGTAGTTAAATTTATTTAATTTAAAATTTAAAAAGCTAAACGAAAATTTTACCAATACGAGAATTTACTTATTTTATTATACAAGGTCCCAACTCTATTTACCCAGCGATTTTCTCGAAAACTAAAAGAGAGAATCAAGTTTTGCAAAAACTATCTTAAATGGGACAACAATATCAATAAAAAAATAAATATCAATTAAAATTAATCCCTTTAAAACTTTTTTTCTATAAACCAATGCCTACCATTGTACACATACATTTACTCCATAAACAAAACTAATACCATTTTATTCGCAGGCTCAAGGTCTATGCAAAACTACCCTAAGATTATAGGGGTGTTGGGGTAAGCTGTGGGAAGGGGTGTAGGTGTAGATTTTATTTTGGGCCACTTTTTCTAGATATTATTATATTATTTAAACTGTTTTTAGCAGAATTGATTATCTCTTTTAGTTTTCGGGAAAATCGTTGCCAAATATAGTTGAAATCAGGGGGTTGTTTTAATAGTATATTACGCACTAAAGTACACTGAAAATGGTTTGAGTCGAGGTGCGTTTACTATTTTTCCTACGACCTAACACCAATTTGAGGTTATGTGTTTGGACTTTTTACGTTTACGAAAATCTGACAGCACATTTAAAATCAGCTGATTTTCGCTTTTCGACCGCTAGCATGTCAACGGGCGGAAAATGAGCACGATCTACTAACTAGTGAACTTATTAACGCTCAAGGGGTCGTTATTGACCCACATTTTTGTACAGCGACAAAGTAAATGTTTTTAGAACGCGTTCAAAATTTAAACTTTAAATGAACACTTAGTCCACCTTTTGCGCAAAACCTTGCGCGCTTAATTATTTCTAGATATTTTTTTAGATTTATTCAGTTGCCCTGAACCCATAGTTATTAACATGATGATTTTTCTTGGGCACTAATGGGTTAAGTATAGTCTTCGCATCCATGTAGCTAGAACAGTATTATTATAATATAACTCGGTAAAAAAAAAATAAAAAAGTTTGAATTAAATAAAAGGAACCTTTTTTGACTTTTTATTATTTACATGGAAAAGAATGAAAAGCACAAAGCACTGTATTCTATACAGCTTGTTATATTGTAAATATTAAAATGTATGTTTTACTATTCCGAAGCTATTTTATATTCATGAAGTAATTTAAACACGGCTTCCTAAATATTTTAAATGTAAAAAGTAATTTTGGACTAAACATTATAATTTATTAATAATAAAGTATAATTTATGTCAATTATGAATAATTATTTTAAATACTCGCCTAAAATGAATTGAAAAATTTAGTTTTAATGAAAATATAAAGAGAATTTTCTTAAGTTATAAAATTTAGAGATTTTCGAAAAAGCCTAACATTTTCAATTTTGGCGAAGGCGCTACTATAGACAGTCAGAATCATATAATATAATCATAATATAATCATAATAATCATAATAATCATATAATAACCCGAACACCAATAATTTTTCTTGTAGTTAAATTTATTTAATTTAAAATTTAAAAAGCCAAACGAAAATTTTACCAATACGAGAATTTACCTATTTTATTATAAAAGGTGTCCCAACTCTATTTACCCATCGATTTTCTCGAAAACTAAAAGAGATAATAAAGTTCTGCAAAAACTATCTTAAATGGGACAACTCTTCACACACAAATTTTAATCCCTTTAAAATTAATTTGGACGTTGTTGAAATGTGTAATATCCGATTTATTAGATTATTAGCTTGATTATTATGACAACCAATGCCTACCATTGTACACATACATTTACTTCATAAACAAAACTAATACCATTGTATTCGAAAGCTCAAGGTCTATGCAAAACAACCCAAAAATTATAGGGGTGTTTGGGTAAGTTGTGGGAAGGGGTGTATGTGTAGATTTTATTTTGGGCCACTTTTTCTAGATATCATTTTATTTAAACTGTTTTTAGCAGAGTTAATTATCTCTTTTAGTTTTCGGGAAAATCGTTGCCAAATATAGTTGAAATCAGGGGGTTGTTTTAATAGCATATTACGCACTAAAGTACACTGAAAATAGTTTGAGTCGAGGTGCGTATACTATTTTTCCTACGACCTAACAGCTAAACATCCAAAAAACGCAAACATTGTCTAAAAATAATTTGTCAATTTGAGGTTATGTGTTTGACGTTTACTCATCTCTGACAGCACATTTAAAATTAGCTTATTTTATCTTTTCGACCGCTGTCATGGCAACGGGCGGAAAATGAGCACGATCTACCAACTAGACCGTAGGAAAACGTTTTTTACCACTTTAAACTCAAAAATAGGAAGTATAATATATTACTATATTTGCAAGCTCAAGTTCTATCCAAAACAACCGAAATAATATAGGGGTTTTAAAAAAAAATAAGGTTAGGGGTAAGTTAGTGGCGAGGTTTAAAGGGTGGGTTTTATTTTTGCCTACTTTTTATAGATATTATTGTCACATTTAAGGTGGTTCTTGCAGAATCTGATTACCTATCTCTTTTAGTTTTTGAGAAAATCGCTGGGTAAATAAAGTTTGACCACCCTGCATATTTTATTAAAAATATGTTAGATCGGACCTTTTGGTGACAGAATGGTAAAAAAAATCTATCTCAAAAACAGTCAGTTGGAAAATATATATTTTTAATCGATTATATTTAAAATCTCCAATTTTTGTATAATAAATCTATACAAAAAGTTTGATGTTTTGCACTGGTGCAAAAAGTAAAATAGTAGACGTTGATAATTGATATTAAAACAGATGATGTTTGAACTCAAAAAAGTCCAAACGCAAAACTTTTTGTCAAAAATGCAAAAAAATAATATTACAATCGAATAAAAAATAGTGCATTAAACACGGACTGTTGTTATAGCGTTGACGGTTGCAAACCTCGCTCCCCGTTTTTATTTTTCGTTTGTAATAACATTATCTTTATAATTAAATTTGTAATAATATTATCTTAACAAGCCGTGAAGATATGTAATGCTACGCATTCCATTATATATAATTCACAGTAAATGGTATATTGCATTTCCCAAATACTAAAAAATAAATAATTTTCAAAAAAAAAATAAAAAAAAAATACATTTAAAAAAAAGATCCTTTTTGAAAAACGAAAAATTATTTAAAAAAAAACAAAAAAAGCTTTTCAATAAAACTTTAAAATAAATTTTAACATTTTTCAATTTTTTCTTTTTGCGAAGAACAAAAATTAAAAAGAAATTATGATATATTTTTTAATTTTTCATTATTTTTTTATTTTATTTTATTTTATTTATTTATTTATTTTTGTAGAATTGATCCTTATAATAAAATAACACCTTATAACTTTTTTTTTGGGTTACTTTCAAAAACAATAGGGACCTTCCCCTCGCAGAACTTGATTTTTCCTGAAAATTTCAAATTGATCGGATTATTCGTTCTTGAGTTCGTGTTCACAAAAATCGTGATATGAGACGGACAGATAGACATTGGAAAAAAAAGTTGTTTTTTCATAAAACAAATTTATATCCAAGCATTTTTTGTCTAGGACGATTTTTGATTTTTTTTTTGAAAATTCGAAATTATATAGCGCATGCGCTGTGACTAATATAATAATTAAATTTGTATTTTTGAAAAAAAAAATTGTCTTTAGAGTTCAAATGTCATATTTATTTATTTTTGTTTTTTACAGAATTCTAAAGTATCTCGGGTATCTTTGCGGCTTTTTACAAATGGGTTTTAATAGAAGCATCCTTGTAAAGAATATAATTCGTATAAGCTTAACCTTGCTCTTTTCCACATAAATGCTCAAATCCTTTGGAATCAAAGCCATATTTTCCTTTAAAAAATGTAACGTTAAGGTGTACTTCCAGGAGACAAGGTACCTAACAACTCATCGGCTATACTTAATGTGACTCATGATATGAGTCGCATACCTGAGAATTTCTTACCGTATTAAATTCTTGAGCGATTTTGTATAAGAATATATGGAACCCCAAGAAACTTTGGTTATTAAATACAGTAACAATTAGGGATGGGTCGTGACATCACTGTCGGTGATTTGTTTTCACCGCTCCTTAGGCGGAATCGGTAGTTCCATTTTCAAAAAAATCACTGTGACATCAGAACAGTGATTTTGGAACTGATTTACGTTAAACCACTATAAAAATAACCTTGTTTTCGTATACGCGTGTACGCCCAATTTCAATTCAATAAAATGAGGAGAATCATATACCCGATGTCACGTATCCAATATTTTATTGGTGCTAATCGCGCGCATGGTAAAACAAGGTTATTTTTAGAGTGGTTTACATATATTGTAATCTTTAATTTAAAACATACACGGTGGTTGCTTCTAGCTGACTTAAGAATTCTTGAATTAAACTAATTATTAACTTTTATTATAAAAGATATTAGCGGTTGATTTAAGAGTTGAAAAATAAACTATTTATTTGTAAAAAATAGTACAGGAGCCGTGATTTTGTCGTCGTGATTTGTCAGTAGTAATATCATAAAGTGCAATTGTTTGAGTGCATTTTTCGTGTCACAAAATTCCGAGACCGCAGGTCGAGGAATTTTTACGAAAAATGCATGAAAACAATTTCCTTAAGCAAAAGGTATTTTTATATACAGTAAAAAAATTATGTATAATTCAACATGCACGAATGGTATTTTGAAAGACTATTTCACAAACAAAATAAAGAATTATATAATTTTACCATGTTTAATGTTATTTCATATTTAAATTAAAAATTTAAGAACTAAACAACAATATTACTTTACAACTATAATTAAAAATTTAAATCTCAAATTTGCTGCGCTTTTTAAAACCATGATGTTCACTTGTTCGCGAATGTTTCCAAGTATAAACTTCGCTTGAGGGATATTTTATGCTTGAGATTATTTCAATAAAATAGTTATCATATATTTTAGCATTTAAATAAAAATAATTGCTGTTTTTGTTTAAAAAGTTTAGTTTTCAACTGAAAAGAAATAAAATAACGGGTGTTTCCACCCATAAAAAAACAATTTGCGATCGGTTTCTAATAAAGTTGAGTTGAGTGGCCTCACCAAGATTCAATTAAATAAATTAAAATTTATGAATATCAGTGATTTAAAGCTTTTAAGATGGAAAGTGCAAAAATATAATATATTATCTGAAATTAATTAGGGTTTATACCTAGGATGTTTTGGTAATAAAATAAGCATTTATATTGCTTATCAATAAAAATAAATCAACTAAAGGTAAGCTTCACAAATTAAAAACACATTTTGCAAAAATATAACATTTATTAAGATATCAGTAACTGTCAGTTTCTTGTTTCCATAGTAACCAAGTGATAATTGCACATATGCAAAGAATATCAGATTCATTTTGATCTGATTGGTCAAGAAACTAAAAATGCAAGGTTTTAATTGGCCTATATATATATATATATATTGTTTGTGAAATAGTCACCGTTATTTTGTCGGAACTGTCACAGTCAGTGACAGTTCCTCAAAATCGCTGTCACGACCCATCTCTAGTAACAATAACAAAACGACGTTTGGAGTCCAAATCACACAAAAAACTCTTACGGTATATAGCACATTCCGTAAGGGTTTTATTTTTAGTTAAATTAACAAAATAAAACACAATTTACCGTAAATTATCAGATTATTAGATGAAAATTTAATTATTGGTTGTGAATTATTGTTTTTTATTAAAACTTTTGGTTATTATATAATTTATATAATAATATAAATGTATAAAACATTAGTCGTAGAAAAAGTATAGTCTGAAATGCGTATAAAATGGCTATTCCTCACTCGTGGACGGACAAACATCTACTCATTCGGAATATGCATCATACTACACTTGTTACAGAATATACTATACTTAGCAATATGAACTAGAAACACTATGTCTTAAGTTGGCCTTGCTAATTTAAGACATAAATCCAGTGTTTTTAATATGGACTGCTAAGCAATCGAAGTTCAAATTTATTAAAATCAAAATATTTCGAGTTCTACTAAAATAATTTAGATGAATTGAGTTTTTACTGTCAAAATGAAAAACTGGTATCTTTTATACTGGAAGTACACATATTTTCTTTTAAAAATAAATCATTTTCCTTATAAAAATGAATTGCTTCCTGGAACTTGATTTTAATTGTTTCCTGTAGAATAAAGTTTAATTTTGAAGTTTTGAAATGAAAGAACTATTTTTAAGGATAAAGCTCCATTTCGTTGCTAAGCCTAATAATATGTTTAGCCATCTAATCTTTAAGGTTAATAAAATACACTGCCCAGTAAAAGAGCTTTCCCATTATTTCACCTCTGCGCGTAAAATAGATTTTTTATTATCAGATTCACTTTTAGCAACCTTAAAAACACCAATATACCAAGTTTTACGAAAACTACCCCTTGTCCATCAGGGGGTGGATTTGGACTTTTTAATTAAATTATTTAAAGATTCAGTTTTAGCGACCTCAAAACCCCAATATATCAATTTTCAAGAAAACTACTCCCACTCCTCAGGGGGTTCAGTTATATATTTTTTAGTATCAGATTCGCTTTTGCGACCTCAAAAACCCCAATATACCATTTTTTACCAAAACTACCCCCCGCCCCTCAGGGGGAGATTTGGTAAAAGGAGGGAGAATTTTTTTATTATCAGAGTCACTTTCAGCAACCTCAAAAACCCCTATATACTGATTTTCGCGAAAACTACCCCCGTCACTCAGATTCAGATTCGTCGACTCCAAAAGCCCCTATATACCAATTTTGAAGAAAATAATGTTCTCCATGTTATTTATGACTACAAAGTACGAAATGTCCCCTTATATGTATAATATATCCAAAATGTCAACAACATGTTATTTATCCATAGATGCTATTACTACAATAGCGAAACAGCGGTCACATTAATTGTTTTTGACAATAAAAAATAAACGTGAAGTTTATCTTTTTAATTTTATTTAATAATAAACTACTTCACTATAAGAAGTTCAGACGTTAGAACCATGGATGAATTTTCAAACTGGATTAAGCTATTACTTGTGATTATATTTTCATTAACCTATTTGCAAGAATTAGAATGAGTTAGCCCTAAATACATAATAGCCCCAAATATATGATTATTAAATAACACATTTATCTATTCTTGACAATCAATAAGTATATAATAAATTTTATTAATTAACCATTTTTTTTTAAATAGGTCAGATATTTGCCTCGCCCTATTTAGTTTTGAGTCCGAAATTTCGACTGACATACAGATCTATAATATTTATTACACAAGTTTACAAACTTTAACTTTTGTCTTCCTCCAGAAAAACTTTTTATATTTTTTTGGGACTTGCACGACCAATGACAAATATACAGACAGAAAAGTTTCATCTCGACAAAAATGTTTTATTTACTTGTTTATAAATAACTAGTTTGCAGCTATTTTCCCCCAGTAACGAAAAGAGATATTTTGGGAGTTATTGTGGTCGACAAATCGAAATTTACTGTCAAAAAATTTCGCTCAAATTCGCTTAAATTTTTAAAATATACAGGGTTATTCTTTTAAATAGTACACCCTCACTTTTAATACGGGATAAGATATAAACTTCAATTTTGGAATGTGTATATCACACAACCAATTTTTTTAATCGGTCAGTAGTGGGGGACAATATTTTAAATGGCACCCTAGGTCCAAAAATTCATTTTAAAGAGGTTAAAACTCTCTAATTAACCATGCAATTAAGTATTTTTTAATATTTTTTATGAAGATTTTTTTTTCTTTAAAACTGATGAGAGTTGTTTTTTCTTCAATACTAATAAAAGATTTTAACATTTTTGCTTTCCCATTTTGAAAAATTTCAAATTTTCGGGAAAAAAATTTTATTTTTTTTTTGCGTATTTTTGGGTTTTATGACGTTTTATGTCGATATAAATCAATTTCGAGCAAGAAAAAAAATTGTCATTCACTCGGTCGATCGGTCGGTCTGTCCAGGAAATCTTGTGTGCACAATAACTTAAAAACGCTTTAATATAGAGACTTGAAATTTGGAATAGGTATGTTACCAAAATTTCTCGCTCGGTATTGGATTTGGTGAATATTGTAAAAATTGGTATATTGGGGTTTTTGGGGTTGCTGAAAGTGAATTTGATAATAAAAAAAATCTCCACTCCACACCCTGAGGGGCGGGGTTAGTTTTTATGAAAATTGGTATATTGGGGTTTTTAAGGTTGCTGAAAGTGAATTTGATAATAAAAATCCATTTCACGCGCGGAGGTGAACAATGGGAAAGCTCCTTTAAAAATTAGTTTTGGATATTTTGCACAAAAAGATCCAAATACACATGGTGTATTATCATTTTAAGTTTAATTATTTGTCATTTTCGTGTAATATATTTAATATTTCTGCACAAAATCTTCAAAATGTTAAAAATTTGAATCATTTTGAAGAAAAAAAAATCTTAAAAAAAATAGTTAAATAGAGATTTTTAAGCTCTTTAAGATGACCCATCATGATATCAGAAGACCTAATGTGCTATTTATAATACTGTCCTTACTGCCCCCCTGGCACCGCCTTACTGAATAAAAAACTGAAAAATATGGCAAATGATAGTTTTTGTTGTGTGATACAAATTATACAGAGCTTGTCAAAAGTCCGCCCCTTCTTTAACTTTTGAACGGCTTAAGGTATCAACTTGAAATTTAAAGTTATTAAATAATATATCCCAAAATTTTAGTATATATTTGAGATGCTTATGGGGCACAAGGAGGATATTTTTTTTAATTAAAAGGGGGTTGTGTGATACATTATTTTTAAAGCTTATAAAACTCTCTATTCGACTATATAATTTTTAATTTTTAAAACTTTGGTTTTTAATTTTTAAATTAAAAATGCGATTTAAAAAAAAAATTATTTTATTTATATCATTTAAAATTTGTTTAAAAGTATAATTGATGTATTTGCATCATGAAATAAACCATTTTTCAAGCATTATTTGATTTTTTTAAAGAAATTTTGACGAAAAATTCCATTTTTAACCCTAATTTAAACTCCTAAAAATTGCTCCGAAAAAATATAAAAATATTTAGTCAAATAAAAATTTCATAAGCTTTAAAATGATGTATCACACGACACCTCTTTCTGTTAAAAAAAATCCCCCTTGCGCCACTGTCCCCTAGCATACGAAATATATACCAAAAGAATATTTGGGTTATGTTATTTATGTGTTCCAAATTTTAAGTTGATATCTTTAGCCGTTCAAAAGTTAAAGGGGCGGACTTTTGACACGCTGTGTATATTATATTATAGTTAATATTTCATCCCGTTCAAAAGTTACATTGGGTGTACCGTTTAAAAGAATAACCCTGTATATTTTAAAAATGTGACGTGGGCATATACTTTTTTGACAATAAATTTGGACTTTTCGACCCCAAAAACCCGCAAAATAACCCTTTTTGGCACCAAATTATTTTTACCTAATAAATATTTATTTGGTTTTAATAGATCATTAAATAGTTTTAAAGCTTTATAATCATTTTATGACTTTATTTTGTTGTGGCATAAAAATGACCATTATGTTTAAGCCTCATGGGTTTTAATGCGATATTCTTTGTTGCAATTTTACTATTATATTCGTAAAAGCTTTTTATGCAATAAATAGTTAATCGTTTGCCTAGGCCAGTAAGAACGTCTTTGCTGGGCGGGTCTGATTTGCGAGACGGGGTACGAGGCTAGCAAAAAGTCGAATCTACTACCATATGCTATAAAATATTTTATCGAAAGCCAAAAATTAAATGCATTAAATAATATTTTTTATTTCTTTTTAAGTATTGATGGATAAGTAGAATACATTCATATACTACACTGTAAGAAATGGGGGTAAAATTAGAAAGTAATATTAAGATTAAATTATAAAAATCATATCATTTAAACTGAGTTTTTACTGTCTTTTAGGAAATTTAACTGAATCTTAAAATTTACGATGACGACGTAATATCCTAAATCAAGTTTTGTACTATGGAATTCGGCAAAATTTCACAAAATCTTTTAAAATTCTGGTAACAGTAGCCGGTAGTTAAATTGTGGGAAATATTTTTTACAGTGTATATCCGTTGATATATCCACTTTTCAAAGGGTGTAATTATTCATTATTTGCCTAGTTGCTAGAAAGTACATGCCCCATTTTAATCAAACCTGCATTTTATACTCTCTAGAGATGAAGGTACTAAAAAAAATTGTTACAGCCCATCTTTATTATATAATATGAATGTTCTGATAAGTTTGACCTAGTGCCCTAAAATAGTAATAAAAATATATATGAAAAAAATATTAATGACAATTTAAATTTTTGCATATTAATTCTTTTATATTTTTTTATCACAAACCTGTATATTTTTTTTTATAGTTGTTATGTTTAGTTAATTATTTTAATAAAACAATATTTTTTTAATATTTAAAAATAGTTCATTTTAAACGTGCATAACTGAAGTTAATTTTTTTTTATTTATTTAAATATTTTCACCCTTGTTCAGATAGGCGCGCAACTTTTTTCACGAGACCGTCGTCAGCGAGTCGCCTCCCGGTGGTGGGAAATCACGTTTTCGGGAGCAGAGTCGCGGGACTACTGCAAGGGATGCTGCGAAAGTGTTCCCGTGTGGACCGCCCAGTCGCGTAGTTATCTCACGACGCGATATGTGAAGGACATAAACGTTTATTTTTTGTTTATTTTAGTTCACTAGGTTAAGACTAATTACTTACTTCCAGGTCCTCGGTTGTCGTCTGTGTTCTAATTTTCTCCATTTATTATCAAGGAAGGCTTTATGAACTAGTAGTTAATAATAATTACAAGTCCTTAGGCAGAGAATAGTATAGTCTATAACTAGTATGGAATAGACAATATTCCGCGCCAGCGGAAAGTTTGTTATACGAGCCGGTAGGCGAGTATGACGGTCCCGCGAGCGCGGAATGACTATTCCATATGTGTTGTAGACTATACTTTTTCTTCGACTGCAAATATGAAACACTATGGCTTTAAACTGCGGACAAGGTTAACAACAATGTTTTTTGTGACTCGACATTGCAAATGCAACAAAACACATATTTTTAAATAAAGCAATTAATGTTATTTAATAATTTTATCAAATCAGTACTTAAAATATGTTTATTTAATTTTAGCACATATTTGCAAATTATAATGCAAAAATTGAAGGTTATGTCAGATGGTTGTGACAGATATCAGGTTTAAATATTTAACAATAGATGGAGCAGTTTTAATTTTTTGAACTAAATTGATAAAAAATTGGTCAAATATTAAGAAAAACTAATAAACTTTATGTAATTTTAACGCAAAACTTTAAATTGCATTAAATTATTCAAAATTTCATGTTAATATATATATATATAGATATATATATATATATATATATATATATATATTTTTTTTGCTAACTTTGCTACAGTTTTCTGTACTTTTATAAACAAGAGATGGCACTACATGTGCTCATTCTAAAACTTGATATGGAATATTTATACCGTAACTAGAGCTAGAATGGATTCATTCTGTGTTTGAAAAGTGTGTATTTGTTTACATTCTAAAGCAGTCGTAGAAAAAAATTATTTTTACAACTTTTAAGTTAAAAATTAAAATAAATAATAGCAATTTCTAAATCTAATAGTGAAAAGTTAATGCTTTATTAAGATTATTTTTTAATATCGCTACTCTTCCTTACATCCCTACTTTTGTACGTCCGTACTCCTTGACATGTTAAATCCACTCCATTTATTCCTTTTTCTATAATCCACTCCAACCAGAAGTTGTCATTTAACATTTTAAAATAGTATATTATAAAATTTTTGCGACTAAGCTCTTAGTGCACGAGAATAAAAATTATTCGAGTGCACTAAAAGCCAGCCGCAAACGAATTGTGTATACTATTATTTTTCTATTTTGACCCTTATAAGCTCATAATCACACGCATTTTGCGTGTTCTTATAGGCCCATAAGAGGTGTCTACTTTTTTTTTCTTTTGGGTTGGCAACATTCAAAAGCCTTGTAGCTTGACATTTTCCGTGCAAATGCCAATGTCTCTTAAAGATTAATTTTCTACAAAATTTTGTGTTTAGGTTATTTTTTGCCGTGTTAAAATTGTGGCTTGGTTACTTGAAGTGTAAAAGAGAAGACATGACTATAAAATATATCAAAATATAATTTGTTCTTAGAATTTTAAACATAGCGAAAACTGTAATGCCAACACTAAACAAAAATCCCTAAATTAGTCATCAATTTAAATGTAAGTTTTTTTTTATTTTAGAGCAAAATAGAAAAAATAGTATAACGCACTTGTTTCATAACACGTTTTTAGCGCACGAGTACAAGTTTAGAAAACGAGCCGCTTGCGGCGAGTTTTCTAAAGTACTATGAAACTAGTACTTTAATATACTATTATCTACGTCCTTAGGACGTCCTCCTACAGTCCAAAGCTTAAAAAAAATAAAAAATAAAAATTACACTGACAATAGAAAAAAATACTGTTAAAATGGAAAAACAAAAGTATTTATAATATTTTCAAAAATCATTAGTGTTTTAATGTAAGTATTATTAAACCCAAATTTGTGTTCGATACTAAGTAGAACTTACATATATGTAAGTTAATAATATCTATAGATAAACATATTTTCAATAATATTAACTTCTAATAAACCAATCAAAGAATGTAGGGTACGTTGGAGTGTAGTTGTTCAAAAGATATCAAGAAGTGTAAAGATATCCATGCGCCACTTCCCTAAAGGATGATGGGGCAAGAGGGGGCTAAAGATTTAAAGAAGAACAAAAACAGTTTTTTTTAAATCAACGAATTTTACAAATATATTCAAACGAATAAAAAGTTTCAGTGTTTTTTTTATGAAATCTTAAGTAAAACTTTTGTTTTCAAGAAAAACTGTTGTTCTCACAAATTATCCTTCTTTCATTTTATTGTTCAGATTATATTTAACTGTGTTTCTTTTGTTTAGTCCTTTTGATGTAATAAGGGATATGATGCCATTTTCCAAATAGTACTTCCATCAGAAAGGGTCTAGTTCTTGTTACATTGAGAGAACTGTTTTTGCTTATTTGAAGCAAAATAATATATATTTTTTAATGATTTTGGATTTCATATAAACAAATCCTTACTTAATCCATTCTTAACCTAATGGAGAACATAGCTTTAAGAAAAAAAAATAGAATCCATAGAAACAATTATTTGCAACTTAACTAAAGCATTTGATTGCGTTAAGCATCCTAGGCATCTAAAAAAAGCTGACTTACTATATCTAGTTAACTACACTGAGAATGTGTAACCATATTAAATACTAAACAGTTTTGTATAATAGATATATTGTATATGGAACTCCAAGCAACCATAGTTATTGAATACAAGTTGTTACAGTAAAACATAACGTTGTTCTCAGAAAAATGTTCTGTTATTATTACTGTAACAACTTTTATTTATTAACTAAAGTTGCTTGGGGTTTCATATACAGCATTATTATTTTACATGGTACAGCCCCTGTAACTTTTGAATGGAATAAGATATAAACTTTAAGTATGGAATTTTTATATCACACAACAAAAATTATCATTTGCAATATTTTATTCGATAAGGAGGCGCTAGGGGGTAGTGGGGTACAAAATTTTAAATAGCAACATAGGTCATGTAATAAACTATTTTAATAAGATAAAATTCTCTGTTTATATAACTATTCATTAAAGTTGAAAATTTAGTTTTCTTTATAATTATTTAAAGTTTCAATATTTTTTGCATAAATATTGAAAATTTTACATGAAAATAATAAATAATTATTCTTCAAATGATAATATTCATTATTTGGACCTTTTTGTACAAAATTTTTAAAATTCATTTTTGAAAAGTATTGAAGAATTTCATCAATTTTAAAGAAAAAAATCTTTTTTTTTAATATGTAGTTGCGTGCTTAAATAGAGAATTTAAAGCTCTTTAAAATAACGTATTAAAAGACCTGGGGTGCCATTTAAAATATTGTTTCCCACTGCATCCCTGGCGTCGTCTTACCGAATAAAAAAAATATTGCAAATAATAGTTTTTGTTATGTGATATACACATTCCAAATTTGAAGTTTTCAAGATTCAAGATTTATTCGTTATACAATATACAATAAATATTAAACGTGTCAAGTAAATAAAGTTTAAATAAATAAATTAAAAAATACACGATTTAAAAATACAAAATATCACAATAAGCAGTTTTCAAAACTAAAGTATAAAAATTCATCTATAGAATAAAAGGCTTCTTGCAGCAAAAGTCTTTTAATTGTAATTTTAAATTTTTCCAAATGAAGAATTCTAACTTTATTTGGTAGTTTATTAAGTAGTTTAATACCAGCAGCTTTTTTGAAGAAAGTACACAGTTGCCTTACAAAGATAACTGGCAGTCGTACAAAGATTGAGGCAAGTCAGTTAGGGAAACCATGATAAGTCTGTGTCTCTATGTAACGGGATCGTGACCCGGATTTCAAATTATATTAAATCATCTTTCAAGCACTTTTTCTTAGTTCTTTTGTCTTTATTAATCCAAAACAAGAAAAAATAATAGTTTCTTATTATTACACTAGGCAAAATTCTTTTTTACTACAAGCTTTAGAACGTACCATTTTACGTACCATATCATGTTTTTAATCCGACAAATTAATTCTCTGCAAGTAATAATCATTTTTTTTTAAAACTCCTATATAGCAATTTTCCTTGCCTCACCCCAATGTTTACCAAAAAGAATCCAGAGCTATAAGCTAAAGCGTTCTTCAGTTATCGTGCATATGTGACAGACCATATGTAGGTATATTAATATATATTATATTAAATAAGAAATATGCGCTAAGGTTGAAAAAAATCGATGTCTCCTACAAATATCAATATGAGCATACCTAAACTCGGCGCATTATCTATCTGAGTAACAAATTGGATCAAGGAAGCTATGATTAGTGGTTTAAAAATTACTTTTAGTGATATTTTTGTTGTCCATTGTGCTTTTGACAATTTTTAAAATTTGGGTTAAATTTACTGACATTTTACGTCTTAAAAATAACTTATTTGGATTTTCTTATAAACGTCAAAATAATGTTTTGATTGACAATGAATTTGAAACAAGATAGCAACCTTACATTTCGTTTGGACTTTGGACTGCATTATATTGCTTCACTTAAACAAAATATTTATAGATTAATGCTTTAGTTTCCTTTTTAAGGATTTTTCTTGTTATTTCTTCTTGTTAAAGCAACTTATTTGGATTTTTTTCATAAACGTCAAAATAATTTTTTGATTGACAATGAATTTGAAACAAGATAGCAACAACAAATGATCATCAACTCAGATAGATAATGCGCGGAGTATACCATGATTTCCATAGAATAAGCTACAAATTGATGTATATAAGTTTAAAATTGGTAGGATTGAGCCGAATTGTCTGTTAATAAAAGTATGCACTTTCCCATAAATTTATTATTTTTTTGATAAAATATGATGGTAATCGAACAATAATAATATTTAGATTAGCTTTGCCATAGTCAGAGATAAAAATTGTAGTCACAGTTGTGTTGTTCTTGGCGCAGCGCGCATGGCTCTCATAGGAGCCAGTCGACTTTATTAACTATATGCATCAGTTTCAAAGCAACATTAAAAGTAGGTAAATGCGCATGTGTCAGCGTGTAACGTAGGGTCCGGGACAGATTTTTTCTTGCCGTTTCGCTGCATTATTAAAACAGTAAAATGGCGGCAATATTTTCGTGGGTGACCAACCTGGTCATTTTCGAGTGTTACGCCCATGTTAATATTTTAGGAAAATAGCGTTACAGGGGGGGTCCAAAAAGATCAAAATTGAATAAACCGATTTTATTGGTTAACAAAGGTAAATAATATGTAAGCTAGTACTTTTTTTGGATTATTACGAATAGACCAATTATTTGTTTATTTAGTTTATCTATTCACCATGAATATACAATTTATTATTGTGTTATTTCATAGTCACTATTTGGGGTATTATGTTTGTATTTCACGGTTTACCTGGACGATTTAAAATGAATATTTCGTGGACCCCTACACTTTTTGGACTAAAACATACCTGATGACAAAAAAAATCAATTCCATTCGAAAGAAAATCGTAAATAAAACCTTTTTTGGAGTAATAGCGTGTGTCAAAAAATCCCGATTTTCGAAATAGAAAACGCTCTCTGGCTCAAAAGTTGATCCTTAGTAAAAAACGGTGGCCATTCAAAAATGAGCCAAATTGATTAATGTTTTTTAGAGGTATCTCAAAGCACTCAAACTTTGAAAAAAATCGGTATTTGTTTTTCGGATAAAAAGTGATTTTATATAAAATTGAGCAAATTTAGGAGGGTTTCTTTGGTAATATTTAGATTGTTTAATTGTGAGAAACTAAAAAATTTTTATCCCCCCTCTCCTTAAGTTAGAATATAAAAAAACGCCAATTATTTGAAGATTTTGCGAAATTTAATTTTTGCAAGTTTTAAAAAGTGTATAAAAAATAGTTTTAAAGAAAAAACCTACAAACTTATATATTAGTAGACAAGCATATATACATATTAACCTACCTACGTATACAGAAGACATTACTTGTTTCCGAAAGTCGGGTGGATGCGTAAAAATTTTAAACCTGCGATGTTACACCATAGAAACTTTTTTGTGTATTTTTACATAAGAAGTATATTCAAATAAGAAAAATTCAAAAATAGTACACCGAAAAAAGTTTTAGGCAAAAACCAGAAAATCCACCCGGTTTCGAATTAAAATTTATTTTTTTTTACTCGACTTGCGGAAACAAATAATGTATTCTGTATAGTCAGGTAGGTTAACATGTATATATGCTTATATACTAATATATAAGTTTTGCAGATTTTTTTTTTAACTATTTTTTATGTACTTTTTATAACTTGCAAAAATGAAATTTTCGCGAAATCTTCAAATAATTGGCGTTTTTTATGTTCTAACTTAAGGGGAGGTGGAATATATATTTTTTAGTTTCTCACAATTATTATTGTTTCTAAATATTACCAAAGAAACCCTCCAATATTTTCTCCATTTTATATACAATCACTTTTTATCCGAAAAACAGATACCGATTTTTTTCAACGTTTGAGTGCTTTGAGCTACCTCTAAACATTAATCGTTTTGGCTCATTTTGAGTGGCAACTTTTGAGCCAGAGAGCGTTTTCGATTTTAAAATTCTGGATTTTTTGACACCCTATTACTCAAAAAAACGTTTTTTATCTGCCTAAAAAAGTGTATCTTTTACGATTTTCTTTCAAATGGGAATTGATTTCTTATGTCATCAGGTATGTTTTAGTCCAAAAAATGTAGGGGTCCACGAAATTTTCATTTAAAATCGACCAGGTGAACCGTGATTTGGGGATAATATTTTTTTTTTGCCTTATTAAAATAACTGGTTATCTTAAATAGCTAAAGTTGGAAACTAATTTTATTTATTACAAATATTTAGGTATTCTACTGCAAATAAAAATATAATCACCAGTCATACGTTGATGCATGGTACATTTATCCGATTTTTCTTGGTGTATATTCTTTTATTGTTACTGTAACAATAATGTTATTTTTCTAAAATTGCTAGGGGATATTTTTATCAAGATTCCTAATTTTGCGAACACGCCGGTAAATGAATATCAAAGGTCCGGCCTTTGCTTAAGATCTAAAGTCGGTTTCATTTTTTTTTTGTAAAAAACTTTTATTTTAGTAAAGCAAAAAAGTAAAACCGCAGTTTCTATCGTCTACATTAGAAAATTAAAAAGACCTCACTTGTAATTCGCCTTGGCAGCTAATTTCACGAGTTACTGATGATTAATGGTAAGCTATAGCTCAACTAGAAATTCGAACAGAATTAAAGTCTAATTATATCTTCAAGTCCTTTTTTTAGTAAAAAAAGTTCAAATGCATAAGGGGCTGTCCATATATTACGTAACGAAATTTTTTAGAAAAATTGACCCCCCTGTGTAAAAAACTGTCACATTTACCAACACCCCCCCCCCCCTGTGTAACGGGTAACAATATAAATTTTTTGTTTCGCAATAAATTTATGTATTCTCACTATTGATTCGTTTTTCTCGACAAAACAAACATGAACCTAAAATATATATTATGTTATTAACCTTAAAAAAAATTTACACGAAAAAATCACTCAAACTTTAAAAAAATATTCATAATCAATATCACACAGGGAAAAAATACTAGGTACCTCTTTTTACACTGAGTGTCACATATAACACGTATATTGTTTATGCACAGGTACACAAAATAGTACACACATTGGTGTTCTGTGAGTTCATATTCCGCGCGAAAATGTATCATCGCCGATGATTCATCGGCAAGATCACGCAAGAACAGGGCCGTAAGATTTTTTTTTAATTATTATTTAAATATGCATAGTTTTGTCAATTTTTTTGAAAAAGGGAATTATGGGCCACTAAATAGTAATTTATGTTGAAATAAAAATACATCTGCTAAGCTTAGGAAATAAACATTAAATTTAATAAATTCCGTTACGTAATGTTTACCTAGACCCCCCCCCCTCCCCACTGTCACAAATTGTAACAATTTCTCTGACCCCCCCCATAGGCGCGTTACGTAATATATGGACAGCCCCTAATGCAAAAAACTACTTATTGAATATAAACTATTATACAGGGTGTATTTGAAATAAAATAAAATATGACAAAAAGTTTCTATACACATGTCTAAAAATGTGTAGTACGGAAGCTAAGCCCCTTTGAAAGTGGCTAAAAAATTCGGTTTTTATTTAATAACTCAAGAGCCCTTTGAGATATAGCAACGAGGTTTTGTACTTAAACTAATTAATATAAGACCCATCTTCGTATGTGGTTTTCATGTACTTACCAAGCGGATTTAAAATATCTTTATTCCTTTGTTTTATAGCCTTCTAAATTCAAAAAATGAGATTTTTTCACATTTTTTCGACATATTTTGAATTTTATATAAATACTAAAGATAGTAAAATATGTGCGGTTTATAAAAATTAAAAAAAATAAACTGCCCAGTAAATGAACTTTCCCATTTTTCACCCCCGCGCGTGAAATTAAATTTTATTATCAGATTTACTTTCAGCAACCTCAAAACCCCAATATACAAATTTTCATGTACTTACCAAGCGGATTTAAAATATCTTTATTCCTTTGTTTTATAGGCTTCTAAATTCAAAAAATTAGTTTTTTTTCGCATTTTTTCGACATATTTTGATGACAATTTTATATAAATAATTTTATATAAATACTAAAGATAGTAAAAAATGTGTGGTTTATAAAAATTAAAAAAAAAACTGCCCAGTAAAAGAACTTTTTTTCACCCCCGCGCGTGAAATGGAATTTTATTATCAGATTCACTTTCAACAACCTCAAAACCCCAATATACCAATTTTCACGAAAATTACCCCTCAGGGGGTTGATTTAGAAAAATTTTATTTTAAGATTTAGTTTTAGCGACCTCAAAAACCCCAATATGTCAATTTTCAAGAAGAGTTAGATTTTTTTTGTTATCAGATTCACTTTTAGTAACATTAAAAACCCCAATATACAAATTTTTACAAAAACTACCCCCCGGGGGTAAAATTAGAAAATTTTTATTATGAGATTCAAATTCTTCGACCCCAAAGACCCCTATATACCAATTTTGACGAAAATATTAAAAATATTTAAAAATATTTACCCCCTCACCCCTGCGGGGGTGGAGTTACAAAAATTTTATTATCAGATTCAATTTCAGCAACCTTAAAAACCTCTATATAGCAATTTTAAATTTTTTGTAAAAAAATGTGTTTTCCCCGCACAATAATGTTCACCAAAAACAATTCCGAGCGAGAACTTTTATTTAATATACCTGTATGCCAAATTTCAAGTCTCTAGCTTAAAGCATTTTTAAGTTATCGTGCTTACAAGATTTCCCGGACAGAACGATTGATCGACCGAACGACCGACAGACATTTTTTTTGCTCGAAATTGATTTATATCGACATAAAACGTCATAAAACGCAAAAATACGCAAAAAAAATTGAAAATTTTTGCACGAGTACAACGCTTTCCCAAAATTTTGAAAATTTTCAAAATGGGAAAGATTTAATCCAGTGACGGAGATTTTACCGGGAGTTATCAAAAAAAGAAAAAACAAAAATTTTGAAGTATTTTATTTATTTTAGAAGAGCAGCATAATAAATTAAATTTATTATGAAAAAACAAAACGAAACAAATTGCTTTAAAACATAAAAATAACATTAAATCAACATTAAATAATTCAAAATATTGTGCTGCTCCCCGTAAAATCCATTACTGGGTTAAATCTAAAACTTTATTTTCAATTTTACAAACCTCACATGTGTTGCTTATAAAACTCGTAGCCATATCTTTAGTATTTATAAAATTTTTATTAAAATATATGGAAAAATGCGACAAAATCTTACTTATTGAGCTAGAGCCCTATTAATAGAGAACCAGTCCACCATAAATAAAAAAACCTTTAATATTTTTTTAGTACTACAACTATAGGCAAAAAAAAACACTCTACCTCTAAAAAAAACGAGCTGATCGAGAAAAACGAAGCAAGGTTTCGAAGACAGCGCATAAAATATGTCTAGAATCAAATAAAATGGTGTCGGCAAATTTTTGAGCGTAGAGCAGTTATTATTTTAATTGAACTATAGGAAATAATATTTAGTTTTGAAAACAATATTTTACAGTGTACAATATTAATGGTGTCAAAACTTTAAGCAAAAATGTTAAGGAGTATTTTTATTTTCCTCTTTTCTGTAACAACAATTAATTATGACGTCAAAACAAGTTGCATTAACGAAAAATTGCGAGGGGTATAACAATAGACGAATCGAGCTTTAAAAGGCTAGCAAAAAATCATTATTATTCTTTTTCTAGGAAATGAAAAATGAATTTATAAATTTTATTTACCTTTTCCAAAAATATATTATTTTATATGTTTATAAAAATTATTAAAAATAAAAAAAAATCGTTTTTTTTTTCGTTTTTATTTGCAACAAAGGAATTTTCATATCAATGTTTAACATTTATTATATTAATGTAAAATTAATTTGATCAATACAATTTCTTTAATACGATAAATGTATTTATGGAGGCAACGAATTTTATGCATGCAATACAATAAAAACCGATACAAATTAACGAAATATTTTTTTTATGTAGCTCCATATTTTAGGAAAATTATAATATTATAGTATTATAGGAAGAACACTGTCCAGCGTAAAGAGTATACCATGGTTTGCGAAGTATTACATATATTCCTGGTTTATAGGGCATATCCACAGGCTTGCATAACAACATAGTACATAAGAATGCTATGCCGTGGTTGGCTTGATGTGCCGCCATATATCTTGTAAGCCAATCACGGCATCGCATTCTTATGTTTTATGTTCTTATGCAAGCTTCTGGATAGGCCTTAATACGGTACTCATCGCATATTATGCGTCCGCAGTCAACAAAAAAAATCAAGCAATTTTCGAAAAATGATTAATTTCATGATGCAAAAGCGTAAATTATACTTCTAAACTAATTTTAATTGATAAAAATAAAAATTAAAAAAAATACTTATGTGGCGGTACCCTGCCAACAAGGTATAAAGTAACGCTTTAGCGCTCCCAATGTAGGTAATTTTATATCACGCTTTATAAATATATCCGGTGCCCCCTAGTGAAAATTCCTTAATAATATCCTCTGTATGGTGGGAAAAATACCATGTAACAATTATTCATTTTTGATATAATAAATCTAGGCATTAGAAACCTAATCTTTCTCTAACATATAGTCCTATTATTATTTTCATTTTCACTTGGACGCGCCTAAAAGCCGACATAATAGATTGTGTTTTGTTTCTATATCCCTAAAAAATATGAGGGCTCGTTTATTTAATGACCGTGGTTTTATATGGTTTTGTATTGGTAACATTTATCTTTTTTTTGGTACTTCTTCTTTGATTTACTGATAAGCATAGATTATAAGTTATTCTGTTAACTTTTTTTTAACTACTGGATCCAATAGATCACATTTTTTTCCCAAGCCTACCGGGAATTTAAAGTTATTTTTTTGGGACATCATTCGTGATACTGTAATACCGCTTAACGTCCAACTGCAAAACCGCGTAACGTCTAACTGCAAAACCGCGTATCTACTGAAAGTAGCAAAACTGAGATTTTTTACAAGTATAATCTACTCATCAAATGGGGTATATTGGGATATGTTTTGCAAGAAATAATGAATTTAAAAGGCTTAAAATGATAAAATTAATTAACATATTTATTTGAAAACTGCGCAAATGCGCATCTAAAAGTTGAAATCACTTTGACATAAGTATAACTTTTTAATTTTCTAAATTAAATTAACGGGAGGAGAATGGAAAAATCTTGCTATATATTTTATGGACTTAACGTAGGTTATTCAATAAGCTATTAAAATAATTATTATTATAATATACCGGGTGATCCAACGAAAACTTTAACCTTGGATAAAATCGAAACTAATGAGTTTTTGAAAAAACGCCAAGACAGGTCAATTTTTATTTTAAGGGGGACATCTTTTGACATGTAACCAATACTTGACGTAACTACCCCCACCACTCAGGAGCTACCAGTTCGAAAATCTTAAATGGGAATGTGGGTCACGTAATACATTATTGAAAAGGTTTTTTAATTCTGGTTATAATAAAGGTTTAGTTTTTTAAATCGGTTCACTAGTTCTCGAAACAATGTATAACAAAAATTTTAAAAAATGCATTTATTAATTAATTTAAAAACATATTATTTTTCAAATTTATATTTTTTTAATAATAATTAAAAAAACACACATAATAATACCCGTTTGTGGCATTAAATAAAATAAAAATTTTTTCTTTTTGAAAAAACAAAAATTTTGATTTTTTTTAATTTTACCAGCCACAAACGGGTATTATGTGTTTTTTTATTTATGTAAAAATATTATGTTTTTAAATTAATTAATGCATGTTTTAAATTTTTGTAATACGTTTTATCGAGGACTATTGAACCGATTTATAAAAATAAAGCTTTGTTATAACCAGAATTAAAAAACCTTTTCAACAAAGTATTAGATGACCTACATTTTCATTTAAGATTTTCGAACTGGTAGCTCCTGAGTGGTGGGGGTAGTTACGTCAATTATTGGTTACATGTCAATAGATGTCCCCCTTAAAATAAAAATTGACATGTCTCAGCGTTTTTTTGAAAACTCATTAGTTTCGATTTTATCTAAGGTTAAAGTTTTCCTTGGATAATAATAATAATAATATAATAATATTTATTGCTGAGTACTATATACATAAGACAATAAATATGCTAACTTGCACAAAAATGAATTAACATTTGAGCGTGCAGTAGATCACCCGGTATATTATATAAAATAACAAATTTATGAAAAGGGTCATTTAATATTTAGTTAAACTATTATAATAACAATTAAGTAAATTAATCATGTAGGTAATTAACATTAAAAACATCTAAAATTTTGTAAAAAATTAATTTACAAACCACGTAATTATATGTTTTTTAAATTTATTTTTGATTAAAATAGAGTAGCTATTTAAAAATTAGTATACTGAATATTGTATTAAGCTGTCAAAAATATAATAATTATACAAACATCCTGATGTATCCAACAATAGCTAAATTAATTAGTTTTTTTTTTCTTCTGTAAAATTGTGTTTTTATACCTTACGCGGTTTTGCAGTTAGATGTTACGCGGTTTTACAGTTGGACGTTAAGCGGTATTGCAGTATCATGGACGTTATAGTTTAAAAATATATGATTTTTTTTTAATCAGCTTCATTATCAAAACACGTTCTCAGAGCTTTGACATGAATCCAGCAGCATGTCTGCCGCGAAATGCCACCGGCAGGAAAGAATTTGACAACGTCACTTTTGCGAACAGACGCTACCCAAATATTTTATTTAAAAAGGAATAAAATTGTGAATAAATCCACTTATCGAGTAATATCACATTTAAATCTACCTATTTCTGTAAAATTTTCTTCTTGACAAAGACAAAATCACATGACACGATAAATCTAACCTCAAAAAGCCAGCAGCAGCAGCTGTGAAGTTGAACATTTTTAACTTTATCTGTCAAAATCGGCAGCATTTTAAAAACAATTCTGAGGAAGTCAAAGTCTTTATATCATATGAATCATATGTAATATGTATCGAAAATACACCGAATCTGGAGATTTTTTTTTTTAATTTAAAACTTTAAAAGTAATTTAAATAAATAACACGGGTCCACAATAAAAACAAAAGTAGTCTGCGCCATGGATAGGACCATGATATTCCTATGTATTTTCGCCTGCTGAAACCGAATCTAGACTCAGTTTACGCGTCTGGGTTTTTCTCTACAGCCGCACTATGCTACCAAACGGGAAAAAAGTGACCAACATTATTTTATTGTGTATTTCAACTTTAAGTGTTTAGTAAGACATATAAAATGTGTGTTTTTTTTTAAATATTTTCATTGAAGAATTTTTAGTTAAAAGAGGAAAAAAACGAAACAAAGTAACCAAAATTATTTTATTATGTATTTTAACTTTAAATTATTATTATTATTATTATTATTAAAATATTAAAAAATTAAAAAACTTTTTTTTATGTCTTACTAATCATTTAAAGTTAAAATACATAATAAAATAATTTTGGTTACTTTTTTTCGTTTTTTTCCCCTTTTAACTCTAAATTCTTCAATGAAAAATATTAAAAAATTAAAAAAAAAAACATATTTTATATGTCTTACTAATCACTCCTATCTACATAGGTTTAACATACACAGATAGGACCTTTCAGCTTAGCAAGGCAGCATAGGCGCCGATTTCGGGGGAGCACGGGGGCCATGGCCCCCCTGGAGTCATGACAGGGGGACGGGTCCCCCTTGGCATATTGTCTATACCTTTAAAAAAATTATAAAAGTTTTACAATTTTTAAATATATAGGTATATATTTTTAATTTATAATTTTTATAATTATTTTTTTCTTCAAACAATTTTGGGCCCCCTCTGGGATTTTAAAAAGTCGGCGCCTATGCTGGGTATGTTGTATGTCATAAAAAAAACACTCTCGCTAGATGATACAAGACGTTAATCGTCGAGACGCTTGCTAGACGAAACAAGAATTTAATCGTCGTAATGGTCAAGACAATTGAGCTTAAGCTCAACCTTATTTCTTGTCTCGAAAATCGGCACTCTCCAATATCGAGACGATAAGTTACATTTCTTGACTCTCGTCAAAACTTATTACCAGAGTTGATACTTGCATTACAATAGCAGGGTCGGGCAACTGTAATTTTAAATTATTTCTAATTTTTTGATGAGTTCGTTTAATACATACCTATACCGAATAAGATTATATTTCCGTACTATCTAATCCGTTAAACAGGTCCGGACTGTGGAAATTTGTCCAAAACAGGAATTCTATAATTTAGACACTAAATAGTTATATATTACTCCAAGGTAAAATGTGGTGTTAACACATATAATCCATAGCCACATTATTTACCGATGTGGTCCTTATTTACTGAAGGTTTGATAATAACTCTGCTATCTAATATTTATTAAAAATTATAGGTAGTTTCTAAATAAAAAGCACAAAAATAAATTGCCTATTTGCAAATGCTATGACGACCAAGAAATGACAGTGCAAGTCATATTTTGCTAACTTTTGAAAGCTTACACTTAAACATAAAATTTGGTATGGAGGGCCTTTGGAACAAGACCGATCTGTCCAACTGTAAAAATTACATATTTCGCTATCTTTTAAATGCCTCGAATGTAAACATGAAATATGGTATGAATGGCCTTTTAAAGAAGACCAGTTGACTCTGCTGTAAAAAATGACTGTCATATTTTGCCAACTTTGAAATGGTTCGACATGGAACCATGAAATTTGTTATTTGGAACAAGACAAATCGACGCACCTGTCAACATTACAGTTCAATGTCATATTTTGCTAATTTTTAACTCGACCTAGAAACATGAAATTAACAGTTCAAGATCGTATTTAATTGCCCCCACCGAGAAACATGAACATGATACAAGATTCAAGGTCACGCCTTGACCTAGAAAGACCACTCAAACCAAATTTCATGTTCATTTTGACAGTGTGATCTGTTGGTCTTGTTCCAAAGGGCACCCGTACCAAATTTAATGTTTCTAGGTCGGGGCGTTTAAATGTTAGCAAAATTGGACTGTCATTTTTTACAGCAGAATCGAGTGGTCTTTCTCCAAAGGCCATCCATACCAAGTTTCATGTTTCTAGTTCGAGGCAAGATAGCAAAATATGACCTTGAACTGTAATTTTTAAAGTTGGTTCAATTGGTCTTGTTCCAAAGGCCCTCCATACTAAATTTCATGTTTCTAGATCAAGGTGCTTAAAACTTCAAAATATGACCTTGAACTGCCATTTTGACAGATACGTCAATTGATTTTGTTCCAAATCGCACCCACAACAAATTTTATGTTTTTAGGTTAAAGCTTTTAAAAGTAAGCAAAATATGACTTGAACTGTCATTTCTTGGTGGCCACAGAATTTGGAAATGGGCATTTTTTCTGATTTTGATTTGGAAAGTACTTACCTACATTTTTAATAAAATTACCAAATCTTCAGTAACGAATGACCACATCGGCCAAGAATGTGGCTACGGATTATCTGTGTTAACACCATATTTTACCTTCGAGTAATCCATAACTAATTTTAATTATTTATGCATTAAAATGGCTAAATTCTAGAATTGATATTTTGGCCAAATTTCCCCAGTCTGACCCTGTTTAACGGATTAGGTAGTACGGATGTTTAATCTTATTAGGCATAGGTATGTATTAAACAAACCAAAAATTATAAATTATTTAAAAGACAAGGCTTTCCAGAAATTTTGAAAATTTTCAAAGTGGGAAAGCGATTATGTTATGGCCCGACCCTGTTGTCGTAATGAAAGTATCAACTGTGCTTATTACTGATCGTATCTTTCTATTTCAGACTGATTACAGTCGCCATCTGGACGAAATCTCCAAAAGCACAGAACGCTTGGTGCTAGAATTTCTTCAAGACTTGGTTTTGAAATCTAAGAATGGCGAATCCGTCGAATTGCTGCAGCTATGGGAATCGTTTAGAGATATCGAACGTGAGTACCTACACTATAAAAATCTATTATAATTTTAGAAATTACTTTCTTCTAGTAAAGTTCTTACAGCTGTAATTCACCTAAAATACGTAACGTACTTAAAGAAGAAGGAGGGTCATGCTTAGCGTTACAAGAAGTGAGCGTTACGTAACGCTCTTTATTATTTTTGAACTAATAAAAACGCTCTTAAAAATGGTTTGTTTTTTCACCCAAAATTTTTTTTTTGGGGGTCTTGGTTGCAAACGTTACGTATTTAAATGACGTATCACAAGACCTAGGGTGCTATTTAAAATATTGACCCCAACTGCCCCCCTGGCGTCACCCTGCTGAATTAATATTGCAAATAATAGTTTTTGTTGTATGAAATATACATCTGCCCAAATTTTTTAAAAAGCATTAATAAGTTTTATCAAGATGTGCGTTGAAATCGTACATTTTACAACATAGTTTAATTTAATTTGACAGGTAAGAATTAATTTTAAAGTAAGGTTATTTATTTGTCAAATTCAAAACATATCAAAGCAAAAACATAGTATCCGCTTTGATTTTTTTTTCTAAAAGTTAAAATTAGTAGAATAAAATTTTCGAAAAAATAAAACAACCTAATTAACATAACTTTTCTAATTATAAAGCATTATAAGAATAATTTAAATAGTACAATACAAAAACTAACAAAAATCTAGTACTTAATGTATTTTACCCTAGACGGATTTCGTCAAAAGCTTAACCCAACCCTTGTCAAAATGATATGATTTTGTAAAAGGAGGATATCGGGTTTTGGGCCATCGGCCGTCGTTCATAAGATTTTGCACAGACACGGGTCTTTAAAAAAGACTTAATTTGCCAAATTTTTAGCTCCCAAACCATTCCGGAACACCTTCAAAATAGCTCCCGAATAGGTGAATTTTGGTGACATTTAATGACTTTTTCAAAAAGAAAAAATCAATCTGACAACAGGGCACATTATTAGGTAGTATAAATAATTTAGTTCTCCTCCTTATTTTTGACATCACAAATAACTTGTGTCAGTAAATTGTTAAATAAAATAAAATAGTTTTATAGAAATAGAAACTGATTTAAAGAATTTATTATGTATTATACTACATATGTACAGTATACAAGATATAACAGTTATTTAATAAGGACGAAACTCTCCGACCGGGTAAAATGGATCAAAATAGATTACAGATTATAAAGAAAGTGCATGGAATGATTGTATATAACACTGCAGTACTGATCTATTCTTTTTATGAAAGAACAATTATAATGGGATGGTTTGGAATAGATTTGTTGCATTAAAAATTATTTGTAAAGTTATCATTGTAGTATTTTTATCATAAATAGTATAAAATATCTGTGTTGTTGGGAAATTTAGCTCAGCGGTCAATGGCATCGATATAGCCTGACACTGATCTAATGATCGTGAGTTCAAACCTCACTGCCGCCGATTGCCTTTTTCAGTTAATTAATAATTGAAATTTGGCGAAGGCGTACTCCCTAGATATATTGGTTCGAAAGTCAATTAAAGCCGGTGGTTCCCTCTACTACTAGCCCACACAAGTCCTGGACTTATGGGATGCTTAATTAAGTAGAATAGTACGAGGTTAAAAACAAACAAACAAACAAACAAAAACCCTATTGAAAATGACGGGTCTGGGCGGGTATAAATGGTTCACAAACCGGGCTTTAGCGGGTGAAGTTCATCCGCTCAAGTCCGGTTTGTGCACCATTTATACCCGCGTAGACCCGGCATTTTCAACAGGGTAGGTCCTAAACAACTTTAAATAAATAAATAAATAAATAAATAAATAAAATATTCTCCGTCTGTAGACTTTGAGGTTGGTGTTTATTTAGTTTTAATATGGGTTTAAAAGTTAAAACTGATTTAAATTCAACGTTTTTTTCATGAAGAAATTGGAAACAAAATTCATAAATATGAGAAAGAAAATTATGCAGTGTATAGGCGCGATTCGATGCTCTTAGTTTCTTTAGAGAAAATGTTTTCTCTCAGATTGGGAAAAGCAAATCAAAACCTATTCCCAATTAGTATATAGTTGCTCTAATATATTATGCAAGTTGGAAATGTGTGAAAAGAAGAACAAGAAGAAACTGTACCATAACATTTTATAATCACCATCCGCAATTTTCAGACAGCAAATCTCCCTTAAATTAAGATTTTTTATCCCCTTTAAATTAGTTTCTCGCTTCAAGTTTGTATAGGTTATAATAATGTTGTTCATAAAGTTCTAGATATATCACATAAAAACTCTTTTTATTAATGTATCCATCGCATCCAAAACAACATTTTATCAAAAATTAACTTGACAATTAGTTTTCATTCAAGTCATGTCAAAAAGGCTCGACTTTTCATGTCAGAAAAGCTTGACTAGTTGACTTTGTCTCGTAATAAAAAGCAATATTGCCAAGATGTATATTTTTAGTTAATTTTATTAAAATATTTTTTTTAACAATTACTACTAAATAAACAGTTTAAATTGATTAATTCGCCATTTCTCATCAATTTAAACCTAAAAACAAACTTTTAATGTGGCCCAAAATACCCCCCTAAAACGATATCCTCCTTTACGATTTCAATGCCTCCCTTCATAAAACCTATTAATGCATTTTAAAAAATTTCGGCAGACAAGCCAAATTTGAAGTTTATATCACCTTCCATTCAAACGTTACGCGGTGTATACCCTCTATATGTTTTTCAGTGTTTGTGATCGGATTTCATGCTTTTAAATATCCCAGTAAATAAATAAAAACACGTTAAAAGAATAACCCCCCTTTTGCGTTGGTGTAGTCGGGTAAAAAGATCAAAACCAATTCATAAATTTTGCAGATACGCAAATAAAAAGATCGGAGCTAGATTTATTATTAACATTCAATAGGTATCCGTTACAGAATTTGATTTATCGTATCACAATCTTCGGGATATGCTCAGTGAATTTTAAAAATCATCCCTAAATATGCTTTTGCCACAGTTGTATTGCTCTAAAAATTGCTTAAGGGGTTGTATTGATTTTTGATTTCAAAAAATTGAATTTTTGTTTGCTTTTTTATACTTCTTAATATGTGTAGAATACGCTTCTAAAATATTTTAAAGAAATTTGTCTTGTTTAAAAACTTATACAAACAAGTTATATATACAGGGATTTTCTTTTAAATGGTACACCCCTCCGTAACTTTTGAACGGAATCAGATATAAACTTTAAATTTGTTATGTTTATATCACAATAAAAACTATCAACCGCTTTAAAAAAAATGCAATTAGGAAGTTACATTTTGTTCCACCAAAAATGTTACTTTTTAAAAGGCTATTACTCCTTTAATATTAAATTTAGTTCTTTCGGTAAAGAATACTTTTTTGCTTAGTTTTTATTGTAGAATCGCCCTGCGAAATTAAAATTTTATTTGTGCTTTTTTCGTATACTTTAAAATATAAAAAAACTTTAAACGCGTTATTCTCAAAATGCCATTTTTCAAAACGGTTCCAGCGATTAAAAAAAAAACTATTTAATATATTGACTTAAATATTTCGGTAATTTGTCGAATCATGTGGCGAGTTCGCTAGTATAAAGTTTTTTTCAAAGGCTTGTAATGTATTTTTTATTTCACCTTTTTTACCAGTTTTTGGCCTGAAAAATGCCATTTTTTTGTTTTTTTTTTCACTAAAATACGCGTGGAATTTTTGTTTTTAGGAATTTTGACTTATGTCGACACTAGCGAACTACAAGACGTAATTTTTAACAAGACTCTTTTTGATTTTTGTGTTTCGGACCGTTAGGGACGGAGATAGCGCTGGAACCGTTTGCCATCTTATTTTTGAGATGTCAACTTCAGCGGGTGCTGCACATTTATTTATGACGGCAAAAAAAACATTTTTTTTTGTGAACTTTAAAGTTGCCTAATACTTTGTAAAAAGTTTTGTAAAAAAAATTTAAAAAATCGTCGTTTTGCCTCAAAAATCATAACAACCCCTTAAATCAAATTGTTTCGTTGTGAACTGAGATATAAGATACATTTCATGAGGCATGTAGGATCAAAAGGTGATAAGTCCAACTTAGCTAACGTTTGGAAAACCGCAAAAAACTGTCATTTATTTTGTACGAGACCTATAAACTTGAAATCTGTGGCATTTTATTCATCTTAATGCGAGTTCGTACAAAAATCCCAGAAATTATTAAAATAAAAAAAAATAGTTTGGACTTTTTGATCCCAACCTTTGGACTTATTTCCTATTGATTCAAACTTTCTTAAAAAACGAAGTCTCGAAACGTTTTTTTTTTTGAGAGAACTGCCTTAAAAAGTCTTATAAAACATCTTTCTAAATTTTTTCCACGGAAAATGGTTTTATTTGAAGTTCAGCATGGTTTTCTGTTGATTCTAAAAGAATAACTGACGAAGAAAATTTGATCTTATTATATTTTGTGATAAATTATAAGTTACTGTCACTCATATGAATAAACTTTATTTCAAGAACGCATAGACTTGAAATTTCGAACAAACATGGAACTTGTTGTTGTAGAAAAACTTTGTTCAAAATTTTAAAACTCTTTATCAAATCGTTCTTAAAATAATGCAGTGGAAAGTTCTTTCCTAAAAGACTTGCCTCTTTTATACGACTGTAGGGAAACGCCAAAACGTGTCAACAGTCAAATTTTTAATATTTTACATTCGGGGGTCGTACCAAAAATGTGCATATCATATTTTCTGTTTTTATAATTGGGCGGTGTTATGCAATAACCGTGTAACCCTCATTGTGAAATGACAGCAGGTTACAGAACATTTTACACAATACATTTAAAGAAATTGAATTAAAGATGACATATTTTGTACATGTTCTGATACATGACAAGTAAAAAAAATGCTTAATTTTAATTTTTTTAGTCAAAACGTTTAAAAGTTATTAGGGAAAAGTTCCACAATTTACTGTCATCTCACAATGTCGGTTAGACGGTTATTGCATAACCCAGTCCAATTAATTTTGTTTTTTACTGGTTTTAGTTTTTTTTACTTAAATATTTAAAAAAGTAAGAGCCAAAACAAACTGTTTAACCCCTTTTTACTCCCTTCGACCCCAACAGATGGACTTATTTATTTATTTTTATTTATTTATTTATTCCATCAAGAAGTTGCTATATGCCCACAGTGAGCTACAAGCATTTATAAGATTCAACAAAACGCATGGTGAATAGCATATTTAGGTATTCTACACTGTAGAGTCTACAGTGTTCGGATTAAACATTTTTCACCGTTAAATGGGTGGCATAGCGTAGTGGCTAGCGCGTATGTATAGCAAGTTTACTATCGTGAGTTCGATTCTCACTGGCGCCGATTTGCCTTTTTCAGTTAATTAATAATTGAAATTTGGCGAAGGCGATAAGTGAAACGGACACTCCCTAGAAACTGGTTCGAAAGTCAGTATAAGCCGGTGGTTCCCTCTACTACTAGCCCACACAAGTCCTGGACTTAGGGGATGCTTAATTAAGTAGAATAGTACGAGGTTAAACAAACAAACAAACAAACAAACAAATCATAGAGTTTCCCCCTTGGACATAACCTTGACATTTTTTCAGGAGGGCTTGACGAATACTACAATTATCCTACAAGATTTATGTCAGTTAATTTTTATACTTCTGTTAACGCAGAATCAAAATACGCTTACAATATTTATCCTATTTTCACTGTTTTCTAGAAAAATATAAATTAATACATATAAAACTTAAACTTTTACTTTAAAATACAGTTTTTAAGTTAAAGTTATCGGATGCATGTGCAAATATAGTTTAATTTTTTTACTTTGATAGGCTGCTTTTATATTTAAGAAGTAAATGAGGATTTTTTTCAATACAACGTTCCTCGCAAGCATTTTAAAAATCCTTATTTTTTTTATTTAAATATTAGTTGTTGACTATTGTGAAAATGTAAAATGTCAGTTTGGGAGCTGTTTTAAATATAAAATTAGGTTTCGGTGATTTGGAGGGATGCAAGAAAGCTGCAGGATTGAAGAAATATGGGGAAGATGATGAGTTCAAAATTTATGTATTGAAAATTTTTGGTGATTTGTTTTATGATGGAGGAGAGTAGCTCTTAATAGCGAAGAGTATCTGTTCTCAATTATTGTATTATTGTCATTCGAATATCGCATAAAATACCACCTATTAGGTGGTCCGAAAAAGATTTTAAAAATAAACAACAATTTGACCACGAAGACTGCAGAAAAAAGGTATGTGCAGCATGCGGACAAAAAAATAGTATGAGCAAAATATAAATAAAATATGTATATAAAATTATGTTGTTTTTCTTTACTTATAAAAAATATATTTTGTACACTATAATGGTGTAATGTAATCCAAATTCGAAAGCCATTTATGTCACGATTTTTATTAATCTTTCGCCTCACATAAATTATTTAAATACATATAGTTGTATTATAAGTTCTTTTATTAGGAATTATAAATAAAAAGATATTTTAACAACAGATTTTTTAGTTAAAATACAGACTTGCACAAATGTGTCAAGCCTGACACGTCAGGCCAGATACACAGAATTTATTTTTCTAAATATTGAAATAAAGTTTAGATAAATGTAAGCAAGTATAATCAAATGTAAGCAAGTGATGGATGTTCTCTTGTCACGCCAGATACACTCATTAAAGTTGCTCTAGCACAAAACTAGCTTTACAATGATACTTGTACTGAGGAAAGTAGTTCCTATTGCAAGTAGCATGCATTAAAAAGAATTTTATAATATAGTTTTACATACAAAAAGAATGACTGTGCGATAAATTTAATTTTGATTTCAGTAATAATCACCCTAATTTGTACAGTACAATCAGTAAAACAGATGCGTTTTGTGGTTTATATAATTTGTACACATAAACCCAATTGCCCAATACGAATGTAAATTTATCATCAAATTAATTAATTAAATAACATTTCACGCGAGTTTTGTATAAAAGTTACTGATAGGCTGTTTTTACCACAAACATTTTCATTAAACTTATTACAAATGTATAATTAGAATTTAACATAGTCGAAATTTTTAGAAGTGGGAGATTTTTTTTATTAATAACATGAAAATTAATAAAATTACTTTTTGATTATATAAGAATAAAAAAAAAGATCTAAATGTCAAAGTTACTTTTTGAAAACCTTGACCAACAATATTATATTACATACTGAGGTGGAAAATATTTAATTTTCTGTGGTAAAGTTAGGTGACTCAAGGGCGTAGCCCCGCGGCTAGCGAATTGACGAAGGAAAAATACAATATTCCACCAAGGTTTGTATACTATTTTATGTACAATTAAACCTATTTATTTTACAATTGTTAATTTATTTTCCACAACAAAACTGACCATCTTTATATTTATTAATATTGGTGCTGCTATCCCCACGAAAATGAAACAAAAAATAACTTATTTATTATTAACAATTTTAATACATTTATATATTATATTAAATATATTAAAAATATTAAATTTAAATATTTATCCCACATAAATAATAAATATTTTTCTAAAAAAGTTAATAAAATAATAAGATATATAATTACTTTGTTAAATTACCAGCAGTGGCAGCACTTAACAGTGATCTTTCAAAAATGACAGTCAAATTGACTGTAATAATAGTTTTGATTACATATTTAACATAATCTTTTCTAGTTTTAATAGTTGCTAATTGTTCTTGTTCATGATGAAAATCAGGTTACTTTTTATTAAAAAGAGGTAATTTTACTTTATTTAATACCCACTAAACCCAATTTAAAGTTGAAATGAATCCCAAAAACAAAACTCATTAGTTTAGGAATTCCGAGCAATTCGCTACACCTAACCTTGCCATACAATTTGGAGGTATAATATACCATCTTATGGTCTATATATTTTATAATTACCAAAATATTTTAATTTAAATATCTTATATTATTTTATAAATAAGTAACTATATTTTCTATAAAATTTTAAAACAGTCAAGTTTTTGACAAGACACTTTCAGACCAAGGGAGGAAAATGAGGTGTTTCAAACTTTTAGGTAATAATTAATTTTTTAACTTTTACTTATGTATTTAGCTCATTTCTAAATTATTGTAGATAAAATAATTGTGCTAACTATGAAAATACCTTAATTTGAATGTAATAAATGTAATGTGTATGACTTAGGGACACTAGATCTAGGTCTTAAGTTAGCAAGGCGAGAGTCTGTCGCCTTGCTAACTTAAGACCTAGATCTAGTGTCCCTAGTATGACTCGGTAAGTTAATCAAAACTTTTTTTGTGTTTATTAAACTGGCTATTTGGAAACAGCTGAATTAGAATGTACTCTAAAACATATGTATAAAATTTATCCGGGAGAAAATAACTTGTAGAAAATGTTCACCAGTTTTAAGATTATTATGGTAAATACATTTTTTTACAGATGCTGATAATCATACAATGGAAGAGGAAGCCAAACTATTTCTACGAAAAATCAGCAAACTGGAGACGATTTGGCAAAAGCTGAACATTTTAAATGCCAACAAATACCAATACGAAACGGACAAACTGCAGTTTAAAGCCGCTAAAATGTCGAAATCAGTGAAAAATGAAGGGTCCTTAAACGCCGGAGGTAAATTCGAATGGGTCGATTCGGTTTTAACCAAAGTAAGTAAATAGTTTGAAAAAAAAATAGTTTATGCAACTCGGTTGTAATATGCTCAGAGTGATCTAAAATACACAGGCGCAGAAAAACGTCAATTACTCTTCACCAGACAATTTTTTTTTTCTATTATTGGATGCTTAAAACGAATTCGACAATAAAAAAGCTCGCTGACGCCTAAAAGGCAAACTTAAGCGGTGTATATACTTCAGCAACAGTATCACAGAAACAGTATTTTAGCCAATCAGAAACCAGGAAAACTGTTGCGACACTGTTGTTCAAGTGTAAACACCGCACAGTGAGGTATTTGACCCATAAAGTTGGAGAAAAATATTTTAAGGGTTTTTCGTCCTCTGTATGTTATGAAATATGTTAAATCATAATGTTCTATGTCCATTTTTTTTAGTGTTATAATATTAATTTAATTTTTTTATAAATTGTATAAATTGTAGAGTGGTTTTATTAAAAGTAATGGTTAAAAGTAATTTTATTATTAATTTCTAATATGTATTTAATCCTATTTTTACAATATTTAAAAAAAAAAACAGGCTTTGATGAAAAAAATTGGGAGAATTCTAGTTAAAAATGAAATAAAAAGTAATAAAATCCTAAAATAAAAATATTTACTAAATAAATAACTACAGGGTGGGCCAAAAAAAACCGGCCACTTTTTAAACCGTTAAAACTTGTTTGCCTTTTCACCGATCTATACAAAATTTGGAATGAATATGCTCAAAACATGTAAGATTCTGTAGATAATTTTAATTATTTAAAATATTATTATATTTTTCAGTAATAAAGCTTTTTCTAAAGGGGTTATTTTAAAGCAGTGGGGATTAGAGCAAAATGTATAATTTAAAAAAAAATTCGCCTTCATTATGTTAAGTGGTCTTTCCTTAATAGTTATGTATATTTTTCTTTTAACTTAAGATTGTATTTTATTTTTTATATTATTTTTTTGGAAAGGGTACAGCTGTCTAAAAAATAATATGTCAAAAATAATATGTCAAATTGAAAATTATTAAAAGTCACGAATCAAAATTACAAACATCATTTTAAATATATATTTTAAAGATGAGCAAGAAATAAAAAACGAATATATGTATTTAAATTAAAACATTTGTAGATAAACAAGAAAAAAGTGTAGTTTTGGTCAAAACGAGAAAAAATGCTTGTTTTAGAAACGTTAACATACGATGAAGGATAATGTGAATTTTTGAAAATCAATAAATCAGAATATGGAACTCTTACTGCAAATAGACAACCAAGATCCTGTACCTACCATAATTATATGGTTTTATATTATTTATAATTAAAACAGTGTTTAAATTAATTTATTTTATTTGCAATGAAAATATAATACATTTATATTTAGCCACCAGTTAAATCTTGATTTATTTTAGCAATTTCTTGTTTTTTATGTTATGTTCATAGAACGTAGGGTACAATTTTTGAATGTGCGTACTTCATTAGTCATTTTTCTGTTATTTCTTAACCATTATCCTTAAAATATACATCTACAATTCAGCTTTTACTTTTTTTCTTATTTTTTTATGTGATTCGACATTTTCACAGATTTTTGGTCATTTTGAATAGTTTTTAAATTGACAGATTATTTTTTGAGAGATGTCAGATAAATAACACGCCTACTCAATCAGTTTTTTTACCTTAAAAATTAATTTATTGCAACATGTAGCCTTTCAGAAAAATAAGAATAAAAAATAAACTATAACTTCAAATTTAAATTTAAATATAGTTACCTACTGAAGAAAGACCACTTAACATTATGAATGCGAAAAATTTTCAAATTATACATTTTGCTCTAATCCCCACGGCTTTAAAATAACCCCTTTAGAAAAAGCCTTATTACTGAAAAATATAACAATATTTTAATTAATTAAAATTACCTACAGAACCGGTCATGTTTTGAGCTTATTCATTCAAAATTTTGTATAGATCGGTCAAAAGGCAAACAAGTTATAATGGTTTAAAAAGTGGCCGGATTTTTTTGGCCCACCCTGTACATACCTAAATACACACTATTTTTTAAGAAACTTAAGCAAAAAGTATACTGCACAGATAGGCTTTCTCATTTTTTCGCAGTTCCCCGTCCCGTCGCGACGTGTTGGATTTTTATATCTTTAGAATCAGTTGCAACTACCTCAGAAACCCCTATATATCAATGTTCACGAAAATATTGTAAACATTTGTACTTTGTCTTCATTTGCCCCCCTTGTCCCAACACAATGTTAACCAAAAACTATCATAGCTGAGAAGTTTCGGTAACAAACCTGTGTGAAAGTCTAGCTCAAAGCGCTCGTGCGTTATGTTGCTTACACTTGATAGTTATAAGGCTTCCCGGGCACTCTGACCAACCAACCAACCGAAAAAAAAGTCGACCGACTTTCTTTGCTGGAAATTTTTTTTCGACTCAAAACGACATAAAGGAACGCTCAAGTATTACGTAACGCAAATTTTGATCATTTTGGACCCCCACCCACCCCCTGTAACGCTATTTTCCTATACCATTAACATGTGCATAACACTCCAAAATGACCCCAACCCCCCCGTAGGAGCGTTACGTAATACTTGAACGATCCCTAAACAGCAAAAATAAGAAACAAAATTTTTAAAATTTTTGCTTTCCCAATTTTGTAAAATTTTAAAATGGAAAAGCAACAATACATATATTATCTACATATACTTAGTCCGATAAAAAATATATACCACGACTTAAAGACAACAGATATTTTTATGATTCAAACGGTCGTTTGTAGCACATACCTGTAGATATTGAATCCATTTAATAAATTTTTAATAAAATGCAAACCCTTAAAATTACTGCCTTGCAAATTTTCACTTAAATTTTATTGTTTTCTTATTAGTATCCCAGGTAGCAAAATAACATGACATTCACGTGAAAGCCACGTTAATATGTGACATGTGATGTTAAGATTGTAGTCTCATTTAACAAGAATGTAGCATTGTGGGGATGTCCTAAGTCCGCCCCTAATAACATCACACAATGACATCCAGAAAATAACGTGTTTGTCACATCATAAATCCACATTCCTGTTATATCTAATATCTTATGGATGCCGTTAATGGTACTTTAATATTTAAATAATATCCTAGGATATTAGCTTTTTCTAAATAAAACCATTAAAAACGCTATAACCCTATAAAAAAATCGGATTTAAAATCAAACAGTAATTGAAACAACCACAGATTGAAACAGATAGATTCTAAATACGAAATTGCAGATTAAGCGAAGAATATATTGCTTTAATCCGTGTCCGTGGTCTTGAGAAGCCCGGCAGAGCCCCCTATCCATTGGAAATCGTATAATGTGTATACAATTTCCTTATAATAATTAACTCTATCATCATCTTATATCGATTTTTTTGCTTCGAACGTCGGTGAGAAGCAAAATAACATGACATTCACGTGAAAGCCACGTTAATATGTGACATGCGATATATTCACAGCGTTGCTAAATATTTGTTATTAAATAACATGGTTGTCACGTCACACGTGTTACGTTGCAAATATGATGTTAAATACATGTTATTTTTCAATATTATGTGATGTTATGATTTAGTTTAAAAATACACCCAAAAGTGATGTTAATTTCTTGTAATATAACATCCCTTGCTACCTGGGATATCAGCCAACCAACCAACCGGAAAAAAAGTCAACCGACCGACGAGCAAAAATAAGAAACAACATTTTTAAAATTTTTGCTTTCCCAATTTTTTAAAATTTTAAAATGGAAAAGTAAAAAGGATTTTTTCTCATATTTTTAGTTATTACATTCTAAATCCGAAATAGGAAAAAAGACGTTTTATTCAATTTAAGTGCGTAAGTAGTAAGTTATCACCGGTAAGAAAAATGTTGTGTGATGTCTGAGTGGTAAAACACAAAACCATATATGACATTGACTATCACTAACATTAATTGCTTGAATCATCAAAAGGCATTTAGAATCGATTACTTAGAATCCGACATAAAAAATAGCAAATTTATTATAGATTATAATAAAAGAGTTGTACAATTCAAATAAATCTCTGATGATTTAAACTCACTTTTTGAGAAAAGCCGCAAAAGTCGCAAAATACAATTTTTAATTTTGAAAGTAGAAACCATAAGGAATATAAAAAACATAATCTCAGGCGAGACCTTTAGGGCCTTGTTAATAAAAAAAATTAGCAAAATATTATCTACATATACTTAGTCCGATAAAAAAATATACCAGGACTTAAAGACAGCAGATATTTTTATGATTCAAACGGTCGTTTGTAGCACATACCTATAGGTATTGAATCCATTTAATAAATTTTTAATTAAATGCAAACCCTTAAAATTACTGGTTGCAAATTTGCACTTAAGTTTTATTGTTTTCTTATTATTATTATTATCAAAAATAGTCAAGTTTAGACTAATATATTTCTGCTTGTGCGAATTACAGAAAATTAATGTTAACAAGGCAATAATAACTATTAAAGCCAAATACCCCTTAGTGCGCCGTATTATGGTCAATTGATTTCAGTCATATTTGGCTAACATTAGGATTCGAATTTCTGATCAAAAGTGTTTTCGGGCACAACGCTAAAAATTCAGTATTTTAGGTGCTACAGAACTCTAACCTGCTAGTCCAATATTCTTTTTGCAGTTTTTTGAAAAAAAAAAGCGGTCAGCGAGCTTTTTCACTGTTAAATTCGTTTTCAGTCTGGTTTATAGTAGGAGGGTTCTTTTATTTTTAGTGTTTACAAGAGGGTTCTTGGTTATTAATCGACAACGTTAACCTATGCAGTGCAGCCGTTTTAGACCGATTAAATGCTTTGTTAGAACCTCAGGGTGTTTTGACAATTGCCGAAAGGGGCGTGGATAGTAGTGGTCAAATGATTGAAAGCAAACCACACAAAGATTTTCGATTGTTTTTAACAATGGACCCAAAAAATGGTGAAATTTCAAGGTTGGTATTAATAAAATTCTGTTTAAATTACTATGTTTCTTAAATTTATTACCTTAAAAAAACTTTCAAAGCTTTACAAGTGCTTACAAAATGTTACAAAACTTCATAAAGCCTTACAAAACTTCACAAAGCCTAACAATTCTTCACAGAGCTTTACAAAACCTCACAAAGGTTTGCAGAACTTAACAAAGCTTTACATAACCTTACACAACTTTACAAAAACTTCACAAAGCTTTACAAAACACCTATTATAGTATAGTAGTAATACAAAGATTATTTATTTTAACTTAATATTTTTTACAGAGCTATGCGTAACAGAGGTGTGGAAATCTGTCTTATTAATGAAGATATTACCAACATCAAAAATTTTGATCTGAAAAGCTTAATATGTCTGGAAGGAATTATAGATAATAAAACAATAGAAATCCTTCTAAATATCCACGAATTTATGTCAGATATGATTTTGGGGGAAAAACCGAATGTTAACGATATTTTACAATCCGCATCTTTAATATCACAACAGACCAACAACGGGGTAACTTTGTTTGAAGCAATATTCACAACAATAATTGAAGTTTATTACAAGACACGTTCAGTTATCGAATTTAATTCTAACAATACTGTAAATATTATAAAGGATGAAATTGAGAAATTATTAAGTGTTTCAAAAACATTAAAAGCTGATGAAGAATTTGACTTCTTTAACGACAATGTAACGTTAAAAACCACGAATTTACAACATTTCTCTGAATTTGAAAAAATTAAACAACAATCTTCGCTATTAAAAAGTTTTTCAAAATACAAAAATGAAAATAAAATCAGTAATATACTGAAATATACCTTAGTAAATATATATAGTATTACCAGTCCTGAAGACTTAAATATAAGACATATATTTATGAAATATACTTTTAATAAAGATGGTGATGTAACAAATCTAATTGAAAATTATTTTAATACTTTAAATAATATACATAAAGATTCCTTAACGTTTCCTATAGATGGAAGATGGACAAAAGAAATAACATGCCTAAAAGAAAATGGTTTTTCTAGTAACAGAATAAATTTGTCTCTTTTGATGATAACAGAATATTTTAAAGAAAAATTGCAACTCGAAATAACAAATAAAAGTTTAACAAAGAAAAAAGAAGTATCTCTGTATAAATACATGCATGAAATTAAAAAGAAAAATGTTGAGGATAAGTTTAACGATATAATTGTAAATGAATTCTTAGACTTAACAAAAGAGTTTGATTTGTATGTTCAAAATGTTACTGATAATATCAATGAAATAGATGAAAATGTTATTATAGAACTATATTACTTACTGAGTTGGCGGTTCATTTTCTACAAATGTACCCAGAAAAACATAAAAAAAGTTACAGCAAATGATGTTTATAACATTTTAACCAATTTAAATGTGCATTATAAATGGTTTTTAAAATATTCAATTAATAAGGTTTCGGAAAAGACTAAAATAAAACTACCTTTAAAGTTAATTTATATTTTAAATAACATTAACAAAAAATTGGAAACGCAGTTTTCTTTACTGAACAAAATAAGTAAAAACTATCAGAAGTTTGTTAATAAACCTCCACCATTAGTAAATGAGCATCAATTAGAAATAGTGCCGATGTATAACGAAATAAATATGTTATACGATCTTTGTGACACAAAGAACGATATTAGGAAAATAATAAACAACCTTAAGAATGACAAACACTTAAGAAATACTTTAGTTGAACTAAAAACATTGTTAGACTACGATTTTATAGATGTATCGAAGGAAATAACATTGTTGAAGTCTCTGCATGAGAACTATAATACAGTTACAGGAAATACAGTTTCAAAGTATGATATTCAACTCTTGCCATTTGTAGATGTATATAATCAAATTTCTTTAAGAGATACTATAATAAATATAGACAATGTAGATAATACTTTTCAAAATAATATTCTTATCCCAGCAAACCTATCGGGTATTTTAGAAAGATATAAAACGAAAAAAGACGTTAGATTGTTACATGAAATAAGAAAATTTTATCTGAATTACCTCATGAATTCTGCATTTTTAAAACCTTCAAAATATTTAGAGCTTGATGATGAAAACCATGTGGTTTTAAATTTCTTTAATCCCATGTTAAGTTATTATCTTAATACATTATTGGTTAAAATTGGAAATGATGCTCTAACTAGTTTGGGAAACTTCAGAGTGTTGTCCAAGCAACGCACAGTTATAAATCTTACATTATGGAGAAATATGCAGCAGCTGTCTCAACAAAATTATGATTATCTGTAAGTATGCAAATATTTTTTTTATATTACCAGATATTAAATTATAAAAATAATAATAATACTTAAACCCACAATGGAACGTTCAAGTATTACGCAACGCAAAATGTACCAAAATTCATACACTTCATACCTCGGTTCTCGCGTTATTCAAGGCTGTAGAGATTTCATATTTTGGCTACTCCCCCTAACACACCCCCTATTAGGGGGGGTAGCCAAAATATGAAATCTCCATAATCTATAATAATGCGAGAACCGGGGTATGAAGTGTATGAATTTTGGTACAATTTGCGTTACGTAATACTTGAACGTTCCCCAAGATATATTTAAATAATTGTAGCATACTGTATAATAATTATTTTAACGTACTGCAGTAGAATTTGACTGTAATTATAATTTAATAAAATATTTTCGTAGAAATAACAGTCTTGTTCTTTAATTTAATAAAGACGTTAAAGAAGTTAATAATATTTTTTTTTCGACGAACTAACAACTTGCTTTTATCGTTTTACATTTTAATGTAAACTAAATTAATGGAAAATAAATACCTATTAAACATGTTAAGATCAATTCAATATATATTCTTTTCTATTAAAACATAATTTTAACATATTAAAAATAATTTTTTTAATGGAACAAAATATCACCAAATAAATATATACATATTTTTTTGATTGAACATATTATTTTTATTTCTGTACAGGTCTATAAAATTATAATTTTAGCAATTACGTAAATTACTAATACATTTTATTTTATTTTTAGAAATTGTGAAATTCAGTACATTACGAACCAATTTGTAACATTTATAAATGAATTTTCCGATTCACTCGGTATTTCTAAACCTGATGATTCTGATATTACTAAAACTGCCGAAGCATGTATAGAATCACTAAAAATACAAATCAAAAACAGCACTTTGATGGACGCAAAAGGCCATATGAAACAATTTTTGAAAACTCTGACTAATTGTAATGAAAATGTTGAAAAGTTAAGTGATATCACTGATCTAAATACTAAGTTAATCGTAATTTCTGATGTTTATATCGAATTAAATTATATGCAAGCTATATTTAACTCTAACTTGCCCCTTATTGACCCCTTGGCTAAAAAGGCACTGAAGAAAAAATACTGCTTAGAGGCTATCGTTTTGTTTGGGGACATGAAAAAAGCCTACGAATTGCAAAATAGGGTATTTAGTAATAGTGAAAATAGTTTACATTCTTATCATGGGCCTGTAAATACACTGATAAAAAGTTTAGAACAGAAGAACGCAGAACTTGGAAAATACGTTGCAGTTCGATCGAAAAATGTTTTATACGAAAATATCCTCAAGGTAAGATTTTATTAATTAATTTATCTGACCCTAATTATAAACACCCTGTTTACTCCAATTGTGTTATATCTGAGAATATTTACTAAAACTGGCTTTATAAAGTTAATTGAATTTTAAAAAGTCCAGTCTCGTGAAAATATGTACTACCCGCGTAAAAAAAAGTAGGACAGCATTTTTTTTAATGATGTAAATATACGTTTATTTCTTCTTCTACTTCTAGTAATAAATCAGCTATATGCAATGATGTCAATAGCAATTTTTATTATTATTATTTTTTGCAATAGGCAACGTCGATTGTCAATAAATGACGGATCTTATACATAACCTCAAATAATATACCTTGTCATATAATGAGCAACTCACTGTCAAGATGTTATGTACATTTAAGACGGGATAGTCTTACTCTTTCTTTGCGTCAAAATTACTGTCAAGCATGACATGACAGCTAATATTAAGGGTCCAATTTAAATTGATAAAATATCGTAAATATGTAGGGTTCGTTGCTAACTTCGTGTCTCACTTTTTTGTGGCGACGTTATAGTATATTCAACTGCAAAATGAAGTAAGTGTAAACAAACGCACGTGACAACAAAGGATTTAGTGACAGGGTAGGACTCAAAACAAAATATTTCTTTATAACGGTCCATTGCAATGCATTGTACGCTTCATCGCAAGTACTCACGTACTGACCTGTTTAATTTTCTACATCCCTATTCTAGCACCATTCGAGTGTTTTAACCTAGTGTTCTGTGGTTTTAACCAATGAAACCACGCGCCAGCTGCCGCGTGCGCGATTCTTGTATTTATTTCTACTGAACCTTGAAGTTGAATATACTATAGTATATCAGACATATATGCACAATATATGCACAATATTTATAAACTGAATTTTTACCCTGTTATGGAGAGTTGTTCTACTCTCGGGTGAACTCGGGAACTATCATTCTGCCTTTAGAACGCCAATTGCGACTTTATTTCATTTGAGTAAAAGCTATACAGGAGTGTACAGGTGATACGAATTTTACTTTCAAATGTATACTAAATCGATGGATTATCTGTATGTTATGTAATGTTAACTTTTTAGATTGTAAATCACTCATTTTCAACAATACTCTCCGTGGAATTCGTCAAAAAATTATTATCCACTTTAAACGAAATTCTCAGTGACATATTAAACAACAAATACAACAAAAATAAACAAGGATTTAACTTATTACATTACGACTCGACGTTAATAAGTTATGAAAACCTTCTACACGAGTGGTCGAGTTATTGTAACTCATACCCGGATATAATGGAACCGTTGCTTAGCAACATTGCTGAGTTTGTTTACGGTTTAAAATTGAAATTATCTTTGCTAAAAAAACTGGAAGAAGAGTATAACAGTAAATCTAAATATACGAAAAGTATCCAAGAAAAGTTGATCAATTTAGTGAAGTTGCCTTCTCTGGACGGAGAGCAGGATTGTTATGATAAACAGATTGAAAATTATGGAAGTAATGATATGGAAAATTATATAAATGAATATTTGTTTGATGAAGAATTGCCTTATATCAGAAAACAAGAACAATTTAGGTAAGTTGGATTAAATATAAATTTCTAAAGCGCCATAATAATACTATCCAGGATATAGATACACTTTTGTGTCCACTTTTGTGTTGGGAGTCAACTGTCAATTTTTAGTATGATGTAGATTTCATCTTTCTGATCAAAAGCTTCCATTGACCGAACTTGATCTGACGGCTGGTTTTTGAGTTATAGGTTAAAAAATCAAAAACAGTAAAATTTTAATTTAGTTTTTTTTTTTAAATAAACCGAAATAAAAAACTTTACATTAGGTTTTGTTCTTATTATACTCGTAATAAAAAACTAAATTTGAAAAGAAAATTAAAAATATGTAGTTTTTTAAAAACTATAATCCACAAAACATTTTTTTTCTATTTATTTTTGTTTTACGAAAAAAATAAACTTTTTTTTTTGAAAAACAATTTTTTTTATTTTTTTTTATTTTTGTTTTTTTTTTTGGTTTTTGGTTTTAATGAACCTAGGCCTATAGGGGAAAGTATTATTTTGTTGGCGGCAGTATATTTTTTTAATATAAATAAAATAATATGTAGTTTCTTAAAAACTATATTTCACTGAATAATAATAAGTCGCCTTTGTGGCGCAGTGGAAACGGAGTGATGCTCTTAATGAATTACTTCTGGTTCGAATCCAGCTAGCAGCATATAAGCTTTTTTATGTTTTTTCCTCTCATGACACGTTACATATTATAAAATGAAATGTTTATGGTTTCTAAAAAATATATTTATAAAAGATTTATCAAAAAACTGTACAAAAATTATAAATAAAAAGTAAAAATTCATACATATAAAAGAATATAAATAAATTATACATTTTATACTTACATGTTTTAAGATTGTTTTATTACTAAAACTACTACTACTACTACACAAAAAGAACCAGTTACTCTTAATCAGACTATATTTTTTCTTACGTATTTTTGTGTGATGAAAACATAAAAAAAACAAAAAGCTTGTATGCTGCTAGCTGAATTCGAACCCGGAGTCATTTATCAAGAGCATCACTCCGTTTCCACTGCGTCACAAAGGCGACTTATTCAGTTATTCAGTGAAATATAGTTTATTTAAAAAATAATATTTTTTACTGTTTTCGACTTTTTGAGCTATAACTCAAAAACCATCCGTCAGATCAAGTTTGGTCAATGGAAGCTTTTGATTAGAAAGATGAAATCTACATCATACTAAAAATTCAGATTTTTTGACTGAAAGCTATTTTCCAAGAAACTTGCCTATCTCAAGGTGCACTTTTGAGGGGTGTTTTCCGAACTTGCGGCGAACTTTAGTTTTTCTTTATAGTCTTGTTATTTATCTGCACCTATTTATATATTTATTTAGACATTGGGTAAGGTTAAAGCTTAAAATTCATCCAGCATTTCCAAAACTGTTGTGGTTAAATACTAAGTCCAAAAAAACTTTTTAAAATACAAAAAATTAAAAGTTTAAATCCCCTAAACGACCTTTAAATGAACCACGATCAACTGCATTTTTTTTTGTAGTATATTGCCCTACAGTAGAATAATTTAACGTATAGGTAGTTTCCCCAAATTCAGTTTAAAATTTGGTGAAAACCCTCAGGTAACGTACGTAACATTTTTTGCTAACAACTAAAATAATTTTTGAAAATCATTTTTAATTATTTTTTTGTCATCCCATTGCTTATTAGAAAGTAAATCTTTTACAAATTAAGGAAACATAATTAAAAAACAAAAAATCAAATCAGATTAGCAGATTTTCATTATCATTTACTTCATTTCATAAGTGTACTTTCAAATTTATACGAAACGCGCACATAAGCTGTAATGAGCCAATACGTGATTAAAGTTTGAAGTAAAACAAAAAAATATAAATTAATCTTTATATTTATTAAAAATTATCTAAGGAGGCTTATTTTACTGTAAAATTTCAAATTATCTAAAACACATTATTTCTTTTAATCAAGGTGGCTTGTGGCAAAATTTGAATACTGACGTAAAGTTGTTTATTTTTTTATAATAGTTTTCAATGTTTCAAGATTTAATGTAGGTATTTTTGTAAAAGAAGTTTTTAAATAAAAATAAATTTAGATAAACTAATCGAAAATTATTGTGCATTGTTTGCTTTACAAAAACCAAAAACATTAAGCCAATTCCAAGTACATTATTTTGTAAAAAGTAATTTTCCGTAAATAATTATTATATTTTAGTTTTTAAAGTCAAAAAGTTAAATTTAAATTTAAAATTTACTTGATTACTTTTTTTATGCATAAGTAATAAATTTTTATTTATTTATTTATTTATTTAGTGGTAGGTTTTTATACAACAGAGTCATGGAGAGCCCCAACAAACATGCTTTGGGATACGTATCACATTCATCATAACCTATTTTTTTATTGGTAACCAAAATAATGTACTTGGAACTGGTTTAATGTTTTTGATTATTGTAAAGCAAACAATGTACAATATTTTTTTATTAGTTTCATGATTATCTTAATACATTTTTATTTAAAAAACTTCTTTCTTACAAAAATACATTAAATCTTAACATTGAAAACTATCATAAAAAATAATAAACAACTTTACGTCATTTTTCAAATAGTTAAAAGAAATAATGTGATTTAAGGTAATTTTACATTTTACAGTAAAATAAGCCTCCCTAGATAATTTTTAATAAATATAAAAATAAATTTATACTTTTTTGTTTTACTTTAAACTTTAATCACTTATTGTGACAAAACGGCAAAAGATATAAAAAAATTGTATTTACTTTTTTTTTAATTAAGCAGACTTTATTTTATTTTTAATATTTTTATTATAATTAGAAATAGCTGTGATATAGCCAAATCATTAAATAGGTGCAGATTTTTATAAAAAGAATCCAAATTAAAAAAAAAATAAGCGATAATTTTTTTTAATTTTGCTCCTAAATCGTTGGTTACTACATAAATAACAAGAATATAAAGAAATACTAAAGTTCGTCGCAAGTTTGGAAAATACCCCTTATAAGTGCACCTTGATCTGTTTTGTTCATATATGCCTAGGGTCAAAGTAAGTGTTTTCCACTTCAATGAATACACAGCTCTACAAATTCAAAAAAAAATTGTATACATTTGACGAGACATAGTCTGTTTAGACCCATTTATTTCGAGATACAGGGTGATTTACTAAAAAAATACACGAAATTTCAACATTCGCTCCACCCTACATTTATGAATAATTTCTTACGAAATTCGGTTTTCACATCAAGAACAGGACAGTCAGAAATATTTTTTACGATTTTTAGTTTAAACGATTGTTTTTTATCAAAAAAGTTTCTGTTGTTCCTTTGTCAAATTTTCAAAAAATCGATTTTTTCTTCTTACATAAAAACATTTTCCATTTAATTAACTTTCTTTTGTTTTTCAAAATCGTACGTCTGGAAGCGGGGCAATATTAATTTAAAAAGTCTCAAGGCCGAAAAATTAATATCAATGGCGATTTCTCCCGTTAGATTAGACAGGGACAAAAGTTCTACCCAAAAAGGATAGAAGACATACATACACTCCCACTTCCACCCAACCAAACAAATTCTGTATTTGTTCTTTGTTGAACAAATACAATATTTACTTGGCCGGGCGAAAAGTGTAACTATTATTTTTATTAAAGAAATTACTGGCGCTATCTAAATTTTAATAGAATTATCTTATTCTACAGATTCACATTAGCTATGTTCGTTCGTGCCGCTCAGTGCTACACTTTCCGGCCAATCAAGTAAATACTGTATTTGTTGTATAAAAAACAAATACAGTATTTATTTGATTGGCTGGAAAGTGTAGCACAAATGAGATAGAGAGTAGACGTCTTTTGTTTCATAATTCTAGTTGTAGAGAGCTCCATTAAAGGGCATGACATGCGCAAGTGGGCTGTGGAATAGAATTTGACGTTTTAAACCAAAAATGGGATGCAATATGTCTCTCAATATTTCTTGGATTCCCACTTAATTTTTTTTCTATCGAATCTTGGTGACGATAGCGACGAGCAGGGTGTACGCTTTCACCAAGTTTAAAGTTTCTGATTTTTACTGGGGTCGTGGGTGGATCAAATTTTAAGTTTCATTCTATTTTAGAAATGTTTTTAATAATTTTTTCCTAATTGTGGGGTTAGGGGGGGTCGGAGGTCAAATTTCGGATTTTTACTGGGGTCGTGGGGAGATACTTTGGGGAGGTTAGGGGGTTGGAGAAAATAGTTTGTATTTTCATTTGGATCATGGGGAGATACTCCATACACATATCAAATTTCAAGTTTTTAGCTATTCTAGAGTGTGTAATAATGTTTCACCAAATGGGGGGTTAGGGGTGTTGGATGGTAATTTTCGGATTTTCACAGGAGTCGTGGAGAGATAATTCATGCACATGTAAATCTTCAAGTCTCTAGATATTCTAGTGTATATGGTAATTTTTCCCCGTTTGGATATGGGGGGTTGGAGGTCAATTTTTGGATTTTTCCTGGGAGCGTGGGGGCTGCTCGATGTACATTTTAAATTTCAAGTTTCAAGCTATTTTGGAAGTGGTTCTTAAAAAGTTGGCAAACAAAGATGGCGTAATTTTTGAACAGTCCCTAAGGGATGTCATAAGGTGTTTCCTTGAATGTCAAAATAAAGCTTTTGGTTTAGACGTCAAAATCCATTCCATAGCCCACTTGCGCAAGTAATGCCCTTAAATTGATATTAAAATTTCGGACGACACTCTTTAAATTAATATTGCACCGCTTCCAGACAAACGATTTGGAAAAATAAAAAAGTAAAAGTAAGCTAATAAATGGAAAATATTGTTATGTATGTAAGAAGAAAAAAATCTATTTTTTTTTGTTAAAAAATAAGTGACAATCGCTTTAACTAAAAACCGTAAAAAATATTTTTAATTGTGCTGTTCTTGTTGTGTAAACAGAATTTCGTTTTTTTTTTTATTTTATTTATGTGCGCTCTTTTTCACTAAAACACACCCCTACTGAATTATAGTTTAGATTAAAAAGTTTGTCAAAGAAATTTGATTGGTGATTTTGAAAGCTGAAGCTGGGCGCTTTACATAAATGTAATCAGTAAAATCCCAGCTCCTTGGGTTATCTAGATAATGTTAAAAGTTCTTCAGGAGAGTCATCCGTCATTATAAATAATATTTCGTGGTTCAAATAAGATATTTCTTTAGTATTTTTTGAATAGATTCCAAATCTATTAGAAAAATATACGTTCCTTTACTTTTCGAAAAAAACATTAAAAAACTGTATTTATTAGGTTAAATTTAGATACGTGTAGTATTTTTATTAAAAGGCGTAAAACCATCTGAAAAAGCTTAAAATAAAGCTCAGTCTTTGCTTTTTGAGACTTTCAAATAAAATCTAAATAAAGGTCTCTTAAAAAATACATTTTTACTGCATTTTTTTTTTGAAAATTTGAACTAAGTAATTTGTTTTTTAAGTGTCAATTTTATTTGATTTAACTATAATTTCGCCGTTTTTTACACGATTTTGGGGTATATTTTTGCAACGGTGTTTGGAAATTCCTGTTTTTTTTTTTTTGTTCCCTATTGAAAATGACGGGTTTGTGCACCATTTATACCTCCCAGACCAGTCATTTTCAACAGGGTTCCTACATGTAAGTTTATCTTATTGCCAATTTTTTTTCTCAATCGGGCCCCAAACTCAGCCATTAAATATCGGGACAACTTCAAAAAAATTCGTGTCATTTTTATATTTTTTTCATGGTTCCTTCGTTTTGACATAACTGAATTATTTAGTTGAAGTTTACTGTCAAAAAATATTAAATTAATATTTATTGATTCATTAAATTTTACACAAATGTTGTAATTATTTAAATAATAATAAAATTGATATTCTTTGGATCAAAATTGTACTATACGGGTAAAGAATATGTGTTTAATATTCATTTTTCTCTCCAGTACAGCTAAAAACTCATATGGTTTTATAAATTTTCTACTGAAAATGGGTTTGAGTTTAAGAGTTCATTACTGAAGAACCTCACTGAGGCAAGCGAAAAAAATTCCTAGTATACGACAACTGCACCTTGTTTTTCTCGGTTTTTCTTATATAATTAAAAATTGCTTCACCATCCATTGTAGATTTTGACCACCGAGGTTTCGGTTTGATATAAGAACCTAATGTTTTCTCAATAAAACATTTCTTAAGACACATATCTATTTCTTGAACTGTTTTCAGTAAAATTGAACCTCATCCATATCTCCTAATACTAAGGACGACTGAGCATTTTTTCTCTTTAATTTCCACGATAAGCCAAATCATTTTAAATTAAAATAAAGATAAAAACACTTTTTTTACAAACTACTTGTATAACAGCAAAAAATAAACAAACATTTGACATATTTTGATGTTTTCTAAAATATGACACAAGACCCACTATAATCTATGAAAAATTGTTTGTCCCGATATTTAATGTTTTATGTTTTATGTTTATGTTTGTTTTTAACCTCGTACTATTCTACTTAATTAAGCATCCCCTAAGTCCAGGACTTGTGTGGGCTAGTAGTAGAGGGAACCACCGGCTTTAATTGACTTTCGAACCAATATATCTAGGGAGTACGCCTTCGCCAAATTTCAATTATTAATTAACTGAAAAAGTCAATCGGCGCCAGTGAGGTTTGAACTCACGATCATTAGATCAGTGTCAGGCTATATCGATGCCATTGACCACTGAGCTAAATCTCCCATAATGCCACCACTGTACCTTGTCAGGCCCCACTTTTTTATCACTTTCTAAAATAGAAAAAAATAACTTTTTCACCCCACGCTATAAAACTTCCAAAATGTTATTAAATGTCTGTACAAAACACGACAATTTGTTTTGTATAAGACTGCAGTCCATCAAATTTACCCAAAAAACAGGCAAAATGGCATACGCGCAGCCCTTCACTATAATTGATCTAGGAAGCGGGAACATAGTTATTCTGTGGAAATACCATAGAACTAAAGAGTTGGATAGCTATAGTTTCACGCATATATCATGGTTTTTTTGAACATCGTTGCCCCCTCTAGAATTTTGCTCTCCAAAGAAGTGAATTTTTTAGGGATTTTTTTTTTTAATTATAGTCACTCATGAGGGTCAAATGTTATCCAAATTTTAAATCAATATATTTTAAAATAACAATGTTATACAAGAAATAAGGAAATAGGGCTTTTCTGACAAGGTATGATGTTTTGGTAGTAGAGGCCAAGTTTGGCTCCTGATCAAGAACATTTTTTATCAATATGGTTAACTTTTATGTAGGAATGAACAAAAAAAAATTAGGCGATTTAAAAATCTGTATCTGCAAAAAAAAACGTGTAAAAGAACCGCGAAATTACAGTTAAAGGATATACTGACGTGTGCGTTTAAAATATTGTCAAATTATTTATATTTTAAATATAATAATAATAATATTAATAATAATACACGTTAATGTATTTGTCAACTTGACACTTAACATACCCAACAAAGTTAAATAATTTTTTGTTTTATTCCTTTATGCAGCAATATTAATAATATTCTTTCTAAAAATATTCAAAATATATCTTTGTTTAGATTTTATTTAATGGTATTAAAAAGCAAAGACTGAGCTTTATTTTAAGCTTTTTCAGGTGGTTTTATGTCTTTTAATAAAAATACTACACGTATCTATATATATTTAACCTAAAAATACAGTTTTTAATGTTTTTTTCGTTTGGAAAAGTCAAGAAAAGTATCATATTTTTCTAACATATTTGGAATCTATGCAAAAAATACTGCCATAAATATCTCATTTAACCCACTTTATATTATTTATATTGACGGATGACTCTCCTGAAGAAATTTTACCATTGTCTAGATAAGCGGAGCAGCTAGGATTTTACTAATTACATTTATGTAAAGCGCTCAGCTTCAGCTTACAAGATCAACCATCAAATTTCTTTGATAAACTTTTTGATCTTAACTTTAATTCAGTAGGGATGTGAAAGTCATCTAAAATGTAAAATTAAATAATTATGACCTCAGAAAAAATGTAAATTTTTAAAATTAAAAAAAAATTCCCAACTAGTTTTAATTAAAATATTCCATTATAATTTTTACGCTTTATGCTCCAATAAACTCGGCTTATAAAACCTTGAACCTTAAACCTTAAGTATGTATAAAACGTTAATTAAGAGTTAAAAATTAAAACATGTCTCAAAAGCATTCCTAAATGAATGATATCAGTGAAATTACACTCTCGATAATATTAAGGCATTTTTAATAATAATCTTCAAATTCACTTTAAAATAAACACAAATAAGCTTTAGACATTTTTATATCTCAACTGAAAATTAACATACTACTATAAAATGTTGTTCTTTTCCATTTTATGCAAACATTTTATATACTTACCTTTTCTTTTTATAGCAACGCTTTAAATGGTATCTTTTCGTACTAAAATAAACAAATAAACAACAAAGTGTAATTCTAAATGGATTGCGTAAAGACCAAACATAAAGCAGGTATGCTTTATGTAGGTATACCTAATACATAATGACACAATTTGCATATGTTCGTATTCTTCTTCTTCTATAGTATATTAAATATATTATATGTTTATGTATTAGGATAGCAAATGGATAGTCTTATGTCATATGCCATATGCAAGTTATGTCATAATGTTATTATGCGTTAAACATAAAAAGTAAACATACTTGTGCAAGCCTGTGGATGCGGCTTTATGCACAGTTGTGTTAACTCACATTTAAGTGCGTATTCACAGCCTCGCATAACAAGCATAATGCGAATGCGATACCGGGATTGGCTTACAAGATTCATGACTGTACATCAAGCCAATCACAACATCGCATTCTTATGTGTTATGCGTGTTATGCGAGGCTATGGATATGCCCTAACCGATTATTGTAGCAGTAATAAATGCAAAAGTCGGAGCAAACTAAGTGTATAACAGCATCCTAGTTATGTTTAAAAACAATATAACTTGGTATTTAGTATACTTTCTTCTAAAAATATCTGTTTTCTGTGCGTTTTAGGTTACTAAAATGCAGTATTTACGAATCATTTAATAACTGTCTATTAGAGGCAAAAGGTTCCGATTATTTGAACAGAAGTCTTTTTATGAAATTCAGCAGCTACGTAAACTCGTTCGTCGGAGCTTGGAACTCTCAAGAAGAAGAAAAAGAAATAAAACAAAAAGAGTCCGAGAGTCTGTATAAAACAAGGTAAGAAAACTACAATGTTGTCCAAAATCTAAATTATTTTTACCAACGTGTGTTAAATAAAATTCGAAACAACTTTTGGAAACGTACGGTCATGCGTATGTCACGTTTTCTTACCGTGCGATAACACAGCTTATCCGATTAGTTTTGGAGATAACCTCGAAAAACGTTCCTTTCAAATACTCGAAAATAAGGTTTTTTGAGGTTATTTCCAAAAATAATCGGATAAGGTGCTATTTCGACCTCAAATTCAGATTCAGCGCCTCAAAATACATAGGAATACAATGGTCTCCGAAAAAAATCTGGACCTTTTTTTATGCCACAAGAAGAAAAAAAAAAGATTTTTTTCGGAAATCATTGTATTATAAATAACTATTGTATTTAAATATTATGTATTTTAATATAATTGATATAATTTAATTTATATATTTAAAAGTTAAAATAGGCGTAAGATGTAACGTTAGCAACGCTGGAATTACCCCAATACAATTTTATATAAAATTTACCCCCTCTCTGTTTCACACACTTAAAATAAACCAAGAGAGCTAAAATTTGGTATGTATGCTTATCTCCACCCTATTGAAAATGACGGGTCTGCGCGGGTATAAATGTTGCATAGACCGAACTTGAGCGGGTGAATTTCATCCGCTCAAGTTTATGCACCATTTATACCCGCCCAGACCCGTCATTTTCAGCAGGGCAGTGACAGGACAATTTTATAAAAAAATTACTCCTCCTCAACCCCCACCCATCACCCAGCTAGAGCGATCACTGATGACCAACAAGTAATAAACCCACCAGGCCAGAGCGGTCACTCATGACCGCTCAGCGTCTTTCAGTTGAAACTGTTATGACCGACAATACAAAGATTCCGCCGTAGCACATGCCCGCTCTGGCCCTGTGGAACACTACAGTCAATCGAATTTCTAAAAATATCATTTACATATTGGTCAAATGGTGAGAAAATGAATGACACTTTTCTAAAAAGAAATGTCTTTTTTTGTTAAAAAAAAAACGTTCAGAAGAAAACAAATATACGAATAACTTTGTAACACTATTTTATGGCAAATAAGACAAAAAAAAAAAATGTTTTGCCAGACAATTTTAAAAAATCAGCTCGGCAGCTAAAGTGTTAAAATATAAATAAAACTGTTTTTTTTTATCCATGGAAGATAAAAATATCCCATGCGGCTAAATTAACCTTTTTTCTGTTTAAATCTCTGCTTTACCCCCAATAAGATTTGCTTTACACATTATTAAAGGATAACTAAAAAACTTGAAAATAAAATATAAAAAACAAGTTTTTAAAGTTAGAATCCTTCTATTAATTACATATAACTAAAAAGTAAAAAAGACATTTATAAAAATATACAAAAACGGGGTTTTTTAAAAGATGGGTTTTAAAAATGTTGCCGAAAATTAAAGAATTAAAATTCCAAAACCTTTCTTTTAAAAACCTCGGCAGTTTTTTTGTCCAAACTTTTTTCTTTGTATTTTTTTGTGATTTTATATTTGGAATGTAATTTCTGGGGTCAAAAAACATAAAAATGGTACTCCTGTTGTAATACTGTAAGATTAACGGTTTTCAAGAAAAATAAATTTAAAGGTGAAATTTCATGATGATAACCAAAATTTGAATGATGAAAACTAACCAAAAACTCTTATACAGGTACTTCCAACAATCAATCCTAAGGAAGTTATGGTCTTCTAAAAATGCACCAATTTTAAAGTAGCTTTAAAAGCGATTTTTCCACCTATATTAAAACGTTTTTTTTTTTTTTTTAGTTTTTGATATAGAATAACCCTGCACCGTTAAAAATTTGGTTTTCAAGATTTTAGTACTAATAATATTATTGGTATTTACTTATTTAATTATCGTCCTCGGGACGTGAAATTTTACCTTCAAATTACTTCTCGGAAACGGTTAATACTGCAGTATTACAACAATAGTACCTTTTTTATGTATTTTGACTTGGGAAATCATATACCAAAAATAAAATCACAAAAAAGTTACACAGAAAAAAGGTTGGGGCAAAAAACTGATAATGCCCCCCGTTCCGCACACCCCTCGAGGGCCCTCGTTAAAATTAGTACATGAAAATAACATATTAAGATGGGCCTTATTAAGATTAGTTTACGAGCAAAACCTCGTTGCTATATATCAAAGGGTTTCTGAGTTATTAAATAAAAACCGAATTTTTCAGCCACTTTCAAAGGGGCCTAGCTGCCTTACGATGCGTCGCGACGCATTGTTAGGTATATTTTTATAGCAACTTGTTGTCATATTTTATGATGTAGAATCACCCTTTACAATGTTGGACCCTATTTAAAATATACCGTGTATACCGAGGTGTATAACTTTACGGCTTGTTTTGTTTTTAGAACTAAATGTGATGATAAGCCCGAAGAAGAACAAATAGAAGAAGAACTTAAGGAACTTTTTCCTAATCATCACGATATTGATTTTAATGATATGCAGCCAGTTGATCTTACAGACGATCCCATTGAAACCAAAACAGAAAAAGGAGTTTCCGGAGTCATAACCTACCCAGACCTAAAATTCGTCGTGTCTTTACACATGGACTTGGTGCAAAACTTCACAAAGTCCGAATGGTTATGCCCTGAAAAAAAATCAAACCTTAACCACGATTTTATTACTCCATTAATGGAAAAATACAAATTATTTAAGCAGTTAGTGGATAAATGTGTCCATTCTTTGGATTACACAATGGATAAAAACATTTTGGGCAGTATTAACGTGGTTTTGAGTGTAGTTGAAAAATATGGTGATACTACTGGTATAGTAGAACAAGCATCGCCATCTAAGTCGATGAGAAAGAGTTACGATTTTTATAAGGAATCGAACGTGGAAGAAATTAAATCTTCTTATCATATTCTTGAAGAGCTAAGGATCAAAATATGCGATTTGTTAGTGGAATGGCCAGATCAGCCAACATTAAAAACTGTAAGTAAAAATAAAATGCTTAAACTCCGCGCAGAATGTATCTGAGTAAAAAATTGGATTACGGCTACCCTATTGAAAATGACGGGTGAATTTCATCCGCTCAAGTCCGCTTTATGCACCATTTATACCCGCCCAGACCCGTCATTTTCAGCAGGGTATGGTTAGTCGTTGACTTTTAGTAATATTTTTAGCACCTATTGTGCTTTTGATAATTTTTGACATTTAGGTTAAATTAACTGTTACTGAATGTTTTACAAATGATAAGAAAATGTTTTAAAAAAGTAAATGTTACTTTAAAACCATAATAAAAGTAAGTTTTTTATTCATAATGTGATATTAAAATAAGATTTTACATTACCTGAGTTGGTGATATCTAAAATTATATATTTTTTAAATAAAACTGTGAACCTGCATTATTTTAACTTGTCAACAAAAAATATTGCCACATCGTTTACTATGAAACTATTATTGAGCATCATTTTAACAAAACATTTTTAGACTGATGTTTTAGTTTCCTTTTTTAGAACCTTTCTTGATGTTTTTACCATTTTCTTCTTTCAAAAATGATTTGGATTTTTTTTTTAATGTCAAAATATTTTTTTATTGACGATGAATTTTAAACACAAGATTGCATTGACAAACATATTGCAAGAACCAATAAGCATAAACCCAAAATAGATAGGCAGTTTATTTTTAGTCTTTTTAGATTTAAGATTAATTACAATTTATTTTTTAGATACTCACAGTAATAGACCGAGTATTTGCCTTCGATATCACTAGCCCAGTGATACGATTTTTAACAGGTTTTGAGGTACTTCTGAGTAAGTGCCATGAATGGGAGGAAGTAGCTCATTCTGGGGTAAGTCTGAGTCAATATACTCAGAATATTACTCAGCAAGTGATCACCTGGAGAAAATTAGAGCTTAATATGTGGAAAGAGTTACTTAACCAAACTTATGAAAGGTAGGGGTAAGGGTAATATTTAATTGTATTTCCCTTACAATTTTATAATATAGTGTACCATCGCGGCCAATAAATCCAGCTACACCCAAAAATGATTCATATTAAAACCACCTTTAAAATTTTACGTCTGTAATAATTAACTTTTTTTTTCAACTTTACTTAAATTTTGACAAGAAATATCAAATTGACATAAATAATTAAATTGACATAATTTTTTTTAATAAATCAAGACTAAATTATGGTTTTAGTATAAGAGCGATAGCTGATGAATTGGATATTTCAACGAAATAAGTCAAGTTTTTGTATAAAATAAACAAATCGGGACATTACCTTCTAAACATAGGTAACCAAACCACGAAACGAGGACTAGTATTTTAGAATAATATAGAATAATTCTTGTTAAATTTTAAGTAAGAATGTTTCTGGAAAAAGAAGTCGAGTAGTATTTTAGTTCCGTCACAATAGGCCAAACAAGTACTCGTTAAACATGGCCTTCACCGAGGAATTTTAACAGTATCATCTTTTGCGATTTTGCTGTTAACGGTTATGAACATCTTAGACCACCTTCTACCAATATTCACTGTAAGTTTGCTTTGGCCATTCTTTGAAACTTAAACTGACCTCAGGACTAGCGTGTATTTAGACCATGACTATCTTATATTAAATATAAAAATATAATATATACAAATTTTGTATATTGATATTAATAAAACTGAAATAAAGTTGTTTATTTTAAAATGACAGCATACCTAACCTTATTTTTTAAAAAATGACAAATAACTCATTTGTCTCGATCTACACAACTTTAATTTTAAATATTGGGTATTCCGCAAGGATCTTTGATGTAGTTGGATTTAATGACCGTGATGGTACAATATTGCCATGTCGGAATTTTTCATTTTTTTATTTATTTATGTTGAGAGTTTAATTTGTAAGCAGAATGCTGTACTTAGTCGTAAAAATACGTATCCCCTAAGATGGCTTTTTAACCCTCTTTTTGCATTTTTTTAAACATTAAGTTTGGGGGAATGTGGGGCACATTGAACCACTTTTTTTTCAGTGAGCATATTTTTAAAATTTGTGCCAATGACTCAGATTTTTTTATACTACGTTTCTTTGACCTTTTAAGGCTTAAAAGCTAAGATAATTTAGAGGTTGAGATTAAAAATGAATAGACCATTATTTATTACAAGTATTTTTTTTGACAGTATGCACTGTGCCCCTAGCACTGCATTAATTGAAACATTTATTAATCTTTTAAATTAAATCTTTTAAATTAAATCTTTTATTCTATACTATAGAGTAAATTAAACTTTAATAAAACTTTTTAATAACAAAAAACAGAACTCAAAATGAATTAACGTAAATTAAAACCTTGGATTTTTTTTTTTAAATTAATACATTGATTTTTATTTTCCCGTCCAATTAGAAGGAGGTAATATTAACATTATATCGCTTAAAGGAACTGTAGGCATATCAGGTATGTCCGGTAATCATAGCTGGAGCTATTGGATCATGAGCCACTGAGGCCCATCGGTCTAGTAACGAGACCAGTTCAAACTGGACATAAAAAAATATACCAAATATCTAATAAATCTGTATAAACACATGTTTTTAAAAGTAAATAAGAAATAATATGCCAAATTACACTAGAATTTACGTGAAAATAATACAAATATGTACACATAATTAACAGATTATTGAAAAAATTAATTTCATACTTATTTTTCTGGAACCACCGTTTCGCACCAACACACGCCTTGCCAGTTTTCCGGCAACTGATTCTGTATTAAGAGAAACGTTTATTTATTTGTTTATTTATTTATACTCTTTACATGAACCTTTACTTAAAGGTATTTTAACATTAAGAGTGTTAAAATAATTACAATTATACTATAAAGCTTCTTCAGATTTCATTCTTAAATTTCTTGATAGACGGAAATTATATGACATCAAATGTCAATTCAAATTCCATTCTTATATTTTCAAAAAAATCTAAACACACCCTTAGAAAGCGGCGTTCATAAAACTAATACTGGTAGAGGAAACGATTCATTGTTCCCTTTGACTCACTGCAGCCCCCTTTTATTTTTCCTACATGTTTATACAAATATAACTTTTAATTTAATCTCAATTAAATCTTAATAACATCGCAATTAAATCTTAATTTTGGCTCAAAAAATTTCCAATTTAAACCGATTTTTAATGGGTATAAACTGTTGTTATTTAGTTTTTAATTTTTTTTGTATTAACCTCCTGTGTACTGAACTATTAAATGCTAATAAGAAAAAATATATTTTTTTTTGTAAAAATAAGCTAAGAAGTTAAGACAAAAATAATGTATATTTTGCTTAAATTTTTATTTTATACAAAAAAAGTGGTATTTATTTATTTTGGTGCACCCTGTATACATACTTATTTCTTTAAATTTTTATCATTGCAAAATAAAGCCAAAAGACTTTCGAGTAAAAGAAAAATCATTTAAAACGGGCTAGAGGTCTTTGAAATATAGTGATTTAAAATATGTCAATTTTTTTATTGATCCACTTTTTTTGCTGAGCAGTTTAGTTTACACGTGTTTCATAAATATTATAATTGATGGGATCATTTGTGCCTTAAAATCCTGTAACATATTAGTTTACAAACATAATACAGTGGCAAAAACTAATACTTTTTATATATTTTCTTATTTAATTGAGTTTGTTACAAATTTGATACTCTGGTAGACAAGAGGTCAAGTAACATAAAAACCATACGATTTTATGATCTAAACCGTTCACACTGTCCATTGCAGGTTAAATGAGCCTATTTCAAAATGGTGGCTATACATGTACAACATTATGGAACAGTATATTGTAGAAAAGCGTTTTACCATCGAAGAACTAATCGAAACCTTACAAACCTTCATAACAAAATCGAACCTTGCCGAGTTCCAAAACCGACTAGATTTGCTTCTCACCTTCCACTGCCATGCAGTGCACTTGGCAAGAACAAAAGAAACTGAAGATTTTATCAGTATTTTATGGAACTTGTACAGTTACTTTGTACAATTTAGGACGGTTGTTGCTAATAAAGTTAAGGATCTAAGAGCACCGGTAGAGAAAAAGTTGAAGGACTATGTTAAGATTGTGAGGTGGAAGGATATAAATTACTGGGCTATTAAAGAAACGGTGGATAAGTCACACAGGACTTTACATAAATATATGCGGGAGTACAAGGTAACTATAATTTACTATTTTTTTATATCAATGCTTTTTAATATTTCAGTCTGTATATATTTACTTTAAAAGCCGACATAAAGTGTAAATAAGCTCATTATTGTAAAAAGGTGTAAAAAGGTTTTACTATTAGCACAGAAACAGCAAGGCAGTAAATAATTATCAACTTTACTTTGATTCGCTCGTCATTTCCTTTTTTTAACAGCCCTTAGTAAAATAACCCAGATAACACAAAGTAATACTATGGACGTCCAATGGAAGTATGTTCATAGACGGCTGTATATCCATATGATGTCAATTTTTTCTCTATGGACGTCCCATGGACATCCGTTCAGAGTCCAGATGACACAACTGTGGACATCTATATTGTATCCGTTCGAACTATCCATCCAGCGCCCACAGGACTTGCTTTTTTGCTTACTTTAACTGGTTTTTGCGACTGTAAAAAACCCTTTTACAAGCTTTTATTTAACTTTCAATGTTTGTTGTTGTTCGTTTGTGTCACCATGAGAAATAAAGCTTAAAAAATTATGGGCGTAACATCGAGGGGTAAACCGGTGAAAAAATTTTGTGCACCTGAATTCCTTTCAGGAGAAAATCTTTAAAGATTTCCTACAGATTACCTCCAAAGATTTCCTCCCAAAAAGGAGGAAATTTCCTTCAGATTACCTCGTAACCTTTAAAGATTTCATCCAGATTACCTCCAATTTGTACACCTGAATTCCTCTGCGGTTTACCCCTCGCGTAAAATGGACACTGAATGGACGTCCACTAATAGTCGTACAAAGGATGTAAATATATGGACGTCATAGTACATCCATTATTAGTCCGTGGACCAATGTACTTAAACGGAATCTGAAATGGACGTCCATTGGACGACCGGTGCTGTATGGGAAAATCTTATAGTTATACCAGGTTGTAGGTTGGCTTTACGGTTATATGAGTTTTGATGATATAGGTGTATAAAGTCGTATTAATGGTGCAGGTCGCTTGCAAAACAACTTTGACACAGAGACTGGAAATTTTGACCAAAAGTTTTTTGTCACGTTGAAAATCTTTGGTCCAAAATTTAATTCTCTGTGTCAAAACATTCTTGAAATATCGTAGAGTAAAGTTGTTTTGCAAGCGACCTCCACCATTTCGATACCCCCAAGCAACAAAGCCGTAACTCATATATTGTAATTTTTCACGACAGCTAAATTTCTAAAATATTTTTTTTTGTTATTTAAGGGTAGGTAAATGATTGAAGTGGAAAAGGAAGTCATGTGATACACCATTTAAAAGCTTATAAAATTCTCTATTTAACTGTTTAAGTATTTATTGTTTATTTACTGTTTGTTTCTGATAATATTCAAGTTTAGAATTTTTTACTTTAGTGATTTTAAGTAAACTTTTGCTTAAAGTGGACTGTGGAGAAACCTGAGTAGTACCACCATGTGTGTCTTTTTTCAAGGCGTTTACCTATGAGTATAACTCAAAATGGGTTTAACTTGAGTTACGTCCTTGTTGCTTGGGAGTGTCAATTTATACGACTATATTAAGTTTATAATTAGTAAAAATAAATAAGGATTTTCTTTAATAAAACTCATAAAATCATTTAATTTGGTTCTGAAATTAGTCTACGTAGTTATTTTTTGCACTGCATATTTTACCTTAACCCCTTTCCGCATGATTTTTTAATATTTACGAAAAATAGATACTTTATTTATTTTGAAGTGCTAATAACGGGAAAAATATTTTAAAAATTCTAGGTTTATTTTTTAATTCTTTTTTTGCGTTTTATATAACTCGCCAACAAAACAAGATATGTATTTAGATCAGACTTGGGCTAAAACACGAAAAATAATATCGCAAAAATTATTGAACTCATAAAAAATCAGTGGCGTACCTACAAAAAAAATGGAAAAATAAAAAAATCCCTTTTCCGGATGCCACTGGCTTTTAAAATGAATACTTTATGATTCTTAGTAATTCAGCTCAAGTCCCATCAAATATCTTGTTTCGTTCGTGAGTTACATTAAAAGATAGATCCGTTTAATAGTTTTTCTTAGAGCTTGGTACCCATGGAGACTGAAACATATTTAAATCTTAACCCGCGGACCACTTCCCATACGATGTGTACGTGGTACTTTATATCTGACATACCGCAGCCTTGATACAGAAGGCGCCACAAAAATTGTCCTCTTGTCAAAATTATTAACGTCATTTATACTGGTTTTGTGCTGTTTAAATACAACTATTTAAATTAGGTTATATTTATTTAAATGAAGTTGTCAAATGAAACATTTATAGGTTAACTGAATTTACCATAAAAACGCAATGATTTATAACAGTTATTTTACAAATATAGAACACACTCCACTCCTAGAGTACAGTGTCCCTCTCACATGCAACCTTAGTCGTACTAATCTAAACAAAATGGAAGTAACAGAAAGAAAGGCTGTAAAAACAATTACAAGAATAAGGAACCCCATGGACCCATTTCACAATCCGTCCAACAACCTTTTACATGAGAAAACTGGTATAGAACCTATTGATAACAGACCTACAAGACTAAGAAAAAAGTTCAGTGAAAACAACGGAAATATGGACAAGATAAGAACAGTACTAAACTATACACAAATAATCCAAAGAGACGACACTCTTCTCTACCACTTTATCAGTCCTTAGTTCAATGAACACTCTTACATTATTTATTATTATTATTATTCTTTTTTTTTACAAAATGTATCATATTATTTAATTACTAAAAAAATGTAAATCTTAATGTATTGTATTGTCTGAAAAGACAAGATTATTCCAGAAATCATTTCTTCCCAAATGCTGCAGAGTGCAACCCACTCTTTGCGTTTTATGATTATCTAAAAGAAGTGGCTTGCGAGCCGCATAACAATTTTTTAGCTCAGAATCTTTAATCCGCCGTAGAGCAGTTATGTGGGAAGCCGGGAAATTACTTTGCTGCGTAGCACCTCTTGTATTATCAAGGGGATATTCTCTTAGATAGTTAACTAGCTCATCATCTTCAGCACCACTACCTTTTCTTCTACTGCGCCCACAGCCCTGGATATAGTACCTTCAGCCAGCCATTTTGTTCTATTTTTTTAATTGTTCTTTCACTTATTATACCAAACACTAAAGCTAAATCCGAGACATTTTGGCCATTTTCCAGATGAGTTACAATTCTTAATTTAATGTTTTCATTTAAATGTAGAGGCATTATTATTTAAAATATAACAATAAAATTATATTTTGTCAATATGACAGTAGTTTTTTTTGACACTATTAAAATATCTAGGCACCGTACTTTAAATTTAATCTGTACAAAAATAAACTGAACAATATTTTTGGCGGTTTCTGTATAAACGAAAAGTCCATTAAAATTAATTTAGTTGACTAAATTGTTTACATAATATGTATGACCTATTATGTCTGTAATAGGCTTCTATATTCATTTGGGACAGTATGCGGGAAGGGGTTAAAAAACAATATTTTTACATTTATTTTTATTTAAGGATATTTTGCAACAACCTGTGTCAACATATTTAGTAAACACAACCACAGAAGTAAACGAGCATGTGGGTATATGGGACAGACCCAAACGAAGTAGCCCCAAAACCTATCATTACACCCTAGAACCATCGACTTATATGGCTAGACAAACACTTGCAAAGAAACTATCCCAATACGAACCCGATAAAGAAGAAGGAATTTTGAACAAAATGGAATCATACTTCTTAAAATCTAGAAAGCTGTGTAAGGAAACTATTTTAGCTACAAAATATCCAACACTGATACAAAATTTGGATGGATTTGTTACTGACATTATCGAGACGGGATCACATCTTCAAAAATTAGAGGTTAGTAATGGCCCTAGTAACAATTTTTGTCAAGTTTTGATCAAGTCTGGCTCAAGATTCTTGATCAAGCAACTGCATCCAGATTTGGACAATTCTGGCGCAAGATACTGTCGACAGATTCTTGCTCAAGAATTGTCAAAGAATTGCTATAGATACTTCGTCGAGATTTTTGGACAAGTCTTTAGCAAGAATGTAGCAAGAAAAATTGACAAGAAATCAAAAAGCGATGTCTATCATGACCAAATCGTACTTGTTATAGTAGGTCAAGATTCTTGACCAAGAATCTTGTCAAATTGCTTGTGAAATTGCTTGCTACAGATTTGACGAACAGACTTCACAAGTTGTCCAAGTCTGGATACATAATCTTGATTAATTCTATTGCTCAATAATTGTCCAATTCTTTAGAAAGGACTTTGTCAAGTACTCTGGTCAAGAAACTTTTCGAAGTTCAATGTTCCTAGGGATTATAGTCCAAATTTAGCTATACGTACATTTTTACTTACTTTATTTGCCTAAAATATAAATCTGTACGAAAAAAAAAAGAAGATTTTGCGCCCCAGTGCAAAAATAAAATGGTCGACTTTAATTGGTTGATTCATTTGAAACTGATGACATTTTAAGTCAAACGTCAAAAATACAAATTCATTTATTAATATATTACTACCGAATAAAAAATATGTATGATACACGGACCAAAACTGTTTTTAGGGTGATTGCGGTTGCCAACCTCGTTCTCCGAGCTCGGCTGTAAATCCGTAATCGCCCTAAAAGCAGTATTTTTTGTCCTTGTATTATTATTGTATTATTATGTATATATTATTAACACATAACAATTTTTTTAAGGTGGACACAACTTTGCCAAAAGAAAAACAAAAATCACAAGCTAAAAACATTCTTCAACGAAAACACCGCGCTTTAGCAGATTTGTTTAAAACATTATCAAAAATTGGCCTCTCCTTTAGAACTGGTATCATCGATGGCAAATTAAAAAAGACTTCCAGTGATTTTGTTTTTAAACCCATTGATTTAAATGCTAGTTTTAATTTTATAAATAATGGGTAAGTAAAATGTTTTAAATCATTTTTGATGGTAGTTCAGAACCTATCCTTCCTAATGGCACACTTTGTTCTACAAATATTCTTAGAAAATTCTAAAACGGAAAGAATATTCTTAGAATTTTCTTAGAGTATTCTTAGAAAGTTTGTGCTATCAGGGTTGGGACAGAATCGTCTAATTTAATTGAGAGACTTATCTCTCCTTCTTTCTTGATGCTTTTTAATATTAGAAAAAGGGTTTTTAATTGTATGTTTATTAAATTTTTAGACGAAAAGAAAGGAAAGAAGAAAGGATCTTAACAATTTGGGATACCTGTGAAATGTACTATACAAAATCCCTAATGAGAACTGATGTATTAGAGACGGCACTGAAAAATCCAGCTAAAGATTTGGGCATACAAAATATTGAGAGGTGTAAAGGATTTACCTCTAATTTGTTGGTAAGTTTATTTTTTTGTAAAAAGTTTAAATTTTATAATTGAATCTTTCTTAATTAATTTTTTTAATGTGTTTTTTTTAGACATTAGCTCAAAAACAAAAATCAGAACTGATCTCATCTACACGAATGTATTTATACTTACGGTATTACTCCAAGCAAATGAATGAACTTTGTGAAGGAACAGAATTTTTACACATCGATACAGTCAATAAAATCCAACTGATTCTTAAAAACACATTTATAGTAATGAATCAATATAAAATAATATTAAATACAGCTCCAGAAGAAAATAACTTAAATAATGATGACATAGAAATACCACTATTAAAAAATAAAACAAAGAATCAATTTATTTCATACAAATTAGACTCTGTTTGGACCAATGTTCAACAAATAATAACTGACATAGTTAATAGTGCTCAAAAATTATCTACTATTCTTCAAAAATCAAAAGGTGTCGTTCCTAGTGTTGAGTTTGATTTAATTCAACCCGAATATGTTTCTGTAAGCGATTTAAATCAAATTAAAACAGATATCAACAATATTACCGATAATTTGGGTAGTTTAAAAAATATATTCGGTAATATATCTATGACAGACAGTATAATTTGGTTAAAAAAGTCTTTTTCTGATCTGAATTTAGCTGATGAAAAAGAAAAAGAAGTTTTAAACTTGGATGACTTTAAAACACAGGTTGAAAAATATACTGGAAAAATGCTGCTTGTTATGCAGAATATTTATAAAAAATATAATACTCAAGAAGAGAAACCTTTAAAAGAAAACAGAAAAGAAGGGGACGAGGAAGAAGAAGAGGATACTGAAACGTTGCTAGAAGAACATTTAAAAAATATGCTTGTTGAAAGTCTGTCAAATGATTTGGCAACGTTGGAAATCAAAAAAATCCTAAAATCGACACATAAAGTAGCAGGTGTTTTAATGAAAATACCGCCAGAAGATGCGTCAGAATTTAAAAATATTGCGGGACAATGTTTGCCGCTTTTGGAACAAGTCATTTATTTGTATCAGTATTTTATAACACAGCAAGTTTTGGCGTATAGGGTAACATGTAAAATGAATTCGATTTTATTGAATATCTTCATCGAATTAGCTTCAAAAGTAAGTACACAGTTAAAAATATTGACAAAGTTAATTTAGGCATTGTTGTCAGCAAAAAAATGATATAGTATAGATTTTAATCTATCTATATATACAGGGTGTTTGGTAGGGAGTATGACAAACTTGGCAGAGTAGTAGATTAAGTCATTTCCAACATGTTTTCTTAATTTGACTTTGACCATAGACTCAAGGTTATAGAGTTAAGAACTTTTTCATTATTTATGAAAATATCGCATTATTTTACCTTCTTTTCCTTGTATGTTTTTTCCTTTTGTACTTATGCACTGAAAATAATTTTTGTTGGCATCCTTAATATATATATATATATATATATATATATATTCGTGTGAACTAATACATTGAGAAAAAAAAAGAAGTACAGGAAAATATGATAAAAAAATAATAATATTTAAAAAGTTGTCACAGATTCAGGTTTGAGTTCTGTAGCCAGTCTAGAGCGCCTTGTGTAAGTTTAGGCTTTGATAGGACACTCCTCAATTAGATACTGGACAGACTGTTCTGCAGCACCACAGTGGTTAAATTGTGGAGATTCAGAGCAACCCCATATAAACATGGATTTATTGCATCGTCCTTGCTTAGTGCGAATTCTATTGACCGAGCACCATTCTTTGTGGGGCAAACCAAACCCTGGTACTTGGTAACATGGATTGTCAACAAAATTTGAGTTTACCACTGGGTTATCATTCCAGCGCCTTAACCATTCTTCCTCTATTTCCTTAATGTATGTTTGTTATTGAATGATGATAATTTTTGAATATTTAAACCAGAAAAACAATTGGTGCACTCACAAACTTCACAGAATGGGTTAAAAAAACTTACAACTCATTTTTGTTCTTTTTTTTTTCTTTTTAATCCATAGTGATGCAGAACTTCGAATTATTTTTAAATTTATATGCATCGAAGAACTTTAAGTACCTTGTTAAAAAACGCAAAAAAAGTACAGTAAAAATGTCGCAAAAAGTTGCATGACCTGGAAAAAATTGCACACTGGAATTTGTCTTGCTAAATTTTAACAGCACCAACTACAAGGTCTAAAACCAAAAAAGTGACCTCCCCCCTTTTCGCTTTAGCCGCCGTCTTGAAAATTTGAGCGCGGACGTTGAAGCGTTCTAAATCGGGAACTACTTGAGATAATTGCATGAATGAATCAGTTTTTTTATTTTTACATTTACAACTTTCCGAAAAACATTTACAACTATCCGAAAAAGCCCCCAAGGGGCTGAAATAGCGAAAAACTGTTTTGTGATAGCTTCGGCTACCTCTACCGCTTGAAATATTAACTTCTTAGTACCGTGGCAATTACCGAATATATGTAGAATTTTATTTACATCATTTTTTGATCAATAACTTTTTCTGTGCGACCATCAATAGAACACGTGATAAAACGATTCAAATTTTTTTCAAGATGGCGGCTAAAGCGAATGGAGGAGGGAGGTTACCTTTTTGGTTTTAGACCTTCTAAGTGGTCCTGATAACATTGAGCAAGACAAATTTCAGTGTGCAATTTTTTTCCAGGTCATGCAACTTTTTGCGACATTTTAACTGTACTAAGAATTTTGCGTTTTTAAACAAGGTACTTAAAGTTTTTGGATGCATATAGCATACCATTCGAAAGAGCATTTTTCAAAAATGTTTTTAAAATTTCGATTAAAAAGTTTAAATTTAAAAAGTTCTGCATCGCTTTGGATTAAAAAGAATAAAAAAGGACATGCGACTTTATGCAACATTTTTACTGTACTAAGAATTTTGCTTTTTTTATCAAGGTAATTAATCAATGATAGCACATTTTAAAATTAGTTTGCGACTTAAGTTTTTAGTGCACGAGCATGGAAGTTTTTCCACGACACCACAGCGGAGTGAAAAAACATTTAAGTGCACCAAAAGCTAGTCGCAAACAAATTTTATATACTATTTTATCTACGGTCTACCGCCCAAAGCTTAAAAAACGAAAAAGTTAAAAGTGATTACATTGACATTTACTTAACAATAGAAAAAAGTACTGTCAAAATGGAAAAACAAAAGCATTCGGGTTTAGTACATTAATAATCCCAAATGTGTGCATAATACGTAAGCGCTTTTTCTATTGCTTTCTTTTAATGGCATTTTCCATCGGATAATTTGCCAGCTCAATCTACTATTATTTTCAGCTTACACAAAACCATCTCACTTTGTAGCGATGTTTGCGCAGGCACCAATAAATAAATTACTACTGTATTAATTTCCGCGCAAGCGCTAATATAAAAAGTTATCTTTAAAAACACAAAGAAAAAAAAATCTTTAAACTTCCATTACTATTAACTTAAAAAACAATAATTTACACTATTAATAACCATATCTATGGTTTTTACTTAAAACATTAACATAAAAATATCCTGGGCATAACATAAAAGATGGCAAATTCAATGCACTGGGGAGTGCCAAGATGGCTACATCCGTTCCTCTTAAAGACCACGCTGTAACTGAGTTAAGCGCGTTTAATCAACCAAGCTAGTCACCTTACTATCGTGCGCCTTCTCCCACTCTATGATGATGAACGGCAAAGTGGGAAGGACATGGAGGGCGTTACTGGAAAAGGAACCAAGCACCAATACCATATATTGCGCTTAAATCCATTTCGAATAACACCCTCTATCTGATTACGTGACACGCTTGATCGTTTGTGGGACGTATAAGTAGAACGTGGATAAACTTATTTTTCAGCACAATCCCGGAATTTAAATCACACACTTTACACACTGTATATTATATACATTTCTATACTCACGTCCCTATATTTATACTAACGTCCTTACTTAGAAAACATAGCAACTTTTACACGTCAACTCTTATGTAATATTTTAAAACCGCTGTTAATGACGAATGTAGTTACTGTTTTTTAATTAAGGACAGCAGGATAATTGAATGTGTTTTTTTTTTTGGTCCTGCAAATGTTGAAAGTAATTGTAATTTATAGGGTTTTTGCGTCCCACCCGAATTATCGGACGAAATGGAGGGTGAAGGTATGAGCAAACCGACAGACGGAATGGGATTGGGCGAAGGCGAAGGAAAAAGAGACGTATCGGATAAAATAGAATCAGAAGATCAACTAGAGGATGCCCAGCCTGGAGGACAAGAAAAAGAAAAGGAGGAAGATCAAGATTGCAAGGAGGAGGAAAAAGGAATCGAAATGAGTGAAGATTTTGACAGCAAGCTGCAGGTATGTGTAAAATCTCAACCATTGTATGACATTTGTGGGAGCTTCATTTGAAACAGTTTTGTCTTTTGTCTTAAACAGAAAACATCTTGGATTTGTTTAGTCTGTATAAACCACGTAAATTATTACAGTCCTAAGCATATTGTCTTAAATTCTCTTCTATTTTGGTAAAATTCCAAACGAAATTTTATAAACTTTGCTCAGGATCTACATCTGTATGAGTTGATGCTAATTTGTTTTTTTGTTTTATGGTTGGCAGAATTTTAGTTTCCTATGTAAGATTGACCATTTTATATTTCAATTTCATTGGCAATCAAAACAATAATTTGACATTTAAAAAAAAAATCCAAATAAATTTTAAAAAGCATGATAAAAGTGGTAAAAAGGAAAAATAAAAACGGTTTGCTTCTGGATGAAAAAAGTTAATTAATGTTGGCTTTATACCCCCTAAAATGCCACTTAGGAATTATTTATTGACCTAAAATTCTAAAAACTATTTAATTGTGCTCTATTAGGCCTAGTTACCAATTTTATTGTACTATTTTTATGTCATAAATAAACGTTGAAAAAATAATAATAATAACAGATACCGTCTTTTTAAGTACAAAAATGACCGAATACACAGAAAAAACGTATTTCCAAACATTTTGAACATATTCTTCTCAATTAACAAAAAAAAAGCCGTGAAGATATGTATTGCTAGGCTTTTAATTTTTACTATTAACGGCAGGTATATTACATTTTCCCAAATACTTTTGTTTTCAAAAAAACAAAATTAAATAAAAAAAATATATTTTTTTTTAATTTTCTGACTTTCAAATAGGTAGAACTACCCCAAAATTTCGAGTTTCGGGGTGATTTTTGCACCAAATCTCTTCATTGACTATCGAATTAAATGTGCTTTCTAAAATTTCCCGAAACAAATTCCTTTTATTTCCGGCAAGTATGAAAAACCAACTAACACGTGAGAAGCCACGTACTAATGGGGTTGATGACAAATGCTACTCTCAAATTAGTCTCTAAGCGGGATTTAGGAGCAGAAATTGAATCTACGCAACCTTACCAAAGGATTGATGTATCACAAGTCCGGTTTCAATAAACAATAAGGGCGTAAGCGACATAAGCATTATTATGTCTCAGCTCTTTTTAAGCAGCTATGAAAGGGTACAGCATTTGATGTTTTCGTTAATATCTTTCTAAAAACATATTTTTTCGGTCCAAACCTTTACCAATTCATTTTTCATACACCAAAGATTCCATTTTATACCCGATATCCCAGTTCTCAACTAAAATTAAGGTATCTATTAACTAGATCCATCGTAGGGATAAGTAAATGATTGATTAAAATAAAAGTCCTATTTCCCTATATTTATTTATTGCTTTTCAAAAAAAAAGCAATAAATAAATATAGGAAAATAGGACTTTTGTTTTAATCAATAAAATTAAGGTGTTGGTGGTGTCAAAATCCTGGGCTTCTGAGCTCTTTAACTTACTGGCGTAAATAAAATATTGTACAATACACGTTAATTGATATACTTGTGTGCTACGCACTCGTTGTGAAACTTCTACACGCGTATTTAATGATGCTGTTAACTCGTTGTATCGTAAATAGAATATGTTATAATTATTTGTACGACGTAAAATTACCTAAATGTCAAAAATTATTAAAAGCACAATGGGTAATAAAAATATCACTAAAAACAAGGTGCGGTTAATAAGTAAGATCCATGCCGCGCCATGCTGACTGCGCATACCTCGTGCTGAACTGCGCATTCGTGTAGGGAGCTGACTGTTTTTTAATATATTATGTTAAATAAAACCCAATTAAAAAAAAAACACCAAACAGGCGCAAAACCAACGTTAACATAAACCAACACCCCCAATTAAAAAAAAAACACCAAAAACCAAAACACGGATCTCACGATTTGGCCGCTTGTTAAAAGGCAAGGCGTCCTTCACTTGTGAAGGACTCCTTGCCATAGCTGCCTTGGCCTTTTTACTTATATTCTGCGCCGAGTTTAAATGAATTATATCTTCCAGGATAAAGAAAAGAAAGACGATGATGACGAAAGTCAGTCAGATGACTCTGACGCCAACGAACAAATGGGCGAGACTGAAAAAGGCGCCGACCAACTGGACAAGGAAATCTGGGGCTCAGACGAAGAAGAAGCAAACGAAGAAGAAGGAGATGAAGAACAATCAGAGCAAAAAGAAGAAAAAGGGGATAAAGGCGAAAAGCAAGGCGAAGATCAAATGGGTGCAAAAGATGAAAACTCTAAACCTGCTGAAGAAGAGGAGAAGGACAATAAAGAATCTTCTGAAGAAAAGGAGAAGAATAAGAAAGATATTAACGAAATGGAAGAACCAGAATATGATGATGAACAAAATGATCCATACCATGGTAATTTAAAATGACTTTAGCTTGAAAATAAAAATAAAATTGTTTTTTACATGTTTTTCAAATAAGCCTTGGTAATTTTAATTTTCAGGTAATCAACTGGAATTGCCAGAACCAGAACCTATGGATCTTCCCGACGATCTTCAGTTAGATGAAGGAGATGCAAATGACAATGAACAACAAGAAGAAAATCCCTTTGACATCGACGCAATGAAAGAACAAACCGACGTACCAGAAGACGAGGAAAAAACTGAAGAAACCCCCGAAGACGAGAAGAAAAGCGACGAAGCAGACGATTTCAGTAGTGACGATGAAGATGTAACCAAAAAAGACGACGATAGAGAAGAACATAATGATGGCATTGAAGAAAATAAAGATGATAAGAGTAAAGATGAAGAAAGTAATAATGAGAAGATTGAAAAAGAAGAGGAAGAAGACCCGAATGCTCCTGAAACCGAGGAATCTACTTTAGATCAAAATCAAACAAAGGAGGAGAATGTTGAAGCTATGGAAATAGATGAATCTGAAGCTGCAGATAAGGTAACAAAAACAATTGCTGACTGTTGATTTTCTTCTTTTTCATAATTTTGTAATCTTATTACATGCACTATATTTATTATTTTTTTTTAGACACAAGCAAATCAAGCAGAGAACCAACAATCAAATCAACCCATAGACGAGTTATGTCAAGAAGACAATCCAGATAAAGAGGGCGTTGGCCAATCCCAAATGGAGGAAAGTGCATCTGGACATTCTGCCCAAACGAGTGCTCCTCAGGAAACTCAAAATACAAAAAGAGATCGTGACGAAGAGGAGATTAAAAGACAAAAACCTGGCGAATCTGATAACCAAAGAAGTTTAGGTAAGTTTGTTTTATTAAACCTTCATACTTTTCTTAAAAATCCGAGATTTTTTTAAGAACGATTGCGATTTTTTAGGAGATGTAAATGAACCGGCCAAAAAGAAGCTAAAAACAATAGATGCAAAAGATGCAGATGACAAAGAAGAAGACCAAAATGCAGAAAATTCTGAAGATACAGCAGAAATGTATCAGCACATAAAAGACTCCAAGGAATCTTTTGAACAAATTTTAGATGCTGCTACAAAAGAACAAGCAGAAGCGCAACATATGGAAGTCCCAAATAAAGAAGAAGAAGATGCTGAGGATCCAACAGAATCATCAAAAGATTTACCAGAGGATGACAAGCTTGATGAGGAAGAAATGCCAGAAGTCGTCACAGAAAAATCGGAAAAAATGGAACGGAAAAAAGATAAGAGCAAAAACAAAAAACAACACCCTCAAGGTGACGTTTTAGAGGAAATACAAGATATTGATGTGGAAGGAGATCTAATAGAAACCTTAACAGTTCCCAGAAGCCTAGAAACTACACATCACACTCAATTTTCAAATCTGTCAGATATAACAGCTGAAAGATTGACTTTTGAGGAAATAAATACTTTAAGAAGTGATGTGGAGAAGCAGTTATCTTCTTGGAACGAACCCCCGTCGAGTTTAGAAGCTGAACAAACCTGGCAAAAAATTTCTTCAGTAACAGCTTCTTTATCACAAGATTTATCTGAGCAGCTGAGGTTAGTTTTGGAACCAACTCAAGCAAGTAGGCTAAAAGGTGATTTTAGAACTGGAAGAAGAATAAACATGAGAAAAGTAATACCTTACATTGCCTCGCAGTTTAGGAAGGATAAGATTTGGCTAAGAAGAACGAAACCTTCAAAGAGAGAGTACCAGATAGTTTTAGCTATAGATGATTCTTCTAGTATGTCAGATAATAAGTCCAAAGAATTAGCATTCGAAAGTGTGGCGCTAGTGTCGAAAGCCTTAACTTTATTAGAGAGTGGTCAGTTATCAGTAATGAGTTTTGGAGAAGAGGTGGAAATTGTACATAAACTAACTGATCAATTCACTGATAAAAGTGGAATTAAGCTACTTCAAAAGTTCCAGTTTAATCAGAATAAAACTTGTGTAGCTAAATTGGTTGATTTTGCAACTGAAATGTTTAGCCAATCACAAATGCATTCAACTGCGTTAAACGCCAAATTATTGGTGATTGTAAGTGATGGTAGAGGAGTTTTTTCAGAAGGTGAAACGTTTGTAAGGCAAGCCGTAAGACGAGCAAAACTTTCAAACATTTTTATGGTTTTTGTAATTATTGATAATCCAGAGAATAAAAATTCTGTTCTAGATATAAGAATGCCTGTTTTTAAAGATGGAAAATTGATGGGAATTCAAACTTACATGGATGTTTTCCCGTTTAGTTTTTACATTATTTTAAGAGATATTAACTCGTTACCTAGTGTTTTAAGTGATGCATTGAGACAGTGGTTCGAAGTTGTTTCAAATTTAGATAAACATTAATAATTTTATATTAGTATATTGTACTTTTTAATAAACTTTATTTCTTTTCAATAATTCCTTTTCTTTTTAATTATTAGTAAAAAAAACCTTCAAAACATATCCACCTTTCAAAATTGTAGCATTTAATTTTGGCAAAAATGGTTAATGAATCGTTTAAAAAAAACTTGAAACATTAGTGCCACCACTTTTATAGAGAAAAATCTGCCAATTTATGGAGAAATGTCTAGATGGCGTTATACAAAAAGCTCTGGGTGAGTATCTTTAACAAATTTTTACTTTTACTCTATACACCAAAATTGCATAGTAACATAGGGCTTGGAAATGATAGAAAAAAATACTCATCATGGTGTCACCATCTAGCGCTAGCGGTCAATAAAATCAGCTGTCGGATTTACCACTATACTATGATCCGTTAATATGTGATGGTGAGTCATATTGAACGTTGAAAAGTAAAGAGGGTAGACCGAGTATAGGCGTTGCGGCTAAGGAAGCGTAAAGCGGGAGGGCGCTTTAAGCATAAGTAAAACAGGTCCGGTTTTTACTAATACCTCTTTTTCTAGTGTTAAAGTCGATTTTAGTAATCGCTAGCCAGCCATAAAAATATTTTTACGTTAGTTTAAAGGTTTGACTGACATGTGCACTAATATGTTGCGCAGTCATATCCATACATTATTTGCCATGAAATACCCGAATCGGTCTTTTTGGCCATGATGTATTTTTTTGTTAATTCCTTATATTTGATTAATATTATGCTTTTTTAGCAATCTTTCTACATTTTTTAGCAGTACATGTCAAATATGAGGTGTGGTATGTTTTTTGTAAATAAAATCCGTCCAAAAAATAATAGGCTTTTAAAATGTTGTTCTGGGCCCATGGAAGGCCCAATGATTAAGTTTCCATATAAAATCTTAAAAGCTAGCATCTATAAAGTCAATATCAAATACTGCATCTATACAGGGTGATTCAGAAATAAGTTACAAAATTTTAAGGGGTGATTCTAGGTCCAAAAATATGAAAAAAGTTCCTATTAAGGTTGGTTTGGACTAAGGGTAAATCTAAAAAGTAGTTTTTATTTAATATATCTGGAACCATATAAGCCACAGTAACGATTTTTTGTACATGCCTTGATAAAGGTTATCATTTTGTGTAATCTTTATTTGGTAATTTTAAAAATTTTTAATTAAAAATACATAAAAAAGGTACTCTTTATGTAACACCGTAGGACCAACCGTTTTCGAGAAAATTGAAATTAAAGAGGCAATTTCACATTCTGAGCATCAAAAAAAGGAACTAAAAAATTCACCAATAAAAATTTCAATACTGCAGGGCGATTCTACATCAAAAACTATAAAAAAAAGTTTTCACACACAAATATCTACAAATCGCTTTTAAGGGAGCTACGGTTCCTTAAAAAGTGTTATTCTTTAAGAGGCCGTAGTACACTTAAAACTGATTTTCGAACTATACATCTAATAGGAGCTTTTTTTCATAGTTTTTAATATAGATAGAATCACACAGCAGTATTAAAATTTTGATTGGTGCATTTTTTAGTTCCGATTTTTGATGCTTAGAACTTGAAATTGTCTCTGTTATGATCCGTATAATTTTAAAATTTTATTTTAATATACATAGCCTATAAGATCTAATTCTTAAAAGTAAGCATGAGTAACGTCGGATATTTTCGGGTTTTGTTCGGACCCCTCTAAGTAAAAATCGTTGAACTTTGGTAGTGGGGAATTCACACCCAGAAACATTAGCGCGTGTGACCTAAATATGCCTCATTTTAATTTATGGGTTTATGAAGAGAATAAATAGAGCTCCAAATTTTAGAGGTGATCATTCTTGAATAGTTTTTTGTCTTGTTAGTTAAAAAGTATCCAGTAGTGTCAAAAGTGAAAATGTAGTTTCTGTGAGAAATAATTTTTGAGAATTATTTTTGAATTAAAAATAGTTTTTAAACTTAGAAAATTTTTGAGACTTGTATTATCCGACATGAAAATAATTGGACACTTATAAATATTGTTAGCATGAACACTGATAGAAATTTTGACGAATATTAATTAACTTTGAAAAGTATTTTGTAAAATAATTTGAATGACTTATACGAACCAGTTCTAATATTTACACTAAGAAAAATGTGGACAATAAATTGGGATTTGAAAATGATTGCGAATAGTTGGGATTTCAAACATAGAATGTTTTAATTTAGAAGTATATAATGGAAAACTAATATATAATGGAAATTAGAATTTAAGGGCTTTGCATAGAAATAGGACTTAAAAGTAAGAATTGATCTTTCATGTTCTTGAAGAATTTATTCACATTTATTTAATATATTATTCTTAAGTTAAGAAGAAATCGTTTTATCTGTTTCCAAAGCGCCGTCTCCTAGAATACCCGCTCCCGAATAAAGTGATAAGTGGTTAAGTATATTCTCCGCTCGGGTATACTTTAAATACGATGGAAGATTGTATGGCCAACCTAACTGAGTAAGTTATAATAAAAGTTATAATTAACTGCTCGGCTATAACCGAATTATATACCACTATCACTACATTAGTAGAAAAATATTTAATAGTAAAAAAAAACCACTTCACTACATCTCTTTATGCAATTTCCTCAAAAACGGTTAGCCATACGGTTACATAAAGAGTACGTTTTTATGTATTTTTAATCAAAGATTAATATTTTATTGAGAAAATATCAAAAAATCTACAGATAAAAAAGTTTGGGGCAAAAAGTTGACAACGACCACCCCTTTTGCACGTCCCTGGTTAAAATTACCAAATAAAAATTATATAAAAGGATAGCCTTTATCAATGTTAAGGCTGGTGCAAAAAATCGTTACTGTGGTTTATAGGGTTCCAGAAATATTAAATAAAAACTACTTTTCAGATGTACCTTTGGGAGGGTCGTAGCTCCCTTAGGGCTCATTTTGAGACCAACCTTTATAGGAACTTTTTTTTATATTTTGGACCTAGAATCACCCCTTAAAATTTCCTGAATCGCCCTGTATTGTTCACAAAACAAAGATGGCAAAGACGCGAAAATCAGCTTTGTAGTAAATCTGTTAATTGTAGGTAATTTAATTAGTCTTATCCTGACCTACTATTTTTACTATAAACCAATCAATAATATATAGGTAGTATAGTTAAAGTGTTTAATAATTACATTCCTCTATCATAAGGCATCCCTGTTGAAAATGACGGGTCTGGGCGGGTATAAATGGTGCACAAACCGTACTTGGGCGGATGAAATTCACCCGCTCAAGTACGGTTTGTGCACCATTTATACCCGCCCAGACCCGACATTTTCAGTAGGGATGAATCATAATATATACAAGTTATTTGGGAAAGTCTTGCGTTAGTACAGAAAAATAGTCTTGATTTTTTATGTTTCTCGATTTTATGTTTCTGTGAAAAAAAGTCTCTTTCATTTTGTTCGTAAAATGGTATAGCCGGGTAAGCATGTAAAAAGCGCCGCTGACAGATTTAAGGCCTGGGTTGTATTTTTCGAATGTGTATGTAATAAAACAAAATTGAGCAAATTTTCAGCCCCGTACCTTTTTCCATAGTTACACTGAGAAGTGTTTTTTTTCGACATATAATGTGAAAAAAATCCTATAAAGGTTGGTCCGGAAATTAGTCGTACGTAGAGCCAACCGTTTTTGAGAAAATTGCAATTAAAGAGGCATTTACACGTTCTGAGCATCAAAAATAGGAACTAAAAAATGCACCAATAAAAATTTCGAAAAAAACTTCCCATACACAAATATCCACAAATCGCTTTTAAGGGAGCTACGGTCCCTTTTTTAAGTATTTTTAATTAAAGATTAATATTATATTAAGAAAATGTCAAAAAAAATACGGATAAAAAAGTTTGGGACAAAAAAGTGACATCGCCCCCTCATTTCGAACGTCCCTGGTTAAAATTACCCAACAAAAATTACATGAAATGATAGCTTTAGCTTTACTTATAGGGTTTCATAAATATTTAATAAAAATTACTTTTTAGATGTAACCTTAGAGAGTCGTAGCTCCCTTATGGCTCATTTCCGAACCAACCTTTATGAGATTTTTTTTCCTGATTTTTAACGTGGGATCACCTCGAACTTATTTCTGAATAACCCTGTATAATTTTTTTTTAATAAAAAGCCAAAAAAGGGTAATTTTATTAGTTAATTTTTTTTTGGCTGAAGCCCGTGGGATATTTGTTAAAAATGCACATATATAACCCCTGGGTTAGGCCTAACCTATAGGGGTTAGACGCAAGACATTATTCCAATGCAAAAAACCCTTTTTCGAATATTAAGAAAATAATCTTTATAAAAAAATACACAGAAAAAAGTTTATGTTTAAAGACACATTCTCTTGTTTCAGGGCTAGCATTTTTTAACCAAATTCAATGTCTTTGAATGAAGAGCACGGGTTTTTAAATGAAAATCCGTGCTCTTTATTCAAGGTCATAGACTTTGGTTCAAAGAAATGCCGGTTAGCACACCAACGTTCCAGGAAAGAACCTAAAACAAAACGTCAGTTATATTCTAAGTTTCAGTAACACTGGAATTTTAATTTTTTAATTTAAAATTAAGTTTTATGTTTATTAATTTGTATTTTTTTCGAAAATAGTGAAAATTGAATAAAAATTGTAAGCGTATTTTGATTCCGCGTTAATAGTAGTATTGGAATCAACTAACTTAAATCTGGCAGGATTAATTTAGTAGTCCTCAAGCCGTCCCACAGAGGGCCAGGAAAAAAAAAGTGGACAAAATTCTGAATTTTTGCATACGGCTATTTTTGATACCGCTGATTTCGAATAAAATGAAAAAATTCAAAAAAATTTTTCCGCGCCACTAGGGTGGTCCAAAATTTTCTTTTTCTTTCGATCTTTATACAAATGTGTCAAATGTCTTCTTTTGATTATGTTTATGTAGACCAATGTGCATAACCTAAAAATTCAAAATGGCGGAGTCAATATGACTCATCGGTTTTTGAACCTTTACTGTATTTGCACGAAATCAGGGGTATTTTTTTTGAAAAGTCTTCAGTTTCGGAGAAATACTTAAAATTAAAGCACTTAATATGAAAAATATATAATCAAACTTAAAAATTAATTTAATCCCCAATTTTTGTGAAAATCTTTATTTCAACGTATTATGTCATCTGTAAAATAAACTATTTTTTTTATCATAGAATATGTACTTAATTATCCTCAGATATGTCTAAAAATATATTACATAATTAGTAAAGTGTCTGTATCGTAATATAAAGGTCCTAGAAACGTGAAAATAGTAACTATCAGTTTAAATCATAAATTAAAAAAAAAATATCCATTTGTTAAATGTGCCTTTCCATGGAGATTTTTCCTTAACTATAGTAATATTATTCTATGGAAAAAAAATTTTGGCTTAACGCACGAAATGTTTGACAAAATTGAACCTTATATTTTTTTAATTAAACTTTATTTTTATAATAAATAATTTACTTTCTACTAAATTATTTTATTATTATTTTATTTATCACAAAACACTCCTTATAAAATTAAGATTTTAATTACAGCCACCATCAGAACTTTAATTGTCAATATCGAGACGTCGTTATTGCCATTGTCTTCAGTACTTGGATTTATTTCTAAGAGGGTAAGAACTTCAGGTAAATAAGGAAGTTTTTTCTTTTTTGGTAATTGAGTTGTAATAAAAGGGTCAGAAGTTTGTAAGAGCATATTTAATACGTCTCTGTTTGTACTTTCTCGACTTCACTTCATACTGTGAAGCTCCCTATTTTTTTTTTTAAATCTTTAATTCTAGAAAAATATAAGGGTTTTGTTTTTATCAAACATTTTTGTCAAATTTTATTGTGCGTTAAGCCAAAATTATTGGATTACCATTAACCTGTTGTTAATATCTACGTAAAAAATACGTATATAAAAAACTTTATTATTTTTCTCTGTGTTGCGCAAAAAATCCGCAACTTGTTTTTCCATAGAATAATATTACTATAGTTAAGGAAAAATCTCCATGGAAAGGCACACTTAACAAATGGATATTACAGCCACCATCAGAATTTTAATTGTCATCATCGAGACGTCGTTATTGTCATTGTCTTCAGTACTTGGATTTATTTCTAAGAGGGTAAGTACTTCAGGTAAATAAGGGAGTTTTTTCTTTTTCGGTAATTTTTTAAGACTTGTAATAAAAGGGTCAGAAGTTTGTAAGAGCATATTTAATACGTCTCTGTTTGTACTTTCTCGACTTCACTTCATACTGTGAAGCTCCCTATTTTTTTTTTTTAATATTTAATTCTAGAAAAATATAAGGGTACGTAAAAAATACATATATAAAAAACATTATTATTTTTCTCTGTGTTGCGCAAAAAATCCGCAACTTGTTTTTCCATAGAATAATATTACTATAGTTAAGGAAAAATCTCCATGGAAAGGCACACTTAACAAATGGATATATTTTTTTTAAATTTATGATTTAAACTGATAGTTACTATTTTCACGTATCTAGGACCTTTATATTACGATACAGACACTTTACTAATTAGCTAATTATGTAATATATTTTTAGACATATCTGATGATACTTAAGTACATATTCAATGATTAAAAAAAATAGTTTATTTTACAGATGGCATAATATCTTGAAATAAAGATTTTCACAAAAATAGGGGATTAAATAAATTTTTAAGTTTGATTATATATTTTTCATATTAAGTGCTTTAATTTTAAGTATTTCTCAAAACTTGAAGACATTTCAAAAAAAATAGCCCTAATTTCATGCAAATACAGTAAAGGTTCAAAAACCGATGAGTCATATTGACTCCGCCATTTTGAATTTTTAGGTTATGAATATTGGTCTACATAAACATAATCAAAAGAAGACATTTGACACATTTTTATAAAGATCGAAAAAAAATAAAATTTTGGACCACCCTAATGGAGCGAAAATTTTTTTTTTGAATTTTTTCATTATTTTATTCGAAATCAGCGATATCAAAAATAGCCGTATGCAAAAATTCAGAATTTTGTCCACTTTTTTTTTCCCTGGCCCTCTGTGCGTCCTGAAGAAATGTTATGATTATGTCCAAGAAGGAAAATGTATGATTTAACGTTAAACAAATGTTTAATCTGAACACTTTAGAGTAGCTAAATATGCTATTCACCATGCGTACATTTTTGTTGTATCTTATAAATGCTTGAGGCTCACTGTGAATAAAGCTGTAACTGAAAATATATGTTTTAAGCCAAATATTTTTTACTGCGATCGACTTATACGTAAAAGACTATCTTAATTTGACTAACTAGGCCCTTCTGAACTAAAAAATGTTATGCTACCAATATTATCTGTTTTAATTATCTAAAAATTCGATGTTATGTAACAGGGTAATTTCGATTGGAATAATAAAGTGGTAACTGGCGAATATTGCTTTTATGCCAAATACCTTCTGCGGCGAGGGACTCATATGAAAATTAATATTTTTTAGACTAATTTGACCCTTCTTAATACAAAATTAATAACTATTCTTTGAAAAAATGTATAGTTACTTTCCCCAAGGAAGGACTTGCGTTAGTTAAAAAAATTAAAAATATTTATTTTTTTTACGTTTATCGACGTTTTATATGCCATAAAGATAATTTCCGTAAAAAAAATCTCTATCGTTTGTCTGTCCGTCTGTCTTTCCGAGAAGATTATTTTGGTTAAAATCGGGGTGGGTAATAGGGTATAATGAGGTAAAAACAAGTTTTTTCATAATTTTTTTTTTCATTTATTTTATGTTTTTCAAAAAAGAAACTTTTATTAAAAAAAAAAAAATTTCTAAATTGTTTCGTTTTTCAAAAAAAAAGAATTAACTTAGACCTGCACTGCCCTACTACCCTAAAAAGCAGCAACTCCATATTAAATAAAACTGAGATAATGGCAAAACAGTAAATGGTCTTAGGTGTTATAGGTAGAATCGAAAAAGTGGGCGTATAAATTTAGATTTGAAGTACCTTTATTATAACACAAGTTTCGCAATTATTAATTATGTATTTAAAAAGAAAATGGGACTTACTGCTTTTTAGCTTAGTATCTCGTAGTAAAAATTTTTACCAACGCTGAATTAAAAAGTTTCCTTTTAAAAGTTAATTTTACTTTCCCCTTGGGCCCAAGGAAAGTCTGCGTAAGTAACAAAAAATTGAAACATTTTTATTGAATTTTTTCACGTTTCTCAAAGTTTTATATCCAAATAAGACGATTTCCCTAAAAAAAATCTGTCTGTCGGTCTGTCAGGTGGTCCGAAAAATTTGTGACGATAACTCGAGAACGCTTTGAGCTAAAGACTTCAAATTTGGATCATAGGTTTATTATCCAAAGTTTTAGGCTTAGATTGTTTTTGGTGTGGGGTAAGGTTGTAAAATAGGGTTAAAACAGGTTTTTTAAAAAACATTTATTTTTTTTATTTTCTTTTCTTTTTCGAAAAACGAAACTTTTTTTTTAATTGCATTTTTTTTTTCAAAATTTTTTCGTTTTCTAAAAAAATTGTTTTCATGGATCAAGACTTACAGAGGTAAGTATTATTTTGTTGGCAGCAGTTTTTTTTTTGTCACACCCGGAAAATCTAGGGTCATACAAAAACTATAATTAATGCAAAAAGAAGGGTTTTATTAATGCTTTACAACCTTCTAATTTCATTTTAATATATTTAGTAATAAATAACTTATTTGGAGTTATTGCTTTTTAGCTTAGAACAGTCCCTTATTTTGGAGATACTGCAATTTTCATTTCATTTTCAAAAAGTCAATAACTGAATAAATAAAGCTGTTTACTTAAATTTGATTGGTTCAAAATATAGCCCATGGTAATGCACAACTAAGAGTAAGGTTAATGAAAAATCCACAAAAATTGAAGTTGCCGCTTTTTTTTTTAATTGCATTTTTTTAAAAAAAATTGGATTTTTTTTTTCAAAATTTTTTCGTTTTCTAAAAAATTTTTTTTCATGAATCAAGACTTGCAGAGGTAAGTATTATTTTGTTGGCAGCAGTTTTTTTTTGGTCACAACTATAATAATGCAAAAAGAAACTGTTTTATTAATGCTTTACAACCTTCTAATTTCATTTTAATATATTTAGTAATAAATAACTTATTTGGAGCTATTGCTTTTTAGCTTAGAACAGTCCCTTATTTTGGAGATACTGCAATTTTCATTTCATTTTCAAAAAGTCAATAACTGAATAAATAAAGCTGTTTACTTAAATTTGATTGGTTCAATAAATAGCCCATGGTAATGCACAACTAAGAGTAAGGTTAATGAAAAATCCACAAAAATTGAAGTTGCCGCTTTTTTGCGTAGTGAGGCAGTACAGGGGAAATTATTTTGTTGGCAGCAGTATTTTACACTGATTTTGAAGATACAGTTTTATTATTCTAAAAGTTTTATAAACAAGCCAGCAGATACAACTTTATTACATCTCGCTTAACACCTTACGTCTGAAGTAAATAATATTTTTACACGAGCTAAAGTTGATAATACCGACAAAAAAATGCTAATAGCTCATTTTTTTTCAAAAAATGTACTTACAGATTTATTATTCTAATGCGACAATATGACTATAATTACAATTATATAAAGTCAAATATTTCGAAAAAATTTGCAACGATTTTTAAAAATTTAACATCATTATAATCAGCATAAAAAGAGCTTTCAAATGAGCTAGTATAAGTCCATTACTTTTTTTCTAAATGCCAATTTTTGCAAAATTACAAATTTAAAAAAAATCATCTACTTGTGCCCCATTATTTCTAAATCTATTAAACCGATTTTCGATTCACCATTGTATTAAGCATTAAAAAAACTTAAAAAAAAAACGTCAGCATAGTATTCCGAATTTATACGTTAAAAACTGACAAAAAATCAAATTGAAAAAAAAAAGCGCCAGCTATTTTTTTTTTAATTTTCACCCAAAATGTTTATAGAAGCATGCCTAGGCTCAAAATGCCTCATATATAAAAAAATAGTTTATGTTGCTTCATTTACGTGTTCTATATTTAAAGTAGATATCTCAACTCGTTCAAAAGTTAATAGGGGTGAATTCTAATAAATTCTCCAAATCTGTACAACAAAACCACCGATTAATTATTGAAATGTCATTGACATTTCTCGAATTAAATAGTGTTTATATAGTATTTATTGTAATACCATAGAACACCTTACTTAAACGGTTATAGACAGTTTTCCTATTATATACAAAAAGTATCGATTAAGTGCCCGCTTATATATTGCATGTTAACGTTTACAGTTCTACGAAATAATCGATATTTATATTATTCTTCGCAGTTTCGACGAGGGAAATGTTCAGTGTACACAAGCCTGTTTTCAAGAAATCACGAAAACTTTCTTTAAATTTATATACTTCTATTTAAACGAGTTATTTAGTTATTCTGCAGTGTGCTAGAATGATTTAAAAAGTATCTGGAATACAAAAATGGATTTTAATAGTGGAGAAATTTTTAAAACTGGAGGTATAAATAAAATTTCTCTGCCATTTTATGAACCTCCAGCAAGAAAAACCAGTGCAGAAATTATTAACGAGGCGAGACTTGCTATTAAAGGTATGTGTATTTTCTAAGTGTATGTTAAATTACACAGGACCACAAAAAAATAAAGTTAGTTTTTTATAAACCAGACTTTATTTTTTCAATGTATTTTTAGACGCTGAAAATGAATATGGCAATGAAAAAAAATCTTGACCTTCCAAATCTTGAGAAGCGCATAATGTTTTTTTTTGTATGCATCCGCAAGATTAAAAAATAATGTAAATTTATAAATAAAAATGATTCATGCCATAAATTTCAGATTTTAAATATTTGCCCTAGTTCATTTTTTACAGGACCACAAAGGGATCTAGGAGATTTAGCCGAAAAATTTACCGCAAAACTTTTACCGCGAAAAAGTAATTACCGCAAAAAATTATGGCAAAAACATTTACCGCGAAAACTATTATCGCGGCAATAAAAATCGCGTATACGTTTACCTCGCAATAATATAATCGCTCATACTTTTGCCGCGCAATAATATAATCGCGCATCAATTTTAATTTAAAAAAATAACCGTAAAATTTATAATTTTAGAATAGAAAATAAAATCTTGACCTTCCAAATCTTGAGAAGCGCATAATGTTTTTTTTTGTATACATCCGCAAGATTAAAAAATAATGTAAATATTTCTAAATAAAAATTATTTAGGCCATAACTTGCAAATTTTAAATATCGACCCTAGTCCATTTTTAAAAGGACCACAAAGGGATCTAGGAGATTTAGCCGAAAAATTTACCGCAAAACTTTTATCGCGAAAAAATTTACCGTGCAATGATGTAACTGCGAAAGGTTTCACCGCGAAAAAGTAATTACTGCGAAAAATTATTATCGCGAAAACATTTACCGCGAAAACTATTTTCGCGACAATAAAAATCGCGTATACGTTTATCTCGCAATAATATAATCGCTCATACTTTTGCCGCGCAATAATATAATCGCGCATCAATTTTAATTTAAAAAAATAACCATAAAATTTATAATTTTAGAATAGAAAAAAATCTTGACCTTCCAAATCTTGAGAAGCGCATAATGTTTTTTTTTGTATGCATCCGCAAGAGCAAAAAATAATGTAAATATTTCTAAATAAAAATGATTCATGCTATAACTTGCAGATTTTAAATATCAACCCTAGTTCATTTTTTACAGGACCACAAAGGGATCTAGGAGATTTAGCCGAAAAATATACTGCAAAACTTTTACCGTGAAAAAAATTACCGTGCAATGATGTAACTGCGAAAGGTTTCACCGCGAAAAATTATTATCGCGAAAATATTTACCGCGAACACTATTATCGCGACAATAAAAATCGCGTATACGTTTACCTTGCAATAATATAATCGCCGAGAATACTTTTGCCGCGCAATAATATAATCGAGCTTAAATTTTAATTTAAAAAAATAACAGTAAAATTTATAATTTAGGAATGAAATGCTTATTTTATAATCATAATTTTATTTTTATTTTTTATCAAAAACAAAAGCAAGCAACCCATACCAAACAATTTAATCATATTTATGTTTTTTAAAATACTAAACTTATAAAACCAATATAAAGAAATTGTTTATATATTATATTGTATTTATTAGTAATAGAATCATAATTTTATTCACATATTTTTTTTAAAAACCAAACCAAACAATTTATTTATATCAAATTTTTGTTAGTTCTGCAGTTATAAAACTGAATTCTAGACTAAATTAAACAAATTGGTTATGTAATATATTTCTTAGTAATATAATTATAATTTTATTTATATTTTTTAAAAACCAAACCTAACAATTAAGTTTTATTTTTATTTTTAAGTTCTTGCTATGGCTAACAAAAAAATATTATAAAAAAAAAATTATAATTTAAAATTAGGCGCGGAATTTGCTTTGCGCCTTAAATATTTTCGCGGCTATATGTAACTTTCGCTATACATTTTTCGCTATTTTTATTCCGCTTTAATATTTTTTCGCGTTATATGTTTTTCGCTGCTACTTAATCCTTTGCACGAAAAAAAACATTTCGCGGTATTTTTTTTGCGGAAATATTTTCGCGATATTTGTTTTCGCGGTAAATTTTTCGAAGACGGTTCCTGTTCCCGCCACAAAGTCCAAATATGGTACTTTTTTCCTGTTTTCTGATATATTTCATTAAAAAAATTATATAAACATTAAAGATGGAGCCAGAAATGTATATATGTAATAATAATACTTACATATCGTCCGTGATACTGCAATACCGCTTAACGTCCAACTGCAAAATCGCCTAACGTCTAACTGCAAAACCGCGTATCTACTGGAAGTAGCAAAACTATGATTTGGTAATTGTAAGCTACACATTAAATGGCGTATATTGAGATATATTTTTCAAGAAATAATCAGTTTAGAGGGCTTAAATTCATAAAGTTATTTACCATATTTATTTGAACACTGCGCAGGTTCTAATCTACAAGTTGACAATACTTTGACACATTCTAAATTAAATTAATGTGTATAAACTCAACAGTATGATTGAAGAATCCTTAAAATAAAAATTATTACGCTTAAAAGTTTTCGATAGATAGAGCCAGTTTTCCATAATTTATATGACTTTAGTTATTCAGCTAGCTATTTAAATTACATTACAGTGGGTTAGGCTAAATGTGACACCCAGGGTAATTGTGACATATCCTGTTATAATTCTTCTAAACAAGTTTAAATCAAATCGAAATTTTACGCGAAATATTTAATACTGTCAAAAACCTAATGCCAGGGTTGGATTGGATATAAACTAGTTTAGAAGAATTATAACAGGACATGTCACAATTACCCTGGGTCTCACATTTAGCCTAACCCACTGTACATTACATTTTTGTTTAACCTCGTACTATCCTACTTAATTAAGCATCCCCTAAGTCCAGAACTCACGCTATTTGGGTAGTAAACTCGTCAAGTACGACGGTAGTCCACTACACTAATCCTCCCACAAATAATTATTATAATAAATAAAATAACAACTGTAATTAAAATAGTGGTTTTATATTTAGTATAACTATTAGAATAACAAATTAGCTTAATAAAGATATTATTTTCATTGCAAATTTGAAATTTCAAAAAAAATAACTTAAAAACTACGTAATTAAATGTTTTTTTTTTTAATTTATGTTTGATTAAATAGGATAGTTATTTCAAAATTAGTTTACTAAATAATGTATTAAACTGTTTAAAATATACTAATTATACAAAAATCTTTATATATCCAGTAAAAGCAAAATTTATAAGTTTTTCTCTTCTCCTGCAAAATTTTGTTTTTAAACCTTACGCGGTTTTGCAGTTAGACGTTACGCGGTTTTGCAGTTGGACGTTAAGCGGTATTGCAGTATCACGAGCGATATGCTTTATAAAAAAAATACATATTTTTTTTATCTCCAGTGGATATAAAATTGTCTGATACCCCTACATTAACAAGACAGTTTTTCTCAAGGTGTTATCTAACCTGTATCCCAATGAGGCATTAAATTTTCTGGCGAAAAATATTCCATGTCAATTGCTGCATTTTGGTGCGCGTTGAAGAACTCTCTCTCGCACGGTGTTACGCAGGAGCTTTTAGTCGTCACCGTGCCTACACTGAAATCCCACTGTAACACACCGTGGTACTCCAGTGTAAATATCGTGTACTTTTTTCACATTTGCATGGTGTGATTTCAGTGTATTCGGTGTAGTCGGACCGGCGCCTGTATAGATTTACTGGGAACTATTCTGTGGTACAGCACCAATTAGATGCAGAGTTTTTTTTAGTTTGTTTGGGTCTTTAAGAGACTGGCGCAGCCTATGGCTCATTTATCTAAAAAATAATTAATTTGAATGGATAGTTGGGGCAGTGAGTCTATGCTCACTGATGCGATTTGCATCTGTCATAATTTAGGGGGAGTGAGTCTCTGCTCACTGATGCGATCCATCCATCGTCCTGAACGGGGCGCTCCGGGTCAGAGCTTTAGCTCTCTTGCCCTTAGTTGAATTTCTCTTATTTTTCTTGAGTATAATGTTTTGGTGTTAGGTCCATATAGGGCAATCTGGAGGTTTTCTTCTGGTGGAGAACGTGTTTGGTCGCCGACTCGACAACAACAAAAAACGGTCTTTCAGTGTTTTTTTTTTTTTTTTTTTTTTTTTTTTTTTTTTTTTTTTTTTTTATTAATTTTAATTTTAACATCAATATAATATAATTTAACTTATTTCTACATGCCTAATCTAAGTGAAGTGGGATAAGGGAAGGGGAGGGTGGGATGTTTATGCTTAATTTAGTGTACGTAGAGATATATACATAAAAAAGAAAAACAAAAAAATAAATAATAGGACAAATAAATGCGGGTGATAACATAAAGGTTGATAAATAAAAAGGTTGATAAATGAAGATTTAACAGACAGATTTAAAATTGATTAAAATGAAGTTTAAAATAGAATTATATTAAATAATTAAAATTGAATAAATTAAATAAATGATGGGGGACAAGACGGTTTAAAATGAGTTAAAAGTATAGGTTATAAATATATAAATAAAGATATTTAAATAATATAAAGAGGCTTGTGGATTTAACAGAGGGATTTAACTTATAACTTTCCGATCAGAATTGTTCAGGGGGGATCTTGCAGAAGGATTTTGGGCCTTCTGTAGACTTGTCTCGGGTCAGGGACATAATCAAGGGCTGCTCTTACCATTTCATTGGGATGGTTCAGGGCTCTGTTTAGTTGGGTAACTGCCATGATTTTGAGGTACTCGACCACCGGGGGCAGATTGAGATCTCTCCTCAGGGTTTCGTTACGGACATACCACGGTGCTCCAACCGCTGCTCTCATGGCCAGATTTTGGACAGCCTCCAGGCGCTTCAAGTAGCTGGGCGCGGCGTAACCCCAGACGGAACAGGCGTACAGGAGTACCGGTCTGATGAGTTGTCTAATGCAAAGTACCTTGGTTTGGAGGTTCATGGTTGGCCCTGACAGTAGGGGGCGTAGCTGGTTAACCAGCGCCCTACCTTTGTTGGCGTTATTTTTGATGTGCCTTTCCCATGTCAGGGACTTATCGAGAGTGATTCCAAGGTACCTTACATTTTCGCTCCATGGTATGATTTCACCCATCAGGACCAGTGGCTCCGGCATCCTGAACCTTCTGCGCCGTGTGAATATGATTGATTGGGTTTTGGTAGGATTTAGTTTGACTCTCCAAAAGTCGCACCAATCAGACATCGCGTCCAGCTGTTCCTGAAGCGCCCTTCTGGCCAGTGCCGGGTCCCTGGAAGTGACGGCGAAGGAAGTGTCGTCCGCAAACTGGCCATTGTCAACGTTTGGAGTCCGTGGCAGGTCCGAAAAGAAAATGAGGAAGATTAGTGGTGCGAGTACCGAGCCCTGAGCTACGCCTGCGAGTATGTCCCTGATCAGAGACAATATGTCTCTGATCCTCACCCTGAATTTTCTTTCCGTGAGGAATGACCATACGAGTTTTACTATTCTGGTCGGAAAGTTATGTTTAAGGAGTTTGTAAATGACTCCAGGGTGCCACACCCTATCGAACGCTTGTTGCACGTCGAGTAGGATGAGCCCCGTGAAGTCTTTGTGGTTAAATCCCTCTGTTACTTTTTCCACTGTGCTTAGGAGCAGGTCGTGGGTGCTGTGTTCCGCTCTAAAGCCGAATTGGCTTTGGGGCAATACCTCGTTTTGTATAGCGTGGGCCAGGATCCTATTAGAAAATGCTTTTTCGGCTATTTTCGATAGGGAGGGGAGGAGGCTTATAGGGCGGTAACTGGAGGGTAGGTGTAGGTTTTTTTGGGGTTTAGGGATTAGGATTATTTCCGCTAGTTTCCAGGGGGCTGGAAAATGGGATAACCTTAGGCAGGAATTTATGTAGGATGTGAGGGCGACGACGATCTTATCGGGGAGGGACTTTAGGGCGGTGTTTGTGATCCCATCGAATCCAGGGGCTTTGCGTTTTTTGGTGTTTTTTATAATTGTTTTTATTTCGCTGACAGTGGCTGGATCGAAGGGATCAGGGTCATCCCTAGCGAGGGCTTGATTCACGGTTTCGTCCACCTCCTGGAAATGGGCGAAAAGATCATCGTCGGGTGGGAAAGGGGTGAATTGGCTGGAGAGGGAATCGGCAAAGGCTTCAGCCTTTTCCTCGTTTGAATGAGCGGTGCCGTTAGGGGTGTTTAGGGGGGGGATATCGGGTTTTTTCCTGGTTAGGGATCTGGCCATTTTCCAGACGGAACCGTCCTCCGGATTAAGCTCAGCGAGCTTATTTTGCCACACTTGATTCTGTGTTTCGTTCAAGGCATCTTTGACGGTGTTATTGAGACGATTGTATAAATTTTTGTCCGTCTGTAGTCTTGTCCTTTGGGCTATTTTTTTTGCTCTTCTCCTTTCGGTGATGAGCAGTTTTATATGTTGGGGGATGTCATAGGGGTGTTTTATGGAGTGGGTTGTAGTCGTACTGGCGGTTTTGAGGGCGTTTGTGATACTGGTTTGGAGATGTTCGACAGCGCCATCTAGGTCAACGGTGTTGTTCACCTTTCTGACGCTGCCAAAATTCTCCAATAGTGCCCTCTGAAAGGTGGGCCAGTGCGTTTTTGTCCGTTCGTAAATGTCAGGTTGCATATCCCCTTTAAGGATTATAAGGATGGGGTTGTGGTCTGACGAGAGTTCGTCAAGGGTTTTTATGGAAATGGGATTTACAATGTTTACGTAAAGGGCAATATCCAGGACATCGGGTCCATATTGGAGGTTTCGTGGGAAGTGGGTTACGTCTGTGGGGCCAAGCACTGACCAGCTTTTATTCTCCGATAGTCTTTTTAGATTCGACCCATATGGATTTATGGCTCGGGAGTTCCAATCGTGGTGCTTGGCGTTTAGGTCTCCCGCTATTAAAGTGGGGTTGAGGCAATCAAGTATTTTGAGGTAGTCGCTTGCATGGAATACACGTGAGGGTGGGTAATACCCTGCGACTATCTTGATATTGCCCCTAGTTGTTCGAACCATGACAGACGTATGCTCCAGGATAGTGGTGGTTTCGGGGTTTAAGGGATGATGTTGGATATTGGATTTGATAAGGAGGGCGGTGCCCCCCTTGGGTCCTTGGCGGTTGGTGACGTAAACATTGTAATTTGGGAATTTTACTGTGTCGCAGTCGCGGAGGTGAGTTTCTGAGAGTAGACATATGTCTATGCTCAATCTAACAAGCAGCTCACTCAGTTCTCTACGCCGGTTAAGCAGCCCTTCGGCATTCCAGGCCAGAATGCTCAGTCCGTCAGGGCGTCGAGTAGCACCGTGGCTAGCCATTGATGCTACCTTTAGCCAAGACATTTTGAACACTCATAGCCAGTTGTGCCATTTGGGCGAACTGGCTGAAGAACTGATTGATCTGCTCTATAGATTTGAGCAGGTCAGAGCCGGGAACTGCGGCACCGAGGGGGAGGGGTAGAGAGGTACTTTTGGCTCCAGATACAGCTTGGCTGTAGGATGCGGGGTTGTATGCAGTCGGGGGGGGAGGGGGGGCATGGAGTTGTTTGCGGGCAGGGTGTTTAGGGCACTCCCTGTATGAGGCGGTGTGACTACCCCCGCAGTTTGCGCATGTGGGGGGGATTTCCAGGGTTTTTTTGCATTCGGAAGTGAAGTGCCCTTCTGCACATTTTACGCAAACTGGTTTCGCGTTGCACCTGTGTTGTGAGTGACCGAATTTCTGGCATCGGTAGCATTGACCGATACCAGATTTTCGGCGAAGTTCTTCAACCCTGATGGATAAGTCTAGGAGGTGGGTGGTTTGGAAAATCTTTTCCTTTTCGGATTTTGGGAGGGTGACAAGGATTAGGGGCATGGCAGTTTTCTCCGTGCCTTTGGTCATTCGATAAACTGAGGAGGGGTGGAAACCCACCCTCTCCAGTTCGTCTTTGACCTCAGACACGTCGATGTTTAGAGGGATGCCTCTAAGGACGCAGTTGAGTTGTTTTTCACTCGGTAGTGTGTACGTGAAAAACTCAAGATTTTTCTCTAAAAAGAATTTGGTCATGGCCCGAAAGTCGTCAGGGGTTGAGGGATGAATCCTATAGGCACCATTGGTATATTGTACCTTGGTGTACCTTAGTTTATTCACCCCCAACTCCTTCGAAAATTCTGACCATTTTCCCTCTAGTTTGAGGTTAATGGGGGGAATTTTACCCTCATCGATATCTTGAGTTTTTGTTACTTGAGTGAATTGTCCTTGAGGCTTTGGTGGGGGTTTCCATGTAAGGGATGAAGGTAGGTTAGGGTTGAAGAGTGGTGGGAAATCTTGTTTAGGGGATGATGGGATCGTGATAACATCTTGAACCGGGGCGTTGGAAGATTGAGCGGTGGGGTTAGATGTATCGGGGGGGAAAAAGTAAGTGTCTTTTTTGGCGATGTTTTTGCCCTTGGAGGGGTTGGGTTTTGTGACCTTGGGATTTTTAAGGGATGAGACTTCTCCATCAGGGTCGAAGTCAGGTGCACTGCGTTTGCGGGAGGTAGGGGGGGGGGCGTCGTCTTCGTCGTCATCGATGTCTTGAATGCTTATATAACTTAGCGATTTACCCGTTTTTGTCTTAAGGACATCCGCTAGTTTTTTGATGAGTTTAAGGATGTCTTCTGAGTTTAAGGACTCTAGGTCCAGATCTGGGAGTTTGGATTTTTTTTTTATTTGGGTTTTTGAGGGTTTTTTTGTCTTGAAAGTTATTTTTGGGGGGAGGGGTATTGAGGATAACGGGATTTCGGGTTTAGCTACTTGAGGGTTTTCGGGTAGTTTTTCTTGGGTATTTTTTTTAATTGTGAGGCTCTCGAAATTGTTGATTGCTGTGGATACGCGTGAATCTTTATTTTTTGGTGAGGCTGAGCTTTTTCCGGAGGGGCGAGGGGATGCCCCGACCTTTTCCCCAGGTTTGGGGGGAGGGGGCTTTGGGGGGGTTTTTTTGGGGGGGTTGGAGACCATCGTTTGCCTTGGTCCTACTAGGTTGCCCTAATAGAAAAAGACACGATGGGGGGGTGCTATTTAGGGGCGTCTATGCCGAGGGAACAAAGTTCCGTTGGCCGACGGGCCAAAATAGGGGTAGAAGAGGGTAGGAGGCTCGAAAATAGCTTAAAAAGTGGTGGAAAAATTAAAAATAAAATAAAGGAATTTTTCGGGGTTTATCAAGCTATTTCACCCGCACCCCAGTCCGGGCACCCCAAGGTCTAAGAGACAATGGGGACTCCCTAGACAGCGGCTCGTATAGAAAAATAACCTGATCAACCCGTACTAAATAAAAAGTGAAAATATGTGGATGGACCCCGCCGAGGATTGAACCACCGACGGCTGAGTCAGAATCAACGTCAAATATGGGATTCAGCGCTTGGCCCGCTACGCTACGGGGTATTGCCTCTAGCAAACGATTGAATATCGGTGCGTTGAGTTCACGCGCGTTGGACCCTGGACCCCGGCGGTGTACAGTAGCCGACCGGTAGATCCTACTTGATTCAGATCTACGTTAAATCGACCACTGCAGACAATCGGGGCACACTTGAACAAAACACAAAGAACTCACCACCAATACTCGCACGACGAGCGGACACTGCACTATAGGATTGTTGTTTATTTATCACGACCGGCGCGAAAATAAACAAACTAAGCGATAAAGTACGATACGACTGCTCCACTGCACAAATCGAATGTATGAGTGTATGATGCGAGTTGCAACGTTGTTATTTTTATATCATCCAATGCGGTCCAAAAGTCACCCCCCCCTCTTAACTTTTGAACCAGTGAAGCTATCGACTTCAAATTTGGAACACTGAAACAAGACTATCCAAATTATCTTTTTGTATATATCATACATATTTCATATTTTCGGCTTTTTTATATTTTAAAATGGGGGCAGGGGTGCATGGCACAGTGCTCCCAGAAAAAAAAGTAATAAAAGTCTGCTTTTTTGCATAGTGCCATTTTTTGCACCGCTGATTACAAAAAAAAATGTGAAAAAATTGAAAAAAAAAATTACAAAATGTTCGATTTATCTGAAATTTGGCATAAAGGCTTCTTTTGGTAATATTAATATGGACCATTTTTTTAAATTAAATTATAAAAAACGGGCCAGTAGAAAATAATGAAATTTTTACAGTAATTAGTACTATATATAATAAAAATAACCCATAACAGATTGGGTTGAATCTCTCTATTTTTTATTGTTTTGTGCCTTATTTTCGTTAATTTTAAACTTTTTAAAAAAGAAATCGGCCATATTTATTCCGCCATTTTGAATTTTAAGTTTTTGGGTATTGGTCCGTATTAATATTACCAAAAGAAGCCTTTATGCCAAATTTCAGCTAAATAAGACATTTTTCAAAAATTGAACCATACTGGCAATTTTTTTTTTAATTTTTTTTCACTAGTTTTTTCGTAATCAGCGTTTCAAAAAATAGCCCGATGCAAAAAAGCAGACTTTTGTAACTTTTTTTTTCTCTGGTTGGATTTTTTTTTAATGGTGATACATCATTTTAAAGCTTATACAATTCTCTATCTAACCATATATATTTTTGTATTTTTTGTTGGGGCTTAAAATAGGGTTTAAAATGGGTATTTTATACTACGTAAATTATACTTTTTAACTAATTTTATTTTAGTTGATATAAATAAAAATTTACAAAAAAAAACTTAAAACTTAAAAAGTCGATTTTTTTAGCAAAAAAAAAATAATTGAAAAACTAAAACCTTAAAATTTTTAAAAAATAAAAAAAATATAGTTAAATAGAGAATTCTATAAGCTTTAAAGTGATATATCACACGGCCCTCCTTTCTATTTAAAAAAATGTGCCCCCATGCCCCCCTGTCCACATTTTAAGAGCTAAAAATATCTAACATATTCGAAAAGATAGTTTGGATTGTCTTATTTAAATTTTACAAATTTGAAGTCGATATCTCAACTCGTTTAAAAGTTAAGAGGGTGGGGGTGACTTTTGGACCTCACTGTATATCTCATTTACACATGCAGTATATCCGGCTCGTTGGCAGGATATACGGATATACTGCAGGTTAAAGCAGGTTTGGACTTTTGTTGAAGCTTTACATAAAATTTAGATTTGTATTTGCTTTGTATATCTATAAGTTTTGCTTTATTTTTAGAATCGCAGTCACCTGAAAATACTTACGCTCCAACCTCAATTAAACCTCTTCAAACTCAAAGGCCCTTTACTCCAAGAGATAAGGAAAGATTACTTTTTGGAAAAAAAGTCAAGTCTAATAGACCTCCAAGTTCATTTAGGTAAGTTTTATAATATTATTTACATTAACTCTATCCTAAAGTTAAAGGACCACGTACATTTCTTATGGGAAATAGCCCCGGGTCAAATTTGCTGAAATTCAAGTATGTTGGAGTTCTCAACTGACTAATTAAAAGTCTCCATGAGCACAAAGCTCTAAGTCATATAGTTTTCGTACTAGAGCTTTGCAAAAATGGCGTTTTGTGGTTAGATCTTTTGATATAACTCCTGAACGACACAATATTTTTAGATGGAACCTGAACTAAGTTACTTAAAATAAAAATATCTTCATTTCGGTCAGTCAGTGGAGTACGACAAAAAATATTTCTTTTTTACTTTCCCCTTTTTACTTAATTTTTGAGACACCATTGGCTTTTTAAAGTGTTTAATATATTGAGCGATATTGGGGACATATACTTTACATCATTTGACCAGTGACGTCTTTACTTTATATTTTATTTAAAAAGTTCCCTTTTTGTCTACGGCACTGTTTAAACTGTAATGACTTTTTTTAAACTTTTTGATATAATAGGTAATCTTAATCCGTAGAAACAAATGACTTTACACAAAAAAAAGTTATAAACCTAAATAGACAAAAAAAATGGATAAATTAATATATTTTTTTAGGATAGGTTAAATTGGTTAAAATTAAATTATGTTTTAGATTTTACTCCACTGATCAAAAGTCTCCACGGGCACAAAGCTCTAAGTCCTATAGGTTTTGTGCTACAGCTCAACAAAATTGCCTTTCAACAGATCCACCTTTTGATATAACTCCCGAACGAAACAAGATATTTGGATGAAACTTGTGCTGAAAAATGTTTATTCATTAATCATTTTAGTTAAAAAGGGAACCTATTTAGTCAGTATTTTTTTAAACCTGCTACAATATGAAATTAAATTAAAATTAAACAGTTATATATTTTTACGAATAAAAGAAATCGTTACAGTTTAAAGACTACCGTAGGCAAAGAGGGTAACTTTTTAAATAAAACATAAAGTTAAGACACTACTTGTCACATGTAAAGTATAACTCAAAATCATTCAAATATTTAACCCTTTGGAAAGTTATTGGCGTCATAGAAATTAAGTAAAAATAGAAAAATAAAAAAAACAAACTTTTTTTCGAATGCATCTGGCTTCTAAAATATAACTATTGTCATTATTTTTAGTAACTTAGTTCAAGTTTCATCTAAACATCTAGTTTCGTTCGGGAGTTATATTAAAAGGTAGATCCGTTCAAAGTCATTTTTGTTGAGCTCTAGTACAAAAACTATCAGACTTAGAGCTTTGTGTTCGTGGAGACTTTTGATCAGTGGGATAAAATCTATAACAAAATTTAATTTTAGCCAATTTAACCGATCCTAAAAAAAAAATAATTTTTTTGTCTATTTAGGCTTATAACTTTTTTTGTGTAAAGTAAAAAAAATTAAACATTCATTTCTTTCTACGGATTAAGATTACATATTTTAGCTAATTAAAAAAAAAGTTATTACAGTTTAAACAGTGCCGTAGACAAAAAGGGTAACATTTTAAGTAAAATATAAAGTAAGGATGCCACTGGTTAAATTATGTTAAGTATAAGTCCTCAATATCGCTTAATATATTAAATACTTAAAAAAATCAGTGGTCTCAACAATTAAGTAAAAAGGGGAAAATAAAAAAATATATTTTTTGTCGTGCTTCACTAACTTCCAAAATAAAGGTGTTATTATTCTAAGTAATTTAGTTCAAGTTCCATCTAAAAATTATGCTTCGTCCAAACGCCATTTTTGTTAAGCTCTAGCACAAAAACTATATGACTTGGAGCTTTGTGCCCATAGAGACTTTTAATCATTCAGTTGAGAACTTCAACATACTTGAATTTCAGCAAATTTAAAAGGGAGCTATTTCCCATAAGAAATGTAAGTGGTCCTTTAGCATAAAAAAAATCCCAGAACTACTCAGCTAATGCTGAGAGTTACCCCCTCTACAAATACGCAAAGCTAGCAGTCAAGACCTCTCTATTTTTTTTTGGGTTAAAAAACAAACCGTTTTTATTTCTTTAAAAATAACAGCGCTACATTACGCTACATTACTTCCCCTTCCCTCTCGTAACGCTAAACACTACCCCCCCCTCCCAAGTTACTTCGTTACGTATTTTAAGTACGGCCCCTTACTTGTTGATAAAAATAGAGAGTTAAAAAACATTAATTTCTTTTTAATTTCTCATTTCCACGTTACTTAGAGACAGTATTATATCGATATAATAATTTGACCTACTTTTTTTATCATAATTTGATTGAATGACAAAAATAGGCCATCGTGAATATACGATTAAGAGTCAGCACGTTAGAATTAATAATACATTACCCAAGTAATCTACTTGTTATAATACTAGCAATGTTAGTCTAGCTATCATACCATTTTAAGCAAACAAAACTAGCAAATATATAATGTGTGGTCCATTTACCATGACAATCCTTAATATTTTAATAAATTCTAAAGTTTGTTTTTTTAAAGTATAGTTATTTTAAACCTTCCCGCTTGTAAACAATCTCGAAATTACCATAGCAACGTAAGATACGCATGCGTCGTAAGCGAAATGACTAGGCCCAATTTGCACAACCGTAAAAAGTTGACGTGCCATTAATGAGAACAAAACAATGGCTTATTCCTCTAAATTATTGGAATAAAAGCGATTTTATAAGCAAATTTTGTTTCTACAGGAATACAAAAGTGTTTTTAGCAACAGCTTTATCAATTCTCTTTTTTACATCAAAACAGCATAAAAACAAAGTAATTAAACAAAAATTATAAATTTTGGTTATGTTGACATTCAAAACAAACCACATGCTTCAGTGTTAATCGCACTTTGTGGAGTATTTAGCGGCTAATTTAAAATAACTATTTGTTTATTTGTTTATTTGTTTGTTTAACCTCGTACTATTCTACTTAATTAAGCATCCCCTAAGTCCAGGACTTGTGTGGGCTAGTAGTAGAGGGAACCACCGGCTTATACTGACTTTCGAACCAGTTTCTAGGGAGTGTCCTTTTCACTTATTGCCTTCGCCAAATTTCAATTATTAATTAACTGAAAAAGGCAAATCGGCGCCAGTGAGAATCGAACTCACGATAGTAGACTTGCTAGACATACGCGCTAGCCACTACGCTATGCCTACCATTATACCTTAAAAAAATAAACTTTAGTTTCAGCAAAAAAAGTTTTAACCCTTTATATGTGGAATTTTTCCTCGTGAAACCTACATACAGTAAGTTTAAAAAGTCTCGGTCTCTCTTCAACATTCAAAGAGATTTGTGCGAAGAGCTTAAAAATTCGAGGAGGGGATGTGGGAAAGACCTGACCAGACAATAAAGAGAAAGACTGTGAGCTACAATGAATCGGTAAATGCTAGTCACACCTGCGTATTAGCAACAGTTTTTTTATTCATAAAACAGCACTAACAGGGACGCACTCCAAAATAAATTTATTTTAAACTAAGTTATAAAAATTTAAATTTCTATTATTGTTATTAAATTATTATGTAACTTTTTAAATAATTAAAAATATTTTACTTTCTCCGAGTTAAGTCTTGCGTTTTTCCGTAAAAAAAATCTCTCTGTCAGTCTGTCTCTCTGGGAAATTTGTGACCATAAGAATTCCAGAACGTTCAAACTAAACACTTAAAATTTAAACCATAGGTTAATTCTTCAAAGTTCTAGGCTGGAATTGTTTTTGGTAAAAATTGGGATGGGGTAAAGGTGTAAAATAGACTAAAAACTATTTTTGCTCATTTTTTTTATTTTTGGACAAAAAAAAAGTTTTAAATAATTTTTAGAACCCTATTGAAAATGACGGGTCTGCGCGGGTATAAATGTTGCATAGACCGGACTTGAGCGGGTGAATTTCATCCGCTCAAGTCCGGTTTATGCACCATTTATACCCGCCCAGACCCGTCATTTTCAGCAGGGAAGTCATGAAAAACATCACTCGTTTGGCGGGAAATCCACAGCACATTGAGCATTAAGAAAGAGCGATACAGGAATGTAGGCCTATAGGAGTCTAAAATAACCAATTTTTAAATGAACATGTTTTATAGATAAACCTTTAGTATTACTTTCCCCAAGGAAAGTCTTGAAAGTCTTGCGTTAGTGAAAAAATTTAGAATTTTTTTTTTACGTTTCACGACGTTTTATATCCAAAAAATGTGATTTCTGTAACGAAAAGGAATCAGTCAGTCTGTCTGCCCGGGAAATTTGTGACCACGGTTTGGACTTTGGACTTAAGAACACTTCGAGCTAAAGATCTCAAATTTGGACCATAGGATTGTTTAAAGCTATAGGCTGGAATCGTTTTTGGTAAAAATCGGGGTGGGGTAATGGTAAAATGAGGTATTTTTTTTTTTCAAAAAACTATTTTTTTACGGAAAAAAGGTAATAACAAATATTTTTTTTTACTAATGCAAGTAATAAATAAAAAAATTGTTTTTTTTTTAGTTTAGTTCGTCCGTCCTTTCAATAAAGGTCAGGATATTGGCCCAGTGGAGATCTCTGAGTTTCTCTTGGTTGAGTTTTTAAGTGTATTTAAAAAAACACCTAATTTGGGGGGTTTAGGGGGCTGGGGGTATTTTTTATATATTTTTTTGGGGTATGTGCGGTATCCCCTATACCTACCCAGGTAGCAAGCATGTTATATTACAAGAAATTAACATCACTTTTGGGTGTATTTTTAAACTAAATCATAACATCACATAATATTGAAAAATAACATGTATTTAACATCACATACAACGTAACACGTGAGACGTGACAACCATGTTATTTAATAACACATATTTAGCAACGCTGTGAATATATCGCATGTCGCATATTAACGTGGCTTTCATGGGAATGTCATGTTATTTTGCTTCTCACCGACGTTCGAAGCAAAAAAATCTATATAAGATGATGTTGATAGAGTAAATTATTATAAGGAAATTGTATACACATTATACGATTTCAAATGGATAGGGGCTCTGCCGGACTTCTCAAGACCACGGACACGGATTAGAGGAATATATTCTCCGCTTAATCTGCAATTTCGTATTTAGAATCTATCTGTTTCAATCTGTGATTGTTTCAATTACTGATTGATTTTAAATCCAATTTTTTTTATAGGGTTATAGCGTTTTTTAATGGTTTTATTTAGAAAAAGCTAATATCCTAGGATATTATTTAAATATTAAAGTACCAGTAACGGCATCCATAGGATATTAGATATAAAAGCGCAGGAATGTGGATTTATGATGTCACAAACACGTTATTTTCGGGATGTCATTGTGTGATGTTATTAGGGGCGGACTTAGGACATCCCCACCATGCTACATTCTTGTTAAATAAGACTAAAATCTTAACATCACATGTCACATATTAACGTGGCTTTCACGTGAATGTCATGTTATTTTGCTATCTGGGTATATACCTATGCCAAATTTTAAATGTCTAGCTTACCTGGAAATGCATTTAAAAAATATGCCCTAAATAGGGGATTTTAGGGGGCCGGGGGTAATTTTTTAAAAAAATTATGACATTTTAGCAACAAATAACTTATTTGCTTTGTATCTAACAGCTAAAATAATTTTGGTGCCCTTTTTTCCCGTTTGGCCACATAAAAATATATCTATGACTTGAATTGTCATTTTTTGCCGGAGCATCAATTGGTCTTGTTTCAAAGGGTACACATACCAAATTTCATGTTTCTATGTCGAGGGGTTTTAAAAGTTAGCAAAATATGACTTTGAACTGTCGTTATTATTATTTTCATAGAATATTATACTATTATGCCATTATTTCAATTTTCACACGGGGTGAAACAGCCAGTTTTACAAGTGGACTCAATATATACACTGTTTCGGGACGCCGGACTTTACAGCAAAAAAATTACAGCGAAGACCATTAAGACCAAAAAGTCCATTACCGCGACAATCCATTACCGCGCATGTCCTTTACCGCTAAGTCCATTACCGCTTATGACTTTTAGAGCGAAAATCGTTTACGCGCCATTTTTTATACATTATTATTATTTTATGTAAGGGTTTTTCCGTGGGATTGATGGCAGTTTGGTTTGGTTCGTTTTTGTTTTGGCTTGTATTTTTATTAATACAGTGGAACGTTTACTAAATGTACCCATATATCTGTGTTTGAGTTTTTTTTTTTAAATTTATATCGATTGATTTGTATAAATCGCTAATTAATAATCAGTTTAGTACGAATCGTCATGTCGACCAAAATAATGAAAATTGCTATAGGCAAAGACCTTGCTGTATATAAACATTTCATATACAGGAAAGAAAATACGGTTAAAAAAGTGCGTAAATTACAACGTGCCTTGTTGCAAGGAGCGTTTTCATACTTCGGACGGAAATTTTAAAGGAAACTAGTCATGCCCACATTCCGGACCCAGCAGCTATATCATGTAGAACTGTTTGACTGTTTTTTGCAAAATATATTTTTTTTTTTTAATATTTTTTCTGCAAAAAATAATAAAATAATTATGCGCGTTAATGGTTTTCGCGTTAAAGTCTATGCGCGGTATTGACCGCCCTCGCGGTAATGGCTTTCGCGGTAAAGTCTATGCGCGGTAAAATCCATGCACGGTAAAGTCCATGCGCGGTAAGGGTGGTGCGGTAACGGTGTCGCGGTAATGGACTGCGCTGTAAAGACCCCTAACCCCGTTTCGTAATCCCATTAAGCTCTTATAACTTTTGTTTAAAAACTTTTCTAGCAGTTATTATTTAGTTATTTAGTAAGTTTGGTTATTGTCATGATAAATGGACCACCCTGTATATTGCATAATTAGTATTTAGTTATAACAACAACTTTTATGTGTTTTCTGCTACAGAAGCCAATAATATAAAGTTTTATTATAACTGTACAATTACAAAATTAATAATTTTTGCAATATCTCTTAGGTAGGTATAAATTTTTCAATTAAATGGATTATTTTTTATAAGATAAGCGATTAATAACTACTGTATTGTAAAACCATAGGGTAAATAGAAACTATTTTAATTACTTTACTTAATTGCAAATTAATTCTGTTTTTGCATGCATGTCGTGAGTTAATAACATTCCCTAATCAAGTTAAATCGCAAGGACAGTATACAACATAACAGTACCGAATTGGCCCATAGGCCAGTCACTGCCGTTATGTTCTTTTCTAGCTAATAGATGAACAAATAGTTTAAAACTATAGATATATCCGGAGGGGGCTGGGGGTGATGCCCCTCTCTGGAGTCATTATGAGGGGGCGGGCCACCTCTTGGAATATTGTCTATACTTTAAAATATTATAAAAGTTTCACAGTTTTTAAACATATTTTTGGTCTTTTTTTATAGAATAAAAATTTATAGCTTTTTTTTACTTCAAAAAATATTGGGCCCCCTCTGGGATTTTGAAAAGTCGGCGCCTATGGATATATATTTCGTGTTTGTTTTAATTTTCTAGTGGGAAATAGTAACCCTATAGTTACATTTAAATGGTAAAAAAAACGCAGCCAAAATGATATTTTCAGTTGAGGTAACTGCTGGCCCTTCTGACGATCAGAATGAATCAATGCATATTTGTAATTCATCAATGATAAGTTTTTAAGAAATCCATCAGACACCGTCACAGTTTTAAATAGTTTTAAACTACAGATTGACTTTTCTTAATAGTTTTATTATACAAGGAAGATGGGAGATAATCGCCTTAATCGACCTAAACCACAGTTTTTCTCCGTGTATTCTAAGATCAAATTTGACACACATGATCCAGTAACTTTATCCCAAATTATGCTAAAGAGAGAAAGAAATTGGCAACATTGAAATTATTTTGGGTTCGATTTAGGGGTCAAAGAGGAGCTTAAATCCAAAAATTAGTCACCCCACCCCCTTAGGAAACTCCGCCATATTGGATTAAACGGGTGGGTTTTTATTTTGCATATAACTTTCTTCCTCGTCACTTTTCGAAAAAAGGTTACGAGTACAAAGATTTTAAGAAAAAAATTCTCTACAGAAATGATCCCCTGATACTTTTGCCTACAGGGGGTCGTCCATAAAATAGGTCACACTTTTTTAGGTGATTTTAGACGCCCCTCCCCCATGTCACACATTGTCACAAAGTCTTGCGAAGAAGAACACTGCTTTCTAGATGAAATTATTATATCAATATATTTTATTTTTAAAATATGTTTTACTGTACCAATAAAAGAGTTTAACTTGAAAACAGTAGAAAAAAAAGTAACTGTCGATTTAAAAAAATGCTTGGTTTGGACTTGATTTTAATTTTTCATCTAAGGGACGAATATCTCAAAGGAGGGGGGCCTAGTCGAAAATTTCATATAAACTTTTTATTTCATTTAATGAGATAAAAACATTTTTAGAATAATTTATAAATAATTTATAGCATTTTTGAAATAATATAAACATATTTTTTTCGGTCTCCTCTCTGCGGATTAATAGAGTGCCTTTTTCTTGGAAACGCTTTATTTTATCAAATTTGCGTAGAGTACTTTTTTAATCAAAATTCCTCACAGCATATAAAAAAGTAATCAAAAGTCCAAAATTTGTAGCCCTAAACAATTTACGGGTTTGGGACCATAACGGAAGTCCGTTCCTGACTTTTCTGATAATTTTCTTAACCTTTTCGCTCCGGGGATTTTTCCTTTAAAATTGACCTCGCATTTTAGCTGAATTTCATGACTTAAATGAATGAACTTCTTATGACAAGTCGCCACTCGGAGTGCTGGTCCATATATGGACCACTCCCGGAGAGAAAGTTAAGGCTAATGTAAAAAATTATAAGTGAAGGTTTAAGAGGGCTTTTCAATGTTTTTTGATGTGCTGATTACAATAAAAATAGTGAAAAAAATGTCAGATTCATATTCGACCTTGAACTTTGAAGGTCAAAGAATGAAAATACGTATTTGAGCTTGAAAATTGGCATACCTATGTTTTATGAACCGCTAAATACGATAAAAATAGTAAAAAAAGTTCTTGTCACCTCTTTGACCTTGAACTTTCAAGGTCAACGCATGAAATTGGGTATTAGCGCTTCAAAGTCGGTGAGATAGACTTATTTACTAATATTCTTATTTACTATAGCAGATACAATCTAGGTACACCAATTTTCAAGTTTTTAAGCGCAAATACGCATTTTCATACTTAGACCTTCAAAGTTCAAGGTCAACGAAGTCACTAGAATTTTTTTACTAATGTTATCGTATTCAGCGTCTCATAAAACGTAGGTATACCAATTTTCAATCACAAATACGCATTTTCATTGTTTGACCTTCAAAGTTAATTTTGAAGGTCAAAGAAGTAACCAGGATTTTTTTCAATACTTTTCCTAAATTTAGTGCATTAAGTTGACCTTATGAACATCTATTACGTTCGCTTTTCTTGTTGGTCCATACATGGACCAGTCCCGGAGCGAAAAGGTTAAACAATCCTGAAAAAATTGTTAAAATATATTAAAAAGTAAAAAAGTTATCCAAAAAAAAATATTTTTCTATTTCATCTTAGGGGCAAATATTTCGGAGTAGGGGGCCGTAGCAAAAAAAAATTATATGAATTTGTGGCACTATTTTGACGAAATCTGAGATTTTGGAAACATTCTGGGACACAATTTAATATATTTGGGGGGTTATTTTATGGGGTGGGGGTAGGAGAGAGCTTTGTTAAATTATTGCAACATACACATTACGTGTAAAAGTATTAAATTCAAGGCCTACTTTGATAAAAAAATAGTTTCTGAACCAAAAGTAATTTTCGGTGTTGACTATTGGAAGTCTATAGGACATTTTTTTCTCTAACTTCTACAAATGTCAAATACTTTTTCTAATATACTCTACCACTATATATGAGTTCCTAGAAGGGGTGTATTTTGGGGATAGCATTTTAAAATTTGACAAGTTGCATCTAGTAGTCCGATATATTGAAATGAAATTGGCGTTAAATTTTTTTCTTGGTTTAGAGTGAAATTTAATGTTCTTTTGATATCTGGCAAAAATATCTTTTTAACTTTTACACAAGTCCTGATATTTAGATTTATGTAAATCATGTTTCTGGAATTTAAAAAAAGAACTTCAAAAATAAGCCACCCTAATATCTCCAAAACTGGACCCTATTTGATAAGGATGTGCCAAATTTGAGCAAAATCGGAGAGATGAAGGTCCGGCGCCGTGTTGACCTGACGAAGAAAGCTCTAAATATGTTTTTAAAATAAAATATATTGATTTTTTGCACTAATTTGATATAGAAAATTAGTAGGTGTCGCAATATGAACTCAAAACTTTATTTTTTACATTTATATTTGATTTATCATATTCAGAGGCTTAATTATGAACAAATCTTACTAATAAATAATATAAACTTAATTATCAAGCTTAAGAACTTTCACTTTCGGGTTTAGACCATGTTAATGGATTTTCACTTTCCGACGTTTCGTCTCTTACTACTAGAGACATCTTCAGGGATTAATCTGAAACTAAGTTTCGAATCAACTTGTGTCACTATTTATGACGAGTTGTGGTTATTCACCCGTGACGAGGTTTTTCCTATCAAAGACTTCCATATTTCAGGTAAGTGGTAACCAGTGTCCCGATTGATATTGTTAGGATGCTTGATGATTTCTATCGATTCCCGTATCTTCCTTGGCATTTTTCTGTTTTCTGTTAATATTTGTTTTGTTTCAGACAAATTGATTTTATGACCTGTTTCATGTACATGTTCGGCTACTGCCGATAAGGAAATTTGTTTCTTTCTTATATTGCGCTCATGCTCTTGAAGTCTTGTAGAAATTTTTCTCTTAGTTTCACCTATGTAAACCGTACCACAGGAGCAGGGTATTTTATATACGCCTTCTGAACTCAGGGGTATTTTGTCTTTTGTTGAAGTCAAACATTGACCTAATTTTTGGTTGGACAGAAATATAGGCTTAATATTAGACTTCTTCAAAAGTTTACCTATTTTATCCGTGATACCGCTTACATAAGGAAGTATAACTTGTGTCTGTCTGTCATTGTCACTATTGTCCTGTTGTTTGGGTCTGGGATTTCTGTATTTGTATATGGTCTTATTAATGTCTTTTTTGGTATAACCGTTCATGGTCAAGGCTTTGGTTAGTTTAAGGAGTTCTGTGTCTAGGGAATTCTTGTCTGAAATCATGAAAGCCCTATGAACAAGTGAATTAACTACCGAGCGTTTTTGAGAGGGATGGTGATGTGAAAATGCGTTTAGGTATCTGTCAGTGTGGGTTTTCTTCCTGTATACCGAGTGTCCTATTGAGCCATTTTCCGTTTTGTAAACCAAAACTTCCAAAAAGGGAAGTGATCCGTTGTTCTCAATTTCCATCGTAAACCGTATAGATTTATGTTGGGAATTGAGGTGATTTAGAAAACCTTGAAGGCTTTCCATGCCATGGGGCCAAATAGCATAGACATCGTCTACGTATCTGCGCCAAATTTACTACATACCCCCGGTAGATGCAGAGATAGTACGTTATGAAACGGCTAAGATTCTGAAAAAGTCAAAACCACCTAAGTCTAACCTGACAAGGGAGGAATATTTAGCTTTAAAGAATCTTAATCGTAATGACGATATTATTGTTGTGCCTGCTGATAAGGGTAATGCCACTGTGGTGATGGACAAACTTGACTATTTTAACAAAATAACGGAACTCATAGACAATGACACATACGAAAAACTCGAGACCGATCCTACTGGAAAATTTGAACGAAAAATCACACAATTACTTAAACAATCCTCCCTTACACCTCTTGAAATTTATAATCTAACCCCCCGAGACTCCCGCGTACCAAAATTATATGGTTTACCTAAAATTCACAAGGACGGTGCCCCTCTTAAACCAATTGTCAGCACAATAGGTTCCCCTACGTATAAACTTGCCAAACACCTTGCCCAAATCTTAAATCAGTTAGTTGGAAAAACGAGGTCTTATGTAAAAAATTCCACACACTTTGTACAAACCTTATCGACAGTGACCCTGGACCCCTCGGACATAATGGTTAGTTTCGACGTAGAATCTCTATTTACTAACGTTCCCGTTCCCGATACAATAAATATTATACGAGACCTACTTACAACTGGAAATCTTGACCCTAAGTTATGTAAATTATTTGAAGCTTGTCTGACATCTACATATTTTCTGATACAGGGAGAGTTCTATGAACAAGTGTCAGGCGCCGCAATGGGATCCCCATTATCACCCCCTGCGGCCAATGCTTTCATGGAATACTTCGAGAAAAAAGCTATTGAGTCATTTCCATTAAAACCTAAAATTTGGCGCAGATACGTAGACGATGTCTATGCTATTTGGCCCCATGGCATGGAAAGCCTTCAAGGTTTTCTAAATCACCTCAATTCCCAACATAAATCTTTACGGTTTACGATGGAAATTGAGAACAACGGATCACTTCCCTTTTTGGACGTTTTGGTTTACAAAACGGAAAATGGCTCAATAGGACACTCGGTATACAGGAAGAAAACCCACACTGACAGATACCTAAACACATTTTCACATCACCATCCCTCTCAAAAACGCTCGGTAGTTAATTCACTTGTTCATAGGGCTTTCATGATTTCAGACAAGAATTCCCTAGACACAGAACTCCTTAAACTAACCAAAGCCTTGACCATGAACGGTTATACCAAAAAAGACATTAATAAGACCATATACAAATACAGAAATCCCAGACCCAAACAACAGGACAATAGTGACAATGACAGACAGACACAAGTTATACTTCCCTATGTAAGCGGTATCACGGATAAAATAGGTAAACTTTTGAAGAAGTCTAATATTAAGCCTATATTTCTGTCCAACCAAAAATTAGGTCAATGTTTGACTTCAACAAAAGACAAAATACCCCTGAGTTCAGAAGGCGTATATAAAATACCCTGCTCCTGTGGTACGGTTTACATAGGTGAAACTAAGAGAAAAATTTCTACAAGACTTCAAGAGCATGAGCGCAATATAAGAAAGAAACAAATTTCCTTATCGGCAGTAGCCGAACATGTACATGAAACAGGTCATAAAATCAATTTGTCTGAAACAAAACAAATAATAACAGAAAACAGAAAAATGCCAAGGAAGATACGGGAATCGATAGAAATCATCAAGCATCCTAACAATATCAATCGGGACACTGGTTACCACTTACCTGCAATATGGAAGTCTTTGATAGGAAAAACCTCGTCACGGGTGAATAACCACAACTCGTCATAAATAGTGACACAAGTTGATTCGAAACTTAGTTTCAGATTAATCCCTGAAGATGTCTCTAGTAGTAAGAGACGAAACGTCGGAAAGTGAAAATCCATTAACACGTCTAAACCCGAAAGTGAAAGTTCTTTATATCTTAATGGCCGTGAAAGCTTAAAATCTAAAATATCAAGCTTAATTTAGATCAATTACGACAACATCTTAAAAGTCGAACCAACCTAAATTTTTCTCTATATTGAATTTTAAACTTTTAGGCATAGATTCATATAAAGGGCCAAAAATTAAGCATCTATAACAAATTTCAGCAAAATCGAAAATATAAAATTTGTTCCACCCTAGTGGCGGGAAAAAATTATTTCAGATTTTTCACTAAGATATTCGAAATGAACAGTATCCAAAAGTTCACAAAATATCAGAGTTTTGTCACATTTTTTCATTTCTGGCCTACTGTGCCTATACTACAGGCCCTGTAGGCAATTATGCAACAATTGAAAAGTGTCAAAGGTCCATTTCTGTACAGAATTTTTTTCTTAACAACTTTTTACTCACAACTTTTTTTCAAAAAATGACGAGGAAGAAAGTTATATCCAAAATAAAAACTCACCCGTTTAATCCAAGATGGCGGAATTTCCAAAGGGGGTGGGGTGACTAATTTCCGGATTTAAGCTCCTCTTGGACTCCCAAATCGAACCCAAAAAGTATTGCGCTTTGGCCATTTTGTTTTGTTTATAACAAATTTCAGGAAGATCGAAAAAATAAAATTTGTTCCACCCTAGTGGCGGGAAAAATTTATTTCAGATTATTCACTAAGATATTCGAAATCAACAGTATCCAAAAGTACACAAAATATCAGAGTTTTGTCTCATTTTTTCATTTCTGGCCTACTGTGCCTGTACTACAGACCCTGTAGGCAATTATGCAACATTTGAAAAGTGTCAAAGGTCCATTTCTGTACAGATTTTTTTTCTTAACAACTTTAACTCACAACTTTTTTTCAAAAAATGACGAGGAAGAAAGTTATATCCAAAATAAAAACTCACCCGTTTAATCCAAGATGGGGGAATTTCCAAAGGGGGTGGTGTGACTTATTTCCGGATTTAAGCTCCTCTTGAACTGCCAAATCGAACCCAAAAAGTATTGCGCTGTTGCCATTTTGTTTTGTTTATTCCTAAAGTTACTAGATCAATATGACTTTTACTTTCTTTTGCTGTGGTGCACCACCATGGAAACATAGACCAAAGGTGTTGTAGGAAATTTATTTATTTATTTATTTTGGTTTAAATAGGTACAGCCCAAGCAACAAGATATGAAACAAAAACCACGAAGCTAGAAGTTTTTATTTAAACTAGGAAAAAATATCAATTTTTACCAAAATGTTTAGAAAGTCAAAAAATTGGTATAAAATACCGAATTATTGACTAATTATGTGTCAATAAATATTTGTATACTAAAAGCTTAAATATATTAGTAAAAATTTGCACTTAGGGTCCCATTTTTTGTTTTCAAATATTTTACAACTTTAAGGTAACATATTTAGTAAAGACGTAGTCAAAATATCATAAAAAATAAGGTTTACAATTGGTCTTAACGTCTTATTTTTTATAACCAATTTTGTCTAATAAGAATTTGTGATATAAAGAGCATATTTGAAAGGAATATATGGTAATTTCGACCAAATCTTTATCTTTATGGTTAAAAAGCCGCTACAGTTGTTCCAACGGAATTTCAGCCCCTCTTGATGTAAACCAATAGTACATAGTTTCCAAATAAAAGTACCTTAAAGCATTTAAAAATAATGAAGTAATAATATCTAATAATGCTGACTTTGAAAATATTAAGTCGTTGAATTCATGATAGGGCTTTGATATGGATAAATTTTAAAAAGTGTGTTACGTTGTCATTGGTCCAAACCAGTGTTGCCGATTTGCCACTAAAAAAGAGCTTTGCCAGTAATATTGCCAGTAATGGCTTGATGCCAGAAATTTACCAGTAATCCTATTATTCATAGTTTAAGAACAAAATAGAAAATGTATCATAATTCCTTTTTTGTGTTACATAATAATGATCAAATTAATCTCAATTAATGTAAAAATAATTAAATAATTTTTATAAAGGCTGCTTTTTTACATTTCTCTTTTTTTGTTTTTTTTTACATTTACGAAGCAATATTTTTACCTTAATTTCAATTTATTGTGGTATAATTTAACTTTTGAGTCGACTAAGCACCCTAGGGTGAAGCTCAAGCTTCAGCTACTAAAAATTATATGCTATAAAAAATAGGATGCTTCATTCTATTTTTTATAGTATAATACCTACTGCATTCTAAATGCATACTATACTGTATATAATACTTCATTCTGAATGCAGTGAAATGCCAGCAATATAACTAAAATTGCCAGTAATTTGCCAATTTTGTCTGTCGTGCCAGTAATTTTGAAATGCGGATGGCAATAATTAATGATTTAAAGGAAATCTCTATATCATTCGCAACACTGCATTGCACTGGTCCAAACTGATAATCGAACAAGCTTACACCTGATCTAGTCTCAAAAACAGCAACACCAACCAAAAAAATTAAAATTTTAACTTTTACGAATAAATTTCCAAATTAAAACCTAAAGTTGAAAGTGTCTCGATAGTTAGCAACGAAGTAAACTTTGAAAATCTTTTAACTAACCCTATTGAAAATGACGGGTCTGCGCGGGTATAAATGTTGCATAGACCGGACCCGAGCGGGTGAATTTCATCCGGTCAAGTCAGGTTTATGCACCATTTATACCCGCCCAGACCCGTCATTTTCAGCAGGGAATTTATACATTATGACCATCTTTGACCATTCTTTAACCTTAAAGAAATAAGACTATTAGGTCACTAATTCAAATATTTTGTAATATGAAGACACATTTAAATAAATCGCCACTTTTGTTTTTGTACGGATTTGTAAGTAGATACCCAATAGCATTTCTTTATCTTAAATACAATTAACAACAACAAATACAATTTTATGAAGGCTTCAAATGTTGTTTTTCGAAATACGAGGTACGATTTTACAGAAAATATTGACGGGCAGTTGGAATTTGTGTATTTAAAATTGAATTAATAATAATACCATAATATTATAATTATTATAAATATACATAGTTATGAATATTGATTTTAACTTTGATTCATATTGGTCTTCGAACAGGAGTTAGTATAAATAGAACAGAACACCTAATGATTAACATTTATTTAGAGTCCCAATCAGCTTTTGGCTTTGGTTGAAATGTTTGTATTATAAACGGTAATGATATAAAATACCTATTAATAGGTCTTAGAATCACAATAAATAGATAAATAAATAAATATCATACACTATTTTTTTTCGATTGTAATATCTTAATAAATAAACTTGTATTTTTCATAAAAAGTTTGACGCGTGAGTTCAAAAGTCATCAGTCAATATCAATCAACCAATCAACTTTTGACCATTTTACTTTTCGCACTAGTACGTAAAATTAAACTTTTCGTGTAGATTTAACATACAAAAAGTTGCGCTTTTAGAAGAAAAATAAAACGCTTTATCATACCTTAAAATTATTGAAATATAACTTGACATTTTTACTATTCAATATATTTTCTTATAGTTTACGTTATCTTCAAAATGAGACCGATATACCAACTACCCCTCCAGAATCAACAATTTTATCACCTCAAAGGCTCACAAATATCCTGCCAGGAAATGTTGATTTTCCATCGAGGCATCAAAGATCCAGTTCTCTTTCCGAAATCAACGAGAAAATTTTCAATATTTCGGTAAACGAACCATGTCAAAAGGTTAAACTACCATCTCTAGAAAGACCACTCAACAAGCGAAAATCTTTTACAAACACTTCCTCTTTGGTTAATTGTAAGTACCCAAGTATATTCCACTTAAAGATTATGTAATTTAAACTGTCAAAAGTTTTGCTAAAGTGCATTTAAGCAAGGTTCCCATACTCTCATTTTGATTTTTTACTTTAAAACTGTACTATAATCTCAGCGCGGAATCTATGTGAGTTGGTTTGAAAATTACTTTTAGTGATATTTTTATTGCTCATTGTACTTTTCGTAATTTTTGACATTTAGATAAAATTTTACGTCTTGAAAATAATTCTAAAAAAATTTTTGTTAAAAGGGAAAGTTTTTTTAAAGTTATAATAAAAGTATGTTTTTTATGCATATGTTAATAAAAATTTACATTACCTGAGCTGGTGAAACCTAAAATTATATTTTTTAAATGAAATTATGGAACAGAATTATATTAAATTGCTGAAAAAAAATTCCACATCGTTTACTACAGTAGTTATTTTTGTAATAATAGTTCGAAATAACAGAAATCACATTTTACGCTAGTAATGCAAACAACATTTTTTCTACTATCTAAAATAAAAACATAAATAAATAAATTTCAGATAGTAAGTTACCTTAAAAGGTCGCAGCACTTGAGTACAATTTTTTGCAAATCTGTTGGTGTAAAAGTAAAATCATAATCACAGTAACTCTCCATAATTCCTTCGTAACTACAAATATATAGCACACAAATATTTAGCACACGAAATTGAGATTTAATTCAAAATAAATAATAATTTATATTAAAAAAATGGCGGACCAACATCTAGTCGCATATAACTGACAGCTGTTTTACTATTGACATGCCGGTTGCCTACACTGTGCGAGCGAAAAAAATTACTTTTCTGCTTGCTGTCATGGTAACGAGCAGAAGAGTAAAATACTAAGAAATAGGTTATTTTGAAGTCTGAAAACTTCATTTCTTTTTGTAGAAATGTTAACTTTTCTATTAGATTGTAGAAAAAACTTTTATCGAGCACTGCGTTATATTGCTTTATTTTAACAAAACATTTGTAGATTGATGCTTGTGTTTCCTTTTTTAGGACTTTTATTTTTTTTTTAAAGGCCATTTTCTTCTTGCTTTTTAAAGAGCGAAAAGGTATATTAGCAACAAAAAGTAGATTTCGAGAAAAATGAGTTTCGAAACAAAATCGTTAGAATTGTTGACTAATTATAAAAAATTCAAAATGGCGACGCCAATATGACGAGTTTTGGGGTTTATGAACCATGCCGACTCAAAATTGGTATATGGGGGTTTTGGGGTCGTAGATTACTAATTTTTGGTCCAAATTTATAAACTTAAAATTGGGGTGACAATATGGCGGCATTTATGAACCACTCAAGAATATATCTACTCCATAACATCAAATATAGGTGTTTATGTCGAAATAATACACATCAAAATGACGTGTATTCACGTCATTATGATGTGACACGTCAAACTGACGTAAGTTAACGTAAAATATCCTTTTAAAGTGCACTCACGTCAACTTGACGTGTCACATCTAAATTAAGTAATTACAAATTAATTTCACGTTTAAAAATGTCAATTTGGTGTAATTGAGTGGATACAGGGTAATTGTTTGAAATCAATCCCCCAAATATCTCTCAGACTAAGCACAATATTGACCATGAACTTGCAATACAAGTGTGAAATGTCAAATTTTTTAGGAGCCAAGAAAAACAGTCCTTAGAGTTGCTGGTTAGTCTATTTTTAATATTTGTAGCAATATAAATAAAGTGGTTTAAGGTTGCTTATTTTCAAAAAGATGTTTTAGTCTTACATTTAAACTATTCTAGCTTATATTGTAGTTATAACTACGGTAGGAGGTATTGGTCAAAAATGTCAGTTAGAAGGTATTGTATGTTCATAAACGATATTACAATTCTACAAAATAGGTCAATCGGTTTTTTGAGGGTTGGTTTAAAACTTTCACCGTAGGTAACTTATAACTATTTTTTGTAAGCATTTACAAAAAAATGATAATAAATAAAAAAATATTGGAGATATTAATGTTTTCCTTTTCATTAATTAACGTAAAAATGTACAATGCATTCGAAACTCCAAAAATAAAAAAATCGATTTTTTTAGCTAATATACCTTTTTGCTTTAACACTCACAAATTATTTTGATATTTTGTTAAATGTTAAAATAATATTTTGATTGATAATGGATTTAAAATACAAGATAGTCAACCTTTAAAAGGAAATTAAATTTGTTATGACAACTCTAAAACAAGAAACAAAATGAGCATCAACTTAGATTCTGCGCGGATTTGACTTAAGTATTTCTCTTTTCAATTTATAGTGCCAGAAGACTCAGAGATATCAATAATATCCAGACCAAGTAACTCAAGAAACGCCTTCAGTTCTCCAGAAGAAAGGCTAAGTCCAAATGACAAAGTAGACACGCCTTTTGGGCGTACCGCAAAACACCAGACACTTTCTCAATGTCTACTATTAGGTCCCCAAAATTTAGGCAAAATTTTCGACAACCGGCAAATAATAGAAAGTTCTGAAACGCTCTTCAGCAAATCAGGTTATTTTAACAAACAAATCGCTTCAAAATTTGATAATATACCAAAATCAATTTTAGTAGTCAGGGAAAGAACCATTTACGATGTTTTAACTGATCTGAACAAAGAAAGCGAGAAAAAGTACGATATAGAAACAGTTCTTCATCTGATGCAAGAGTTGTACTGTTTTGTGGAAAAAGAAAAGGTTTTGGACAGTAGAATCAGTTCAAAGTTAAAAATCCTTATTTTAAAATGTTTGTATAAGTTTGTTGAGTGTAGGGATGAAAGGGTTTTGATCAGTTTAGCTAAAATTATATTAGCGGTGAGTTATTTTTTTTTATTATAAAAATATTTCTTACCCGGTTTACACAATTTAGGCCGTTTCACTATTTTTGTGCCTCTTCTCCTATTCTTAAGTACAGTCTTGGATCCTTATTTTTTTGATTATAAATAAAATTTTAGTATAATCCTTTGATCTTTGTTTATTTTAGCTAAAAGTTACTGGTAACAATTTAAGTGGAGTCTGTAAATTAATATTTAAAATTGCTAAAAATGACAAAAATGATCACCTTTTCTTCCAAGCAAATTTACTAGGTAAGTTTAACAGTAATTTATTGACCAAACTTACGACGAGTGAATCTGAGTTTTTTTTTACATTTTATTATTTATTTCTAAGTTACTAACCCTTTCTAATTTATAAATTAAAACAATAAAAAAATAAAGCTAGAGACAGAAAATATATTATGAATATTTTCTATTCTAGAATTATTTCTGGATGCTTTGGGTCGTTCAAGTCCACTAGATGACGCTGAAGCTTGCATATATGGGTATGGAGCAGTGAAATTTTTAACCATGAACCAAAAACTACTTGATAAAATTATTGGTTTGGGAATATTACCGTTAATGGTTCTACATATTAAAATTATAAATAACTCGGTAAGTACTCCATGTTTATACTATACTAAAATCATGTAACATTAAGTTAGCTCCTCCCCTCGTCACTGTACCCCAATATATCTTATAGATATGTTACGCGGATATTAAATAAAAATGTTTATTTAACAATAAACGTGATACAAAATGCAAGTATGAGGAAATTTTGTGCGGTGACTCAGGGTGCGGTAACTCTTTCACTTCAGGACAAATTGGTTTTGGATGTTGTACCGCCCCAATGCCGCCCCCAGAAACAATAAAAGTGATAAAAAATCCAAATATGGGGCAATTTGATGTGGTCACTTAGGGTAGGTGCAGTCACTCGTCCTCTTCAAGACAAAGTGGTTTTGGTTATTTTACCACCGTGATAAAAAATGCAAATATGGGGCAATTTCGTGTGGTCACTCAGGGTGGGTGCGATCACTCATCCTCTTCACGACAAAGTGATTTAGGTTGTTGTAACGCCCTCAATGCCGCCCCCAGAAACAATAAAAGTGATAAAAAATGCAAATATGGGGCAATTTGATGTGGTCACTTAGGGTAGGTGCAGTCACTCGTCCTCTTCAAGACAAAGTGGTTTTGGTTATTTTACCACCGTGATAAAAAATGCAAATATGGGGGAATTTCGTGCGGTCACTCAGAGTAGGTGCGGTCACTCGTCCTCTTCAGGACGTTTATTGTTTTTGGGGGCGGCATTGGGGACGGTACAACATCCAAAACCAATTTGTCCTGAAGAGGACCAGTGACCACACATACCCTGAGTCACCGCACATAATTGCCCCATATTCAAGTATATACTTGCATTTTTTATCACGTTTATTGTTTCTGGGGGCGGTACAACAACCAAAATCACCTTGTCGTGAAGAGAACGAGTGACCGCACACACTCAGAGAGACAGCACAAAATTGTCCCATATTGGCATTTTTTATCACATTTATTGTTTCTGGGGTCGGCAGTGGGGGCGGTTCAACAATCAAAACCACTTTGTGGTGAAGAGGACGAGTGACCGCACCTACTCTGAGCGACCGCACCAAATAGTCCCATATTTGCAAAATTTGTTGGATGTGGGGGCGGCGCTGGGGGCGGTATTTTGACTCAAAGTATTCTATTCAGTACACATGGGACCGCACCTACCCTAAGTGACCACACTCAATTGATTTGATATTCACCAAATAATAATTTTTAAAAATTATTTTGAGTGTGATCATGAAATTAGGTAGACCCAGTCTTGTGCCCTTCCCTTCCCATCCTATCACTAGAAGTCATTTATAGGTATTTTAATATATTTTTATATAAATTTTTAGAAACTGGACAAATTCACAATTCCAGAACAAACACATCATGCGTTGTTTCAATTGACTGGGGCTTTAAGAAATTTGGTATCTGAAGAAGATATTTATAGCACATTCATATCCTGTGGTGCTGTAAATGAAATATGTCAGATATTGGAACTGTTTGCAACCGATTTGGATTTAGTAGCAAATATATCTCGAACCCTAAGGTAAGGTGCAGTAAATAAGGATACGCATGGCTTCCTAATGCATTAAGTTTGATTTACTAGATTTTGTACCGTCAATCGGGTATATATCGAACGTTTTTTTTACATTTTTGTACGTAATTTTGGAACTCTATTAAAAAATCGCTTATTCTTTTTTGGAAGTTTGTTTTTATTACCCTTTAATACTAAAAACGTTTTTTTTTTGTTAGAGAATAATGTTTTTTTTTTTTGATTTTTCATCTTTTGATATATATATAACCCAGGGATTGGGTATATATCGAACGACAGCTTTTTTTATTAAAAGGCAAGTCTAGTTGATATTGTATCGAAGTAATACTTTTATCGAAAGACCAGTAATTATAAAAAAGGGTTTTGACGGCATGAAAATGGACAATATATATCATATGAAACCAAAAAAACATGATATTCAATAAAAATACATAAATAAAAAAACAAAGTTTATTTTGAATATAGAAATATTATAAAATTTATAATAAAAATATAAATTGGTTATAAATAAAAAACATAAACGAAAAATATTACAAAAACAAGAGAGAGATAAAAATATTAAATAACACAATCTGAATCTGAAGCAGAATTAGCCGATGCATTTTCTGAATACTTTAAAACTGTATACGGTTTAGAACCCAATGATCCAATTCCTCCAATACCTATTCCCAGATGTGCTCATTGGATATGATTTTATTTACTGAAGAAACCCTACTTAAAGAGTTACAAAATCTACTGCTCCTGGTCCAGATGGTATTTCTGACAAAGTCATAAAATCTTGCTGTGTAGAATTGGTTTCACCATTGTTTCACATCATGAACTTTTCCCTATCTACTTCAGTCTTACCCTGTGCTTGGCTAACTGCCATAGTGACTCCTATCTTTAAAAAAGGAGACAAACTAAAAGCTTCAAATTACAGGCCCATTATACAGGCCTATTATATAATAAGTCCAAGGTCAATATGTGTTAAACTCATTGAAAAGTAAGTTGTTAAGGATATTTTGGATTTTCTCATTAGTAATGATGCGTTACGCAAGACTCAGCATGGCTTTGTACCTGGCAAGTCGACTGTAACTTGTCTACTAAAATGCTTAGAAGATTGGACAAGAGTACTTGACAGAAAAGGGTGTATTGATGTTATTTATTTGGACTTTTTTAAAGCATTTGATCGGGTTCCAATCAAAAAACTTCTTGCTAAACTTGAAAATATGGGTATCAGGGGTAAACTTCTTGCATTGATTAAGAAATTTTTAACTGACAGAACGTTTAGAGTAAGAGTGGGATCCGTACTGTCTTCTATATTTAGCGTAACTTCAGGAGTTCCTCAAGGATCTGTTATTGGACCGCTTCTTTTCATCATTTTTATTGCTGCCCTTTCCGGTGTCATTCTGTCTGATCACTTATTCTTCGCTGATGACTCCAGAATATATGGAAACCCTTTTATTGAATCTGAAACCATTCAAAATGATCTTAGCAGAATATTCGATTGGGGTGAAGCTTGGAAGTTATCCTTAAATGTGGAAAAATGTTCAGTACTGCACAAATTAATTATTTTTTGGGAAACTCCCTGCTCACTAAGGTCAGTGAACAAGTTGATTTAGGAATAACGATTTTAAAAGAGTGGTCAAAACACATTTTGAACATAGTTAAACGTGCGAATTCTAAAATTTTCCTACTATCGACAGCATTTGAATCACTTGAAATTAGGCCATTTAAGAAGTTATATACTGCATATATACGGCCATTACTGGAATATGCAGTTGTAGTGTGGAATCCGTATTACATTAAAGACATTAAATTAATTGAAAATGTGCAGCATCGCGCTACAATAATGGTTTCTTCAATAAGGCACCTCGATTATGATCAAAGACTCTTACGGCTTGGTTTACCCCATCTTTCAGAAAGAAGAATCCGTGGAGATCTTATCTACACTTAGCGTATCTTAAATTGTGACTTTTCAGTGGATTTAAATGAACTTTTTACTCGTAATTTGGACAATACCAGACGTGGTCATATCTTCTCTACGTTCATGAATAAAATTTTCACGTGAACTTTTTTTTACCACTATCAGGCAATCTTTTCTACCTAATCGTGTCTTTAGCTCCTGGAACTCTCTAACTGAATCAACTATCTCCTCCTCATCAGTAAATTCTTTTAAAAATCGTTATGATGATAGACATCAAACTTTAATTTTATATTAAATGTTTCAATTTTTATATTTGTAATAATACTTGGGCATAATAGGCATGTCTCTGCCTTTTTGTACTAATAATGATAATAATAATAATAATTAATTTATAACTTATAATACATCACCTGCAAAGGTGTGAATACTTCTACCTTTGTCAGCTTGTATTTTATTTGTGCTACGTCCATAATATTTCCATCGCTAATAAATAAATTGTTATGCTCCTTAAATTTTTTCAAACACTCTACTTCAATAATATTTTGATCTGGCACATTGTAAGTTTCAGCAGCTTGCTAAAACGACATTTTTTCATCTATAACTGCTTGTAGCCAACTCTATATTAGCGGTAATATAACTGCGGGAGTCCCGGGTACGTGAATATACTTTCGTCGCATTGCAAAAAAGGACCAACATGGCACTAGACTGCCATCTTACTTCATCTGAGATCACTTCAAAGTCATTTAAAGACCATTTTTGTAGTGGTATATCTGTGTGGCTAATTTCAATTGTGTATAAAATAACGATTTTTTACATTTAATAATTAATTTGAATGTTGACAGTTAAAATTGTAACTGTCTAGAGATACATATAACTTCAAAATTTAAGTTAAGAGTTGACAACTCTTCACTTACTTTAACTAAACAACAACTATGATTTGTTTCCCTGGGGCTTCCAGTGCTCTATTGCTAGTAAATTCCAAATAATAATTTACCTTTTTAGCACAATTTCTACAAACGACTGTTGTTGTGACGCCATCATCGAATATAAAAATATTTATAAAGTTTTAATAAAATTATTTGACAAATATCCAGGAAATGAGGAGATAATAGTAAGATTGACTTATACTTTGGGAAATATTCTTGCAAAAATTGATAATACACGTGTAAAGGTAAATACATATAGTTAAAGTGTGTTTAAATTTTATTTTACTTTCCTCAAGGAAAGTCTTGCGTTAGTAAAAATTTTTTATTGCTTTTTTTACGTTTCTGGACATTTTATATCCAAAAAATATGATTCCCGTAAAAAAAAAATCTGTGTGTCCAGAAAATTTGTGACCACGATAACTCACGAACACTTCTGGCTAAATACATCAAATTTGGACCATAGGTTGATTATCAAAATTTCTAGGCTGGGATTGTTTTTGGTAAAAATCTTATTGGGGTAAGGGGTAAAATGGGGTAAAAACAATTTTTTTTTAATTTTTTTTCAATTTATTTTGTGTTTTACGAAAAAAAGAAACTTAAAAAAAAAATGTTTTTGAATAACTTTAAAAAAATAGTTTTTTTTTATTTTTTATTTTTTTTTTTTCGTTTTTGATTTTAATGAACCTAGGCATATAGGGGAAAGTATTATTTTGTTGGCAGCAGTATTTTTATTGTTATGACAAGAAAGATACCTTTTTTATTTACAGTAAGTAAAAAAACCCTTAAAATAAATATATCTTTTTCAGTACTTCAATGAGGACAAATCAATTGATTCCTTGATAAATTTATGGGAAATATATTTAGAAAGAACGTTAAAAAATTGCTCATTATCCCTGGATAACATTGATGAAAGTGTACCAAATACTGAAGATGTAATGATTAAGGTAAGGATCAAAATTAAGTATAAATCTTCAAGGCTACCTTCCTTTCTCCAACTTTTGTAAAAGATAAAAACTGCTCATTTTAATTATCGGTATTAGATAAGATAAGATAAGATATTTATTCATGTTACTAACAATTTATACAATGTTTTACACTTGTCACTTTAAAAATTAAAAAGCTTTAAGAATTTAAGATTAAAATATTAAATGTACCTATATTAAATGTACCTATATAGGTCTATACCAAACTTACGTGATTTGGAATCAGTGTATTTGGTGGAGTATCCATATATTTATTTTTATTTTTATTTATTTTATTTATTTATTTTATTTTAGTTTGTAAGCATTTGACTTGTGTTATATACTTTGTATCCTAATGCACTAATAAATTTCTATTCTATTCTATTCTATTCTATTCCTTTTCCGAGTAGAAGCAGAACCTCTTTAACATCGAGCTCACCTCATTTTTAAATTTTTTGAAATGGAAATTTTTATAATAGCTTGGTAACTTATTATAAAGTTTTATATTATAATTACCCTAAAGTATTTCTCTTTTAGATAATTTATTTATTTATTTATTTTTGTTTAAAAAATTAGGGCGAATATCGTATTATTTCAGATATACAAATACTTAGTGTAAATTTTTAAGACTACCTTCCTTTCCTCTAACTTTTGTAAAAGGTAGAAATTATTATTTTAATGTTCGCTGTTAAAATTCCACAAATTTAAGATTTGCTAATTGTGACAGATTTACAGACATATCAGTTTTAGGTACAGTCACTTTAATAACATTTTTCTTTTAGATAATAAGGGTAATAGCAAATATCGTAATAAACCCGGACATAGGGAAAAAAATGAACGAAAAATATGGCACAAAACTAATTGAGGAAACCTTAAAAGTACTTATAAGTAATCCTTTCAAGAAAAATGAAGAATTAGTACTTTCCATTTTAAGTACTTTAAACAATTTGTCGTATTACTACACCAGTGATATGGAACAGGATATTTTTCATATAAAACAAGTTGACATTGTTGAAGGTGAGCAAAGAAATACATAAAGGCATTTTCGATTTTAAAAATTTGAAAAAATGCTGATGAATCAAGATGGATAAAAAATCCTCAACTCAATTTTTTAGGTATTACAGAATATACAAAATCTCAAAATAAAGAATGCGTAATAGAAACAATGAGAATATTAGGAAATTTATCTAGATCTACAATAACTAGAAGCTACATTGTTGAATCGGAAGTGTTTAATATTTTGATTAAACTACTGGAAAAAGGTATGATTGATACTAAATATTGGCCAATTTTCAATTTCGGCCAAGTTTTTGATATATTTTTACATTATTATCAGGGGTAATATCATAAGTGATACTAGGTTAGGTATCGGTGGTTTTTTACATAAATTTTACGAATATTAATCCCAATGACGAAAATGCAACGACTGCTTTAGCAGGAGAATGTGTCTGCCTGATAACCTAAAGGTTGACGCAATTAAATCTTACTTATAATGTATCACATTCTTTATATGGCAATATAGAAATATAATTATAATAGTCTAAAGACACTATCAATAATGCATTTAGCAAGATATCTGGAGACTTTAGCCCTGGTACCTGCACCCAGTCAGCTTTTGCGGCCAGAAACCAGAGGCCGCTACGCTATAAGCGGCCGTCAAATCGAACTGAAAATTGCTGAAACAAGCGTATTTGGAGGTAATGTCTACATGTTTAATTGTCAAAGTTAACGATATTTTTAACTGACCAAAATTATCATGTATAATATTATACAGTGCGGTCTAAAAGTCACCCCCCCTCTTAACTTTTGAACGAGTTGAGATATCGACAAATTTAGAACTCTTAAATAAGACAACTTAAACTATCTTTTAGCATATATTTTATATTTTCAGCTCTTAAAATGTGGGCAGGGGGCATGGGGGACATTTTTTTAAATGGAAAGGGGGGTCGTGTGATACATCATTTTAAAGCTTATAAAATTCTCTATTTAAACTAACATTTTTAAATTTATAAAATAATTAAAAAAAGCTTATAATCGACTTCACGTTAATTTTATTGTTAATTAATAACCCAATTCATGTCAAAGTCCAAACCTAATTTATTAATTGTGTAATGTCCTTAGTGTTATTTATGACCAGAATGTTAAAGATGTCCCATTATATGTATTTAAGTCCGTAGATGCTATATCTATTATAGCGAAACCGCGGCCACACTAATTGTTTTCAACAATAAGATTAACGTGAAGCTTTTTTTAATTATTTTATAATAAACCACTTCACTATAAGAAGTTCAGACGTTCAGAACCATGAATGAATTTTCAAACTGGATTTTTAAATTTTTTAAAAATGTTTTTTAAGGTTTTGATTTTTCAATTTTTTGTGCTAAAACATTCGATTTTTTAGGTTTTTTATTATAAAGTTTTATTTATGTCAACTAAAATTAGTTTAAAAGTATAATTAACATTTTTTTATGATGAAATTAGTCATTTTAAAAAAAATTATTTGTTTTTTTTAGAGGACTTTTGACATTAATACCCATTTTCAACCCCATTTTAAATCCAATTTTTTTTTTTTTAAATATGGAGTTAAATGGAGAATTTTATAAGCTTTAAAATGATGTATTACACGACTCCCCTTTCCATTTAAAAAAATGTCCCCCCATGCTCCCCTGCCCACATTTTAAAAGCTGAAAGTATTAAATATATGCTAAAAGATAGTTTAAGAAGTTGTCTTATTTAAAAGTTCCAAATTTGAAGTCGATATCTCAACTGGTTCAAAAGTTAAGAGGGGGGGGGCGGTGACTTTTGGACCGCTCTGTATATGGTCATTTTAGCAATTTTAAGTTCAATCTGACAGCCGCTTATAGCGTGGCGGCCTCTGCAGAGGCCGCCATGGTTACTAGTCTCAAAGACTGACTGAGTGATGACACCAGGGAACTAGTTCCTTTAGTCCTCTTGGTATTTATAAATAAATAAGTAATTAAACAATTCAAGACTTGAGTTTTATAATTTTTAATTTTAGCAGATATGACACTTTTAAAAACAACAATAGGAGTTTTTGTAAATCTCATGTCCGACAACAAATCTAGAACTTTATTCAAAAATAATGGAGGAGTGTCAAAACTGATAAATATTTTGAAATACTATTGCGAAAGAGACTGGATGTTGGGAACCCTGGTCTGTCAAGCCCTATGGAATTATTGTATTGATTGTATGAATTTGTATGAGTTAATAAGTGATGTGGAATTGCAACATCTTTTGGTTTTATTGGCTGACTTATTAGGTATGTTTGTTAACTATGCACAGTAGGCCTTAAACTCATTAGAGTTTTTAAGAAAATCGATTTTCATAATTTTAAATATTTTTTTCTGTGTGGTAAATTTTTATGAGGGATATTGAAAGAATTTATTGTTCTAAGCTAAATTAGCTAATATCCATTCAATCTGTGAATGCGACTCTGACGTCACAGTGAGCAAATTAAAAAAGCACTCTGTAGTGTAACTGAACCTTATTTATTAAGACTTAATACATAATTATTGTATAGAAAATATATATATAAACAAAAATAATTTATTAAATCTTAAGAAATAAGTTTCAATTACCCTACAGAGTGGTGTTTATTTTAGGCGCTGTGCGCTGTGACATCAGAGTCGTATTCTCAGATTAAATGGATATTAATAACGCAAAACTCAAAAAATTTCCGAAATCATTTTATAGCGTCTGGCTATTTTTGATGCGCTGATTTCGGAACCTTTTCCCGTTTTTCTCGATCAGCTCGTATTTTTGAGATATAGCACAGTGGTTTTTTTGCCTATAGTTGTAGTAAAAAAAAAAAGGTATAATTAATTTCATTTTTGCGGTGGATTGGTTCTCAATTAATAGGGCTCTAACCCAAAAAAAAAGCAATATTCTTATTCGTTTGTTTTTTATAGGTTTCTAAATTCAGAAAAAAATATAATTTTTCGAATTTTTTCGATATATTTTGATAAAATTTTTGTATAAATACTAAAGATATGGCTCTCATTTTTATAGTCGTACCATTTTAAGAATGAGAATGGTAGGAATTATCACGGACAAACTTAATATATATCTATTTCTTTTATTAATACGGCGTATCACGAAGCGAGCGCTAAAACGTTGATTGAAGTAAGATACAACGTACGTCCATAGGAATTCAACACTTTAAAGGAATTCAACAAGAATATCAGCGAACGGCGCGTCGTGACTTAAAATGCATACAGTCAACATCTCATAGGCGCCGTGTTTTGTCATTTCATTTATTTTTTCTGTAATTTACACAGGGTCGTAACTAGGGAGGGCTAAGCCCCCCTGGCCTTGGTTTGGATGCACTTTTAACCTTACATAATAAAAAAATCTAGAGATCAGACATTCAAGCAAGTAAAAATAAAATTCAATTGCATTCTAAAGTTATTTTAACCTGCCTGCGGGGCTGTAGCTTATATACAGAGCGGTCCAAAAGTCACCCCCCCCCCCCGCTCTTAACTTTTGAACCAGTTGAGATATCGACTTTAAATTTGGAACTTTTAAATAAGACAACTTAAACTGTCTTTTAGCATATATTTAATACTTTCAGCTCTTAAAATGTGGACAGGGGGGCATGGGGCATATTTTTTTTAAATGGAAAGGGGGGTCGTGTAATACATAATTTTAAAGCTTATAAAATTCTCCATTTAACTCCATATTTTTAAATTAAAAAAAATTGGGTTTAAAATGGGGTTGAAAATGGGTATTAATGTCAAAATTCCTCTAAAAAAAAACAAATAATTTTTTAAAAATGCCTAATTTCATCATAAAAAAATGTTAATTATACTTTTAAACTAATTTTAGTTGACATAAATAAAAATTTATAAAAAAACTTAAAAAATCGAATGTTTTAGCACAAAAAATTGAAAAATCAAAACCTTAAAAAACATTTTTAAAAAATTTAAAAATGTTATTTTAAACAGAGAATTTTATAAGCTTTAAAATGATTTATCAGACGACCCCCCTTTCCATTTAAAAAAATGTCCCCCCTTTCCCCCCTGCCCACATTTTAAGAGCTGAAAATATCAAATATATGCTAAAAGATAGTTTAAGTTGTCTTATTTAAGGATTCTAAATTTGAAGTCGATATCTTAACTCGTTCAAAAGTTGAAAGGGGGGGTGACTTTTGGACCGCACTGTATGTTGTAATTACAATAACCAAGCGAGCCCCTGTGCTAGCCAAAATCAAATGTATGAGAAAATTGTAATTAGAATAATTTGCTTATAAAGGGTGTTTTATAAAATAATTAGCTTTTTAGATTCTGGGCTGTTTGAAAAATGTTTGAAAAATACCTAACCTTAAAATTTCTAAAAAATGGCATGCGGTGCTTAACTAGGTTGCTAGCCGTTTAAAGTTACACGGGTATAAATAAAATTAAATATATTTTTTTTTTGGGATAATACAAAGGTCCCTAGGTGTTAAGGGGTTATTAACCCCTCATTAAACTAAACTAAACTGGTCGTAGGAAAAAACAACAGACCTACCCTAGGGAATGTTGAATTTGTTTGACTTGATTTAACTTTTGACTTTTTATGATTTTTTTTAATCTTTTAGATGAAGAAAAGATATTTGGCATAGAAGACCCATCTGTAGATATGGATTTATGCGTCAGTCAAGAATATTTGATTTGGGAAGAATTCGCAAATGTCGCAACAAATTTACTGGAGAAAATAGAACATTTCTTAGACACTGTTGATCTTGTACAGAACAAAGAACCAAAGAAAATTACCAAAGACTCGAGCACGAACATAAGTTATGGTGCCTGGTAGCATAACGAGGACACACCTAAAAAATATGGTGTACCAAATATTTTTTTTGAAGGAAAAGAAATAAAAACTAATTTTTTATTTGATTGTATCTGAAAGTGCCACTTTTTTTATAAAAAGTCCAAACAAAAAGTTTGTTTTTTCGTACTAATGAGAAAACTAAATGGTCGACGTTGATTGAAACTGACGATATTTAAACTCAAATGTATTTTTTTTGTAAAAAATTGCAAATTTATTAACGTATTACATTTTAAAACATATTACATGTGCAATTAAATAAAAAAATATTTTATGATACACGGACGAAAACTTTTTAGGTCGATTTTGGTCCTCGTTCATCGAGCTCGGCAGGCAATCTCTTCAATCGCCCAAAAAGAAGTATTTTTCGTCCTTGTATCATAAATAACTATTTAAGTTATTTATATTATAGATTTTTATTAGATAGACTATAGTTAGTTAAATACCTAATATTATGTTAATAATAAAATACTTATATTTCTAATGATATTATAATTAATATTATTATATAAACGTTAAATTAAAAAACAATACAAACACAGGTATTTATTTTTTACTGATGCGACCTTTATCTAAGAGTGTATACTAGTGGTTATGCAAAAAATTATTAATTCAAAAAAAAATACGTTATAATTACACATAAAAATACTTTTTCTATTTTGCGACTCTTATAAGCTCATAAACACACGCATTTTGCGTGTTCTTATAGGCACATAAGAGGTCTCTACTTTTTTTTCTGGGTTGGCAACATACGAAAGCCTATCAATGTCAATGTCGATTTAAAGTTTAATTTTTTACAAAATTTTGTGTTTGGGTTATTTTTTACCGTGTTAAAATTGTGGACTGGTTAATTGAAGTGAAAAAAGAAGAGATGACTGTAAAATATATCAAATGTCAATGTCGATTTAAAGTTTAATTTTTTACAAAATTTTGTGTTTGGGTTATTTTTTACCGTGTTAAAATTGTGGACTGGTTAATTGCAGTGAAAAAAAGAAGAGATGACTGTAAAATATATTAAAATGTCATTTGTTCTTAGAATTTTAAACATAGTGTAAACTGTAATGCCAACCCAAAACAAAAATCCCTAAATCAGTTTTTTAAATTTTAGAGCAAAATAGAAAAAATTGTATAAAGCACTCGTTTCATAACACGTTTTTAGAGCACTAGTACTTTAGAAAACCGCAAGCGGCTCGTTTTCTAAACTTGTACTCGTGCGCTATAAACGTATGTTATGAAACTAGTACTTTAATATACTATTACGAGTAAAAATGAATTTCCTACTTATAATGATGATATCCGTGCCGATTCAGGCAGCGCAAAGGGCTTGGGTCACGGATTTGGCTGATTATTTTTTTATGTGCAGCCCACCGATGTTAGAGAAAAACCTCCACCGGGATTTTTTTTAAAAATTCAGTGTTTCAAAAATATAATTTTTTAATTTTTTTTTTAATTTCTCGAAAATGTGATATTGATGTGCAATAACTCAAAAACTATTTAACCTAGAGAACTGCGGTTTTCTCCATTAAAAAAATCATATTTTTTTCTATCGAATTTTATCAAATTAGTTTTGACAGTTTTTTATTTTTTTCAAGATGGCGGCGAAAAATTTTGAGGCCATTTTTCTCAAAAAGTTCATATTTTATTTTTTTACAAAATTCAGGATCAACTACTAATTATGTGTGCTTTTAATTTAAAAAATACAAAAATAGCACTTTTTTGTTATTTCTTTGCTAGAACCAATAATATGGCGAAAAAAAGGAATTTTACCAACTTTATTCGAAGTAGACGTGGAAAAATTCTCATTTACCGATTAAAACCACTGTCATTTTTTATACCCCTTTCATGATAATAGATTTGTAAGGTATACAATGTTATTGTATAACAATATATATATATATTGACTCTTGGTACTGAAGAGGGCCAGCAGCCCGAAACTGTCAGTCTACCAATATCACTCTGTACGATGATTAGAAAATAGATTGATGGAATAATAAACAATATATTATATTGTGATGATATCCGCGCCGATCCCAGTAGGACTGACTGCTTGGGTCACGGATTGGTCTGATTATTTTGTGTAGTCTACGGATGTCTAAGAAAAACCCCCAAGGAATTTTATTCAAAAACGTCCCGTTTCGAAAATATGATTTTTTTTTAATTTTCTCAAAATTTTTAAAACATTTGACATTGGCGTGCAATAACTCAAAACCTATTTAACCTAGAGAATTGCGGTTTCCACCAATAAAAAAAAAACAATTTTTTTCCTATGAAATCCCATTAATTTAGTATTGAAAGTTTTTTGTTTTTTTTTTTAAGATTGGGGCAAAAAAAGTGGCCTTAAATTTTTTTGCCGCCATCTTGAAAAAACAAACTATCCAAAATAAGTCAATGCAATTTAATAGAAAAAATATGATTTTTTTATTGGTGGGAACCGCAATCCTCTAGGTTAAATAGCTTTTGAGTTATTGCATGCTAATGTCAAATGACAAATTTAAAAGTTTTTAAGAAAAATTTAAAAAATCATATTTTCGAAACGGGACGTTTTTGGTTTTTCTTAGACATCGGTGGACTACACACAAAAAAATAATGAGAGAAATCCGTGACCCATGCCGTCAGACCTACTGGGATCGGCGCGGATATCATCACAATATGGTATACAATATTATTGAATTCTTAAAAATCTATTATCATGAAAGGCGCATAACATATGACATGGAGACGATAGTTTTAACCCGTAAACGAGAATTGCTATTTTTTATTTTTTTAATCAAATGTACATATAATTAGTAGTTGATCTTGAAATTTTCAAAAAAAAATAAAAAATGGAGTTTTTGAGAAAAGTGGCCTTAAAATTTTTCGCCGCCATCTTGAGAAAACAAAAAACTAGTTTGATAAAATTTTCATAGAAAAAAATATGATTTTTTTAATGGCGAAAACCGCAGTTCTCTAGGTTAAATTATTTTTTAGTTATTGCACGTCAATATCACATTTTCGAGAAATTTAAAATTAAAAAAAAAAATAAAAAAATATACTGTCGAAACGAGGCTTTTTTTTTTTTTAAATCCCGTTTAAGTTTTTCTCTAACATTGGTGGGCTACACATAAAAAAATAATCAGCCAAATAATAAATACTTAATTTTCATCCCAAGAAACATGCAGAACTGTCCCTCTATAAACTTTTATAGAGGTCATCTCTAATCATACAATTTAAATATACAGGGCATATCTAAATTTAGATATCCCGTAACCTCTTATACCATAGGTGTCGAGGTATTATTGTTTAATATTCCCCTGTATGACCCAGATAACTTGGTATAAGGTTGTTTTGTTGTTAGAGAGCTAAGTGTTCTATACATCAACATTTCATTTCCTTAGGAATTTCTTTCCATTTTTTCTCCAAACTCCTCCCACGTTTTTTGCATCTTTTATAATTTCTTGTCTCTTTGTACTTTCTATATTTAATATTTTTCAGTAGTTTGTCCTGATCCCAGATAATCCTTTCACACCTTTTTCTTTACTTCTCTTTAATTTCTTTGTTCCACAATGCAGTTTGTTTTATAATGTTTGTATTTTTACTAAAACCTCATACTTCTTTTGCTACATTGTTTATGGTATTTTTGAAGTAGTTCCATAATTCGTCCATATCCGTTTGTTCAGTTATACTTTTATTTTTTTCTATCCTGTGTCCAATGTTTCTCTTTACTTTTCTCTGGTCATACTTTCTTCTAGTCTGTAACTTTTTATTTTTACATACTCCTTTTTTTATTTTCTTACTGTTTGTTTTTTTTTTTTAATTTTGATTTTAGCTTGTACTAGATAGTGAACACTAATAATATCATATCCTCTACTACATCTAAAAGGTTTCTCTGTTTTCTTTTTCTACTAAAATATTGGAGTCTATTGGAGATATTTCTTGCCTACTACTTTCCTTGTAAAATTATGTATATTTTTATACGTCAATAACATACCCAAATAATGTTTTGGTATATTTTTATATGGATGCAGGTGGGCAAGGGGAATCATTTTTTTAAATAGGAGGTGGATCGTGTGATATGGTACATCATTTCAAAGATTACACTGCTCTACAAAAAAAGACTTTTTTAATTTGCCGGGGAGCTTTTAGATGCGTCTCGCTATATTTGACGCCCTGATTTCGGAACCTTTTTCCGTTTTTCTCAATCAGCTCGTTTTTTGAGATATTGCGCACAGTAGTTTTTTTGCCTATGTCTAATTATTTTTGTTTTGCAGTGGATTGATTCTTTATTAGTGGGGCTCTAAGCCAAAAAAATCTGATTTAAAATATCTTTATTCGTTTGTTTTAAGTAGGCTTCTAAATTCAACAAATTAGTTTTTTTCGCATTTTTTCGATATATTTTGATAAATTTTTTGTATAAATACTAAAGGTGCGACTCTAATTTTTATACGCAATACACATACAAATGTGCGGTTTATAAAAATAAATAGTTTTAGATTTGATCCAGTAACGGAGATTTTACCGGGGGATATCGAAAAAAAAAAACATTTTGAAATATTTTATTTATTTTTTGGAGCGCAACACAATAAATTAAATTTATTATGAAAAAAACAAAACGAAAAATAAAAAAAAAACTTTTTCTCCTTGCTTTAAAACATTAAAATAATAATAAATAAACAATTAATAATTCAAAATATTGTTGTTCTGCTGTAAGTAAAATCTCCGTTACTGGATTCAATCTAAAACTTTTTTTATTTTTAGAAATCTCAGATGTGTGTTAGTGTTGCCTATAAAAATCAGAACCGAATCTTTGGTATTAATAATAAATTTTCATGAAAATATAGCGAAAAAATACGAAAAACAAATATTTTTTTTTGAATTTATAAGCCTATAAAAAACAAACGAATAAAGATATTTGAAATCCGCTTTTTTGGCTTAAAGCCCTATTAATAGAGAACTAATTCACCACAAAAAAAAACATTAATTGAAGCTAAATAATTTTTTTTTTTACTAGAACTATAAGCAAAAAAACCACTGTGCGTTATATCTCAAAAAAACGAGCTGGTCGAGAAAAACGAAAAAAGGTTTGCAACTAAAATGGTGTAGGCAATTTTTTGTGTGTTGAGCAGTGTTATTCAACTCTCTTTTCGACCATATAATTTTTAACTTTTAAACATTAAATTTAAAGTTATTTTAAGCCGTTTAAAAGTTTTAGTGGGGGCGGAATTTTGACAAGCTGTGTATATAAGATTTTAGTTCTAAGTAATGATTGTAATTTTAAGTTTTTGGGAAATTATTTTTAATCTACTTTTTGGCATGGTCTGGTCTGAAAACTTACCTGAGCTGCTGAATCCAAATCTTTAAGCAGAATATAAATTATAGCTGTTCTAGTGTTTGAGTTATTTTATTTTATTTTGAAAATTTTAAGTAAAATTTTGTGTTGGAAAACATGTATAAATACAATTTTATTTTTGCGAATAACTTCCCAGATAACAATCGTGCGTCGCACGTTTCTAGCACGACGTGCGAGCTCACGCGTGCGTGTAAATATCTACTCATATGAGAGGCAGTTACGTGCGGGCGCACGGTCTGCATGTACGTCGCACTTTTGTAGCACGACGTGCGAGCACACGTTCTGCATGTAATATGCCAGCATCGTGCGTCGCACTTTTGTAGAACGATCTGCATGTATTAGCAAGCATCGAGTGTCGCAGTTTTGTAGCACGATGTAATAGCTAACGTATCTGACGTATACGCGTGTAAATATATTTTTCCGAATTTAAAAATCACTTAGACAAATGTGTTTAAGTTCAGGGAAATATTAAAGCCCGAAAATATATGCAATCGCTCACGTTTATAAACGTATACGTTATTATAACGTACCTTTCAAAGCTTTTTCTGAAGTTTGTAATTTTCGTGGTCTTTAAAATGTCCCTGAACTTATACACATTTGTCTAAGCGATTTTTTAGTTCGGGAAAATTTTCAAGCATAGAAAAAATTGTAAGCTCAAAAAATTGCCAAAGGTTCAAAACTTTCATGTTCGCAGAGCTATAGCTAATATAAATTTATTATATATTATTATGAGGGAATCACTTGCTTTCTCACTGTCTTAATTTTGGAAAATTTTGAAACTAGAAAATTTTAGAAATTTTGAATATTTTGTGAATTTTGGATTTGTATAAATTCAATCAAACCTACACTTTCAAAAACATCATTAACAATAATTTTCAGTCGTCAGATTGGCCGCACGTAAGGCTCACGTTGTACGGGCGCACGTGTGCGTCTCAAATGAGACTCAATTGAGGACACATTTGACTGGGGATATGAGTCGCACGTATGCGAGATAAATCGGATACATGCCTCATATATTGCACTCACTGTGCGCACATTTTATTATCTGGGTTATTTCTTTTGGAGATGTAGTATCCAAAAATAAAACAGGATAAATGGATAAATATTTTATTAAAGTGGTCATTTATATCAAGGCATTTATATACATGTTTGATATTGAACAAAATTAAGAACAACTAAAAACACCAGAGTAAACATTAGGTACTTTATAAACAGGGTGTCCCAGCTAAGACCGATTAATCGTTTTTGCCGTTATTATTAAAGTTATTGGAATAAAAATTATCATATGTCAGTCAATATGCACCCAAAACGCGCTATTTGTGCCTAAACAAAAGTTGTTTTTTGGCTTTTATTTTCTTGACTGTAAATAATAATTTAAAAAAAAATGATTATAATATTAAAATATTCTTTAATTTATTTACATTTGCTTAACAAATCATATTAATATTAAATTATTTTTTAATTAATTTCTTTAAAAAGCTATGAATTTTTTTAATAAAATTATTTTATCAGGAACTCCACGAGTTTCATTTATTTTGATTGCAGTTAAGTTTGCGAGCTGAATGTCAAAATTATAAATTTCTGGATAAATGTCATATAAATTCTCAAAATAATAAACTAACTTGGGTTAACGTTAAACAATTATAACGTACGGGTAACGTAAAAATACCATAAGAAGTAACAAAAGAGGCTTAAATGAACTTTATAAAGTTCATTTAAGCCTCTTTTGTTACTTTGAATATATTCAGATTAAAGTGTTAAAAAATAGTAATTCCATCTAGGAAATAGTTTGGTTACTTGAAACCCTTAACCAAAAACGCTAATAAATAAATTATAGCAGTTTTAATAAAATAATAAATTAGGATTATTCCAAATGAAATTATAAAAAGAATAAAAATATTTTTTCAATTTTAGTATTTATTTAAATTATTTTGTAAATTGTGTCAAATATTATTTTATTAAGCTATATCTCAGAAACAAAAACTAGTAGAAAACTTGAGAGGGGAGTTTAAATTGTAGGTTATGTTGAACTACCAAAAAAATCTTTTAAGTTTTAAATGGTTTATTTCTATTTTATAAATGTAATTCGGCAAAAAAAGTAAAAAGTACTGGTTAAGATTGAAAAAGGTACAACAAAAATACAATACTATTAAAAATCAATTATTCTAAATTTATTTTGTAAAGTTTGGTTTGAGACCACTCCTTCTACGCGATCTACTTTATGGATGGCCCAAAGGCTTTTTGGGATGTTTAATTTAATGTATTCTAATTTTTATCTATTTTTTTTTATACAAAAACTAGTAGAAATAATTATTTTTTTAAGGTTATTTTACATAAGTTTTAACTTATTTAAATTTTACTAAGTAATTAATCATACAAGTAAAACATAAAAAAATCAATATAGGTAGTATTCAATAATCGACAGAAGCTCCTTGAGTATCGCTAACTTTTTGCAAGCCTGTCTGCATTGACGAAAATAAATTTTAAAAATTGCACTCTTCAGATGCCTCACTTCAGGCTGAAAAAGGAAATTTTCGGGAAAAACAGCTGTTACCGATGGAAACATTGTGTTTATAATTCTGCAGTATTGGTCGCCGTCTAGGTACCCGTCGATTCGGTGCAGGATTCCAACACCTCTGGAACTAATCCAGGCCCAAACATTCACGGAATATCGGGGGGGGGGGGGGCGCAATATTTTTTAGTGTGTTGGTCGGTCTATAAACTCGAATTTTACCGTTATGGTAACTTCTCCATTTATTTTCGTCCGAAAGTCCAACAGTAGGTATTCAACGCACTATTTTTTGTTGGTCAGTCAAATGGCTTTCTAGCGGCAACGCAGTTTTTAATCCTGATGCACGAATCCTTCGTCTGGTTGTATACAACCCCCAGGAAAAACTATAGCCAATCGGGCCTCCACCGCATTCGAAAAGGGCTCAGCCTGGCAGTAATACATAAGAGCCTTATCTTCCTGTGATGTTAAAACGCGAACTTATTCTCTCTGAGACCTTTCAAACCGGGTTTTTTGGATTCATTTTTGTTTAATTTTAAAAATACATGATTTGCTGACGTCCAAAACTGTGACCAATTTCTGTCAAGTTTGGCCACAGTCCAGTATTCTTAAGCAAAAATTAAATGCTGCGACATATTGACACATTTATTTTCTTTTTTTAAATGACAACTAAGTTAAGTCAACTTGACTTTTTTTTGGCATTTTGAAAGGCCAGTAATAAAGGATACAAATTGACCGTGCACTTTTACATGCTTTCTGGCTCAAAAGTTGCTCCTCCATAATTTTATTTAAAAAATATTATTTTAGGTCTTCATGTCTTCGGGATTATAAAACAAGCAGAGGGTGGTGGGGCAGAGAATTTATTTACTGCAGGTACCGAGCCGGTAACTTTAGAGTATTAAAAAGTTTTCTAGAACGTAAAATTTTACTTTATTATAATATATTAATAATGCAATATTATACATAATATGAATAAAATCACTTACTTGGACTATAGAACAAGTTTACACTACGATATTTCAAAAACGCTTTGACCCAGTGAATTTAAATTTGAAACAAAGATTTTCTAAGTAGTAAACAAAATTTGTCCCAAATTTAAAGTCTCTATGTCAAAGATTTCTTGAAATATCAAATATCGTAGTGTACAGTTGTTTTGCAAGCGACTTGCATCTTTTTCTCTACTATATTATTTTAAACAAATTTTCAGTTTTTAGTAATATTTAAAATTTGAAAGATATCCCATTTTAATTTTATAAAAGTTTTATGTAGAAAATTACTAAAATGTAAATTTTTATTTTAATAGTACACACATTATGAATAAAAAAAACTTACTTTAATTCATGATCATCTTGCGTCTATTATAATTTTAAACAAACCATCTCGTTTTAAAGACATTTTCTCATCATAATTATTTATAAGAGGTAACATGACAGTTAATGTAAATGTCAAAAATGTTCAAAAGCACAATAGACAATAAAAATATCACTAACAGTTATTTTTAAACCACTAATCATAGCTGCCTTGATCAAACTGGTTACTCAAATAACGCGCGGAGTTTAGCTCAAAGTACTCAAACTTTAAAAAAATCGGTACGTGTTTTCGGATAAAAAGTGATTGTATATACAATTGAGGAAATTTTCGAGGGTTTCTTTGGTATTATTTGGAAACAATACTAATTGTGAGAAACTAAAAAAATTATATCCCCCCTCCCCTTAAGTTAGAACATAAAAAAACGCCAATGTGTATCTTAATGCATAAATAAACGTCTTTATTATTATTATTATTATTATTATTATTATTATTATTATTATTATTATTATTATTATTATTATTATTATTTGAAGATTTCGCGAAAATTTCATTTTTGTAAGTTTTAAAAAGTGCATAAAAAAATAGTTTTAAAGAAAAAACCTGCAAACTTATATAATTAGTACGCAAGCATATTATAATATACATAATAACCTACCTGCGATACAGAAGACATTACTAGTTTCCGCAAATCGGGTAAAACAAATTAAATTTCAATTCGAAACCGGATGGATGCGAAAAAATTTACTTTTAAATGCATTCTTCTTTAAAACGGTTAAACCTGCGATATTAACACATAAACTTTTTGTGTATTTGTACATGCCCGGTTTCGAATTAAAATTTATTTAATTTTTGCTCGACTTGCGGAAACAAAAAATGTCTTCTGTATAGTCAGGTAGGTTATATATATATGCTTATATACTAATATATAAGTTTGCAGACTTTTTCTTTAAAACTATTTTTTATGCCCTTTTTAAAACGAAATCTACAAATAATTGGCGTTTTTTTATGATCTAACTTATAGGGGGGAGGGGGGATATAATATTTTTAGTTTCTCACAATTAGTATAGTTTTAAATATTACCAAAGAAACCCTCCAAAATTTCCTCAATATTATATACAATCAGTTTTTATCCGAAAAACAGGTACCGATTTTTTTCAACGTTTGAGTGCTTTGAGCTAGCTCTAAACAATAATCGATTTGGCTCATCTTTGAGTGGCCATCGTTTTTTACTAAAGGGCCAAATTTTGAGCCAGAGCGCGTTTTCGATTTCGAAATTCGGGATTTTTTGTCACACCCTATTACTTAAAAAAAAGTTTTTATCTGTCTAAAAAATATTTTCTTTCAAATGGGAATTAATTTCTTATGTCATCAGGTATGTTTTAGTCCCGTGAGTTATAGCTTGTTGGGTGTATACTGAGTCAGTATACTGACTAACATAAATTTTATTCCGATAGCTCTCTTAACAACGCCAAAAAACGATTGATCTGTTTTAGCTGGGACGTCCTGAACGTAGTATTTTTTTAGGTTGGTTTAAAGAATAGATATATTAAAAATCATTAAACCTAGGTTTAAAATATATCCAAATAAAATTTATCTTTTTTTATTTCTAAATTCATAAATAATTACACAGGCGGACAAAAAAATAAAGTCAATTTCAATTAACCAGACTATATTTTTCTTACAATTTTTGGGTGCTGAAAACAAATTTGATAGTGATATACTTTTGTTACTCAACGGGAAGTCGAAAGACTTCCGAACCCTTATTGACCTCGTATATCCCAAATGTCCTTCCGTGTTCCAGGGACGTCCCGAGGGGTATTTTACGAGGACATACCGTATATCACAGGGATATGCCGAAAGGAACGTCCCTGGGATGTACGAAGGACATACCGTAAATCCTTGGGATATACGGGCAGTATATTCTCAGGACATACCTTTCAGGATATCCTTGGTATATACGAATAATGCCCAGGACATGCGACATTAAAAGGACATTGAGAGGATATCCGGGGGATATTGTGTGCTATATGGGTTATTGAAAAACTGCAATGAAGAATACTGTGCTAGCTGGATCGTAAGCTGTTGAATTGGAGAGAAATCCACATAATTATTAAATTGCAAGAAGAATTTACAAGAAAAATCTTTAAAAAGGAAACTAAAGTATCAATCTACAAATATTTTGTAAAAACTAAGCAATATAATACAGTGCTCAATAAGGGTTTCACAGTAAACGATGAGGAAATATTTTTTTGGAGAGTTAACATAATACTGTTCATAATTTTATTTAAAAAACATAATTTAAGCTCAGGTAGGGTAAAATTTTATTTTAATAGCAAATTATAAATAAGAAAACTTACTTTTATTATAACTTTTAACAAATTTACACTTTTTAAAAACTTTCTATAATTATTTGTAAAAAGTAACATGACAGTTATTTTAATCTAAATCTCAAAAATGATCAAAAGCACAATGCGTAATAAAAATATTTATATATATATATATATCACTAAAAGTCATTTTTAAACCACTATTTATAGCTTCCTTGATCCAATTTGTTAATCAGATAGATAATGCGCCGAGTTGTTTTACCTAATATGGGATTTTTATATTATTTTAGGGTTTAATAAAGAAATTAAAAAAAACTATAAGGTAACCAAAATTTAACAAAATCTGACTGAAACCACTTTTACATAAGGGAGCAGGGTACTTTGTGGGCTAGCTTTTTCACACTCATATTAATTTTCAGCGGCTAAGAATACTTAAGAAAAATCTAGTCTGGTTAATAGTTATAAAACTCATTTTTTTGTGGGCCTGTGTTATTTATTGTTGAACTGATAGGTAAGAATACGAAATTATACTGTGTGTTAAATGGTCTTAAAGCTGGCAAAATATTTTCTTCAAGTTATTTTCTCCCGGCTGAAATTTAAATAAACTCATTGAAAAAAGTTAAGGATATTGTTAAGAATGGAGCTTTCTCTCTTATTTATGAGTTCCAAATTTCAATTCAATGCTCAACTCGTTCAAAAGTTAAGAGATGGGTGGGTGGGCGCACGGTATATATGACTTGGTAAGTTGAAAATAAGTTTTTAGCATGTTTTTTGGGCTTCTACATTAATTAGAATATACTTTAAAATGTAAAATTCAGCCTGGAGAAAAGAACTTATAATTCACAAACTCTTCGACTATAAAGAATAGAAATTTAGAATAAACTCGAATTATATGATATAATACCATAAAAAAAAAAAGATTTTCTATACTTAAAGTCAACAAAATATCACAAAAGAAAACGAACAAATTTTCATATATTCGTCTAAAAATTACTTTATTTAGGTATATAATATAAGAGAGCTAATAAAATATTAAATACAATAAATAAAATAATATATTTTTATAATATAATAATATAGTATATTATATTATTTATAATATAATAATATAATATATTATATTATAACAACTGAGATTTTCTTAATAAAAGATAATTTAAATAAATAATTTTAAATACATTATCTTACTTTACAAGAATTTTTTTAAACTCAATATTATTTATTTTTTACAATACTAAAAGAATAAATAATTTTGGGACTACAATTAAATGGTCAATATAAGGATATAGTATTTAATATATTTTGTCCTGCAAAGGTAAAGCATATTACACGGAATTTTAAAATTAAATGTTAGGTAACTGTCAAATATTTGATCTGGGATAGGCCTTATCCAATTAAGTTGAAATTTGGATAATAAATAATGGGGATATCAGAAAAATTATAGCGCGAGAAGTTGTTATCTCAGAGGAATAATCCTTCGTATCTCCTGGTTCTTTTTTATTGAAAATCGGGATTTTAGAGCTAAAATATTTCAGTCTGCAATATGTAAAATTATTTTTATGTTCTTACTAAACAGTAAAAATTGTCAAAACCACTTAAATCTTTCATATTTTAGCAGCATTTATCTGACTATTACTGTTTTTATTTGTTTTTTCATTCCAAATTTTTAAATTGTATGACAATAAAAAAAATAAATTCTGCTTTACTTTAGAAGTACATTATTATTATTATTATTATACTATTACCATTTTATTTAATTTCAGTTGATTAAATTTCATTGGAAAATTTAACATAATATGTATTAACACTGTAGATTATACAGTAGGTAAAAACGCGAATTTTTAAACATCAATAAAGTGGGCGGACCCTAATTTTATTTATCTGAGCTGAAATTTGGCACAGAATTTTATTTTTGTGTTTTTCACACGAGAGAATGAATTTAAATTTTTTAAAAAATCGTGTTTTTTTAAATACCCTATTCTACAGTATATCTCATAAATAAAGAAACAAAAACATGTTGCTACATTTATGTCCAATACTGTATATTTCATTTATCTAAAATACGTTTTAAGTCTTTGAATTTAAAATTAAATAATAAATATAATATAATATAGTCTTATATACAGAAATATTTCTTTACATATTTTAAGGGCAATGCTTGAAATAATTTTATTTTAGGTCAAGTAACGGCTAGAGTAAAATTCACAGCTATTCGAAATGAGGTTCACAAAATAATACCTAATTACCGTCTTATTTTGCATTTCACTTATTTTAGTATGGTAATTTTCTGTTGTAGATTATCCTTAAAAGAAAACTGCAAAATCCAAAATACGAAAGTATACCAGGTGAGTTGCAATCCATGTACACCCCCCAAAACGGGATTGGTTTCAGCCCGATCAAAGCATTTTTTTGTATATTATATTTCTTAATAATGGCTACAAAATGGCGTACAAAATTATTTTTTTGCACATCCGGTTTCGCCGAAAACCAAGTCAATTTTATTTTTTTAAATGACAACCCCTGTATATTTCTGCATTTTCGAATTCAGAAAACAAAAAAATGTACTAAAAAAAATAAAAACTTTTTAAATGATTTTTTTTAATGTAAATTTGTTTTCTGGATCCAAAAATGCAAAAATATACAGGGGGTGTCATTTAAAAAAAAAATAACTTTGTTTGGACGCCATTTTATAGCCCTTGTTAAGAAATATAAGCTACAAAAATTGCTTTGATTGGGCGGAAAACAATCCTATTTTAGGGGGTATACATGGATTGAGACTCACCCGGTATAGGTACTATTTTGTAATAACGTCAGTTTAAACAGCTGTGAATTTGACTATATGTTTTGCCTTTTTGTAATTTGCAATATATGAATTACTTTTATTCACAGCGTCATTTATACATATTCTTTCTGGATAATCGGTCCATGGAAAGTAAAGTAGATCTTTAATGAAAACAGAATGCATCTAACTTAACTTAAATTCAATTAATAGATGAGTTAAAAAACTTATTTCAGCATTAACCTTATTTTGCATTTTGTTGCTAATCTATTGTAGAAGAACTAATAACCTGCGTAGTGTCTGATGCTGATGAGTCCGGCGTCGAAATTTTTGAAACGTTATCATTGTTATCTCTATTTTCAATTTCGGTATTGTTCTCCACCAGACTGTTTTCCTCCGCTACTTCTAACCATTTTTGCCTATTGTTTCTGACGCCTTTAACCAAAGGCTCTAATTTATCATCTAATTTTGAAAATTTCTGAAAACAAAAATATTATTTTGCTAAGGGTAATATGAAATAAAAAAATATACGAAAACTTTTTTTCTGTGTTGGACATTGACAACACTGTGCCACAAAAAAATTAGGCAGAAGATCTGTTAACGTCAGTCGTTAATTTAGGACCACTATAGTTAAGTCCCGAAGGGGTTTCGCTACTTTAGGTCATTTAACACTTTCGCTGCGGATGACTCTCTTAAGAGTCGGCCCCGTCATTGGCACAGCGCGCACGACTCTCATATGAGCCAGGCATCAGTTTCGAAGCAGCGTTGCAGGGAGGTAAATGCGCGTGTGTCAGCGTGTGGCGTAACATATTATATTTTAGACTCTATTTATAGACATATGCGGCTGTTACCGGGTGCGCATACCGGCTTCGGCCGACATGTGTGCAAGAAATTTATAAGCGAAAATACCTTAGCACCCGGCTATGCAACCAGATTATAGGGTAGCAGTGAAAGTGTTAAGCGATTTTTTTAAAAGTCCAAACCATTTTTCAAGTTAGCGTTAGCGTAGTATGTTTCGTAAGGGAGCTAGGTCCATTCAATGACAACCCTGAAAATTTAATTTTTATTTAATATCTCGCGAACTATAAGAGCTAGAAAAACGAGTCAATGCATGTGTTCTTGCATCAATAAGGCCAGCTACTATATCATAGTTATGTAGTAACTTCTGCCAGGGGCGTGCCAACCGGGAAGGCCCAATTACTTTTTTGCCTATTTTTTTTTCTGTGTAACTTTTTTGTTGCTTTTTATTTTGATTATGATTTCGAGAATGCATAAAAATCTAATTATGATGTAACAGTGTAGGACTCACTGTTTACGATAAAAGTGCATCTAAAAATATTTTTAAAAAAGTGAAAAAAGCTTAAGAAAAAGTCGAATTGGCGTATTTTTTTAGTTTTTTAGGAAATATAAATTTTATTATAAGGATTAATCCTGCCAATTTTGAAAACAAATCCTTTAAAAAATAAAAAGTTTTGGGGACAACTTTTTAAAAAATAAAAGAGTACGTTTAGAAAAGATTACTTTGATAAATGGAAATTTTTTTACCAATTTTGAAAAAAAAGCTTCACCAACAAAAATGTTATAGCGGATCACGAGATCACGATCACAAGATGAAAGAAAATATAATTTTGGACTTTTATCGAGAAAAAACGCAACATACTATTCAGTGTGAAGATTATACTATGGAATGCGAAGCATTACATATCTTTATGGATTGTTTATTATTTTTAGTGAATAAAGCGTAAGATATTACTTTTAATTGCATTTTTCTCATAAACAGAGTCCTTACATCATTACATCTTACCAAAACCTCGTTTTCTTCTGGAATTCTGAACCCTCAATAAACCGCCTTTGGACAAAGTGTCTCGCGGCAATCATATGAGCTTTTTTATGTATTTTTATGTATAAGATCATATTCAAACTAAAAAACAGCAAAAAAGTTACACTAAAAAAATAATTGGGGAAAAAGTGCTTGGTCCTCCCAGTTTGGCACGCACTTGGCTAAAGCTACTGCATAAAAATATTATATATTAATAGGTCTTATTAATATAAAAACACATGCATAAACTCGTTTCTGTAGCTTAAAGGGTTTCGGAGATATTTAACAAAAATCTCCCTTACGAAGCATTTTTGAACATAAGTATATATGAAATTTTTTCATGTCTTTGATATGAAATTACCTCCTAAAGTTTTGAAACGCTAACTTGAAAAATGGGTCTTGCATTATAGCGTAAATTGAAAGCTTAAAATTAAAAAATATCGCTTAAATGACCTAAAGTAGCGAAACCCCTTGGGGACTAGACTATATTAAACCTATATTTTCGAATGACAGATCTCTTGCCTAAACGATCAACCTCGATTTTGTCGCACAGTGTAATTATCATACATAACTTAAGTTTACTTTAAAGAAATATTTAATAAATTTTATATTAAGTAAAATATAGAGGAACGAAGATTTTCAAATTATAAAAGTTTGTATATATTTTTTTTAGGTCAAAATTAACAATTTTTTACATTTTAAGTCACTTTTAAGTGAGCTAAAGCATACTTGCTTACCTCATATATTGGTAGGCAGATAGAATCAATGAATCCAACTTGCATTATTGGTAATTGATCTTCTTTTTCTCTGTTCATTATATCCTGAAAATCAATAAAAATAAAATAAGTTATAAACACAAAATAGTTAAATTAATTACAGAGAACGTTCTGAGCCAGAAATTTCAACATTTCACGAGAATTGCAATTTTAGTTGATCGAGGAAAAGTTCTAATATTTTTTCCAAAAACTCAATTTTTTTTTTCATTATACTTAATAATTACTATAATAGTAATAATATATTATTATACTATACTATTAATAGTAATAATAGTAATAATTATAATACAGTATATTGTGATATAAGGATACAAAATACTGTTTTAAGGCCGATTACGGAGACGTACGTATGCAAACGTAATCGCCCTTAAAACAGTTTTTATCTATCCATACAATTAGGAAACCAAACCAAAAAATTAGCCTAATTCACCAAAAGGCAAAATCATATTAAGACTGAGTTCAAATCAGTACTCAGTTTCAATATCAATTAACCAATTAAAGTAAACTATTTTACTTTTCGAACTAGTACGAAAAATAACTCTTTTTGTACAGATTCATTATACAATTGTTGCTTTTAGATGAAATTGAATAAGAATATGATAATAATACTTACAATTGGTGTAATATTTAATTTCTCCCTTTCGATATCGCCTTGTTCAAAGAATTCAGAAGACACCAATTCTACAACCCTCTTCTCAACTTCCCACGGTTTGGTAATAGCTGCTAAATCACAAACAGTCATCAACATAGACCTCAACAGTTCTCTATTTTCCTCCATTTGCCAAGTCGGCCCTTCGTCTACCACTTTGTAAAATGCACCTCGTTTTCTATAAGAAAATAAATTATTTTAAATTATAAATAATAATATAATAAATAATAATAAAATAAATTCGACACCCCCATCCAACAAGCATGTAACTCAAGGTAGACCCATTTTAAGTTATACTCATTCATATAGGTAAACGCCTTGAAAAAAGATACACAAGGTGGTACTACTTAGATTTCTCCACAGGTTATTTTAACCAAAAGTTTACCTAAAAACACTAAAGTAAGGAATTCAAAACTTGAATATTATCAGAAACAAACAATAAATAAAAAATAAATAATTAAACAGTTAAATAGAGATCATGGCTACCTTTTCCATTTCAATCATTTGCCCACCCTTAAATACAAAAAATATATTTTAGAAATTTAGCTGTCGGGAAAAATGCGTGGGGGTAACGAATTATTTAAAATAATAAAGTTTAACTTTTTCGCAATTTTTCCAGACAGATATGCATGCCCCATTCCAGATAGATATGCGTGCCCCATGGGGCACGTTTTTGGTCTTTCTAATTGCAAAAAAAAATGATTTCAGACTGTGTATCTAGCTGTCTAAATAACTGTTATTATGTTATTAACATGAGAGGGTTTCTATAGCCCCAAACTTTTTCATCTGTAGATTTTTTGAAATCTTATTAATAAAATATAATTTTTTAATTGAAAGCACATAAAAAAGATACTCTTTATGTAACACTGTAGTAGTAACTGTTTTCGAGAAAATTACAATTTCAATTTCACGTTCTGAGAATCAAAAATAGGAGCTAAAAAATGCACCAATAAAAATTTCAATACTGCAGGGTGTTCTATACTTTAACCTTTTAGAACGAATAATGAAAAATGTCAAAATATAATATTTTATCTGATAAGAAAGCATTTATCTCCTGATTTGTCCTGTCAATGCAATATAGCTTAAATATTTAAAAACTGGCGCATAGACCCTTTTAGAACAAATCATAAGATTACTTAGTTTAATTATTTTTTATCTATAAAATACATTTACCATAAAAATTTACATCAAAAAGAATATTTTGGCTTGTATTTAAAAATTGGCACATAGCTTGTTTAAGAACTAATTGACTAAAAATATAAAAAAAATTATTCCATAAAAAGACATTTTCATTAAATTTTAGCATTCAAATAATTATGGTAACTTTTTCGGCCCGTTTACGACATAGTGCGTCGGCTTAAAAGTAAGGCCATATGTTGTTATGCGAGCTTGTGGATATATGTCAAAATAAACATAGTTTTGAGATATTGACAAATTTAACTTTAATTTTTGTTTTATTTTTTAATTTTTGTAATAATTGTTTTTGGAAAGAAAACTACAGAAAATCGCAATGACATGTTTGGACATGTCCCATTTGCAGTTAAATAAAAAAAATGAAGTAGTTTAATTCAACTAAATTTGAAAAAAGACATCGACTTAGTGTGTTTTACTTGAATAGCTGTTAAAGGAAATTTTAATTAAAAACGTCTTTTTTTGTTCTCTAATCACCACCCACTCCCGGAAAGGAGTTAAAAAATTCTTGTGGTGGAGTTAGAAAATTATCATATCAAATCTCTAGCTTAAAGCGTTCTTAAGTGTTCGTGATTTATATCGACATAAAACGTAATAAAACGCAAAAATACGCAAAAAATACTGCTGCCGACAAGAATACTTTCCCTATTATAGGCCTAGGTTCATTAAAGCCTAAAACGAAAAAAGAAATAAAAAAATTAAAAAAAATAATAAAAAACATTTTAAAAATGCGTTTTTTAAAAAGATTATTTTTTTTGTGTAAAGAAAAAAAAGTTGAAAAAAAATAAAAAATTGTTTAGTAGAATACAAAAAGAAAACGAAAAAAAAAACTACAAGAATGCACGTCTCGGCAAACAAACAACTACTAATTAGTACTAAGTCGTTGTGTTATTAATTCGTTTACAAAAACATTTGAAATAATAAACGTACTAAGTGACTTAGTGCCTATTGCCAGAAAAAATTTTAATCAAAATCAAATTGGTGCATTTTGTATAGTGGGTAACTCTCTTGGCACCTAGAAGTTAGTTCGGTTTACCTGTACATAGATCATCAAAAATTAATTGTGCCATTTAAATCCCATTTTTGCATAAAGTTGACTTAGTGCCTCTTACTTGTAGGCCCACGACGATATAGTGTCCCTAGTCTGTCCATATTTAAATACCGATTATAGCGACACTAGCCTTTCGATTAAAAAATAAAAAAAAAAACAGTTTTTAAAATATTTAATACAATATACCAAAAAAATATCCAAATGCACCGAAAGCCAAAGCTATATAAAGACTGTGGGTTCTCTGAACAATAGGTTTATCCCCTAAATTTCTCGGAATTAAAACTTTTTATGTAAAGGGGCAAAACTTTTATTTTTACTTTTCTCAAGCAAAGTCTTGCATTAATAAAGGATTTTTTAAACATTTTTATTGCTTTTTTACGTTTCTTGACGTTTTATATCGGCCCGGCGAATTTTGTGGCTGCGAGAACATTTTGAGCTAAAGGCAATAAATTTGAAACAGGCTTCTTACCAAAAAATATTGGAATTGGAGGTCAAAGGGATAAAGAATATTCTTTAAGTTTTTTTTTATTTGGCTTATTTTAAATATGTTTAATTCTAATATATATATACAATGCCGCGCATTAAATTCCGGACACCTAAAAAATTTACATTTTTTAAATTCAAATATTTCCAAAACTAATTAATGGATTTGACTGATTCTTTTTTTGTTTTGAAGCTTAAACATTCTATACTTTTATTTGTTTTAAGAATGATTAATTTTTTTTTTCGTATTAACAGCAACAAATAATGTACATCTATGTTTTTTATCCCATCTTCTAGGACTTGCATGGTAAGCCACTGCAACTGTTTATCAAATAATTAAAATCTTTCTTATTGCCGCAGTTTTAATGAATATTTTTTAAAAACGTAACTCGGTTAAGCTTCAAAATTAAAGTACAGCATCAATCAAATTCATGTAGTACTCTTTAAGTTAACTGAAAAACCTGATCTCCTAAACCAGAAGTAAAAATTAAAAAAAATAAAAAAGAAAATATTCAATAAAACTGAATAAGAAAGACTTTAATAATTTGATAAATAGTTGCAGTGGCGTACCATGCAAGTCCTAGAAGATGGGTAAAAAACATAGTTGTACATTATTTGTTGCTGTTAATACGAAAAAAAAAAACTAATCATTCTAAAACAAACAAAAGTAGATAATGTTTAAGCTTCAAAACAAAAAAAGAATCAGTCAAATCCATTAATTAGTTTTCGAAATATTTGAATTTAAAAAATGTCAATTTTATAGGTGTCCGGAATTTAATGCGCGGCGGGTTAGGTTAAATGTGACACCCAGGGTAATTGTGACATGTCCTGTTATAATTCTTCTAAACTAGTTTATATCCAATCCAACCCTGGCATTAGGTTTTTGACAGTATTAAATATTTCGCGTAAAATTTCGATTTGATTTAAACTTGTTTAGAAGAATTATAACAGGACATGTCTCAATTACCTTGGTTGTCACATTTAGCCTAACCCACTGTATATATACATATTTTTTTTGTTTGTTTAAGTACTTACCTGAAGTATACAGCTAAGTCTGTAGATAAAATAGCCTCTTCTAATACTTTAATAACTCTAGCATATTCTTCTGAAGAAATATTTAACAATAACTCATTTCCAGGAGAATTCAAGATCATTATACACTGATCAAAATGATGGTGTTCCATTGTGGAAGTAGAATACAGTTGTGCCAGCGGCGAGGAAGCTCTGAAAAATATTATAATTATTAATAACTAAACAAAACACATTGGTGCACAGTGGTCCAATCATCATAACATACTTAATATTTTAATAACTGCTAGGTATTATATAAAAAAAAACTGCTGCCAACAAAATAATACTTTACCCTATAGGCCTAGGTTCATTAAAATAAAAAAAAAAAAACAAAAAATAAAAAAAATAAAAATTTTCCAAAAAATTTATTTTTTTTGATAAGAAATTATCACTTTTTCAAGCCCCTCAAAAAAAATTAAAAAATTAAAAATATATGGCTAAATAAAGAATTTTACTAGATTTAATCATATCCACTTTCCATTTAAAAAATATTCCCCCTTGTCCCCTACCCCCTAAACATATCAAATATACACAATTTTGTGCTCCCACTATGCTCTTATAACTTTAGTTGAAAAATTTATTAAAACATTAATGACTGCCCCTTAATTTGACGAGGCCTATTTTTTTTACTAATCAAAGTGTACTTTTTAATATAAGACCAAATTCAAAATATTGCTTGTATACATGTAGCTGCAAGCCATAAAAAACGATATTTATTTGTTTTAATAAAAAAATACGAGATTAAAAAATGATTTGGCAGCAAAAATTAGAAGTATAGTTTATATAAAGTTTTTGTGCTAAATCGCTGCCCCGTGTGTAGGTCCCAAGTAATCCACTTTGGAATTGGTCTAATAAGTAAAAAATTAATGTTTTTGTTTACTTACTTAATTTGAAATGAATTGTTTGTTCCTCTATGGTCCAGATCGTGACATAAACACGCTATCATCAGGGCCAAACATTCAATTTCACCAAAAACATTCCACCATTGCGTGGCCTAAGCAAAAAATAAAGAAAAAAATTAAAACTATGTTTAAAAAATAACAGTAAAATACAAAAAATTATGAACATTGCTTGCCCTTGAGCAAGATTTATAATTTTAAGTACATTTATTTACGAAAATACAGAAAAAATATATAAAAAATGACTGATCGATTTTGTGCTTTTCAGAGCCACATATCGATAGAAGGACAACTACGAAAATCAAATCTGTTCCAAGCGTGCAAGAGTTTTTTGAAACCAGAGATTGCTTCCTTTTTTGGATGGTCGTTATGTTTTATCCAGTCTCTGCTTTTAGAAGTAGAAGTCGCTAGCTGTTTTCACTGTTGATTACAAATATTTTTTACTCCACCCTGCTGAAAATGACGGGTCTGGGCGGTGCATATACCCACACAGACCCGTCATTTTCAATAGGGCATATATTATATGGAAAAGATTTGATTTTCGTAGTTATCCTTCTACCGATATGTGGCTTTAAAGAGTGCTAAAAAGCCCGAAATCGATCAGTCACTTCGGTTGGGCGACTGTCTTAATCAAAACAAAAGTAGTTTTAAGAAATAGTAAATTATTACGTACATCTTTTTCTACATTATTAAAAATGTACCAAATTTTTCAATTTATAAAAAAAGTTGTTTAAAATCAAATAAAAATGTCAGATTTAAATTTTTAATACGTGATACATTTTTTTGAAAATGTTGTCTCCTTTTTGCAAAAATTGGTCGAAATGATCTTATTAATATGAAAAAAAAAACTAAAAAACTAGTTTTCAAAAGCTATTTCTTGCAAATATTTCTTTTCTGTAACTTTTAGTATTTTTGTATTCATTTTTTTTTCAAAGGTCTATATTTTAACAAAGGCACTAAAAATGGCAGATTTGGATTCAGGACAAAAATTTTTAGTAAAAAATGCGGAAGCCCGAGTGCGTCCAAAAATAAAGTTGCAATTTGTGGACTAGTGTTATTTACTTACAGTTAAAATGGAAAACATCATCTGAGCAACGTTAAATGCATGCCTCCAATTATGGTAAGTGACATTTCTGTAGTTCTTCTTCACAGACAGTAACCATCTACACAAAACTTCATAGTCCATATGAAATCTTTCGACTAGATCCAAATCAAGGAACATTCTAACACAGGCCTAAAATTAAAGATACAACAATGTTTATCGATCTTTTAAAACACTTTTTTGAGAAAAATAGTATTTTTTTGCTATAATAATGTATAATCGATTTTTTTTTGTATAAAACTCGCTGCCGTTTTGTTTTTAAAATTTATATTGGTAAGATCGAAGATTAAAATTACTAAAAATATGGTATACGGCTTATTGTAATTGACAAAAATTATTAGGTCAAAATTAAATTGACATTTATTATATGCATCGAAAAAGTAGAACTTTATTAAAAAAAAAGAAAAAATGTTTTTAATTGCTGTAAAGCATTATGAAAAAGAAATCCCAAATAAAAAAGGGTCGGTCAAGTTAGCCCCCCCCCCCCCAGTTAAAACTTAGGGTCGAAAAATACATAGATATTGACCGAAAAATGTTGTAGTATGTTAAAAAAAAGCTTGCACAACTAAAATAAAAGCTTGCGCACCCTTAACAAGAGCGGTAACGGGTAAATAATGTTTACCGTCACCCCCCCCCCCCGAACGAAAATTGACCAAAAAATGTTGTAGTATATTAAAAAAAAAGCTTGCACAACCTTGCACAACCATGTTTACCATCAGCCCCCCCCCCCAGAACTAAAATTGACCGAAAAATGTTGTAGTGTATTAAAAAAACTTGCACAACCAAAATAAAATCTTGCGCACCCTTAACAAGACCGGTGAGGGGTAAATAATGTTTAACGTCAGCCCCTCCACCCCCAGAACTAAATTTGACTAAAAACTTTTGTAGTATATTAAAAAAAGCTTGCACATCCAAAATAAAAGCATGCGCACCCTTAACAAGAGCGGTAACGGGTAAATAATGTTTACCGTCAGCCCCCCCAGAACAAAATTGACCAAAAAATGTTGTAGTATATTAAAAAAAGCTTGCACAACCTTGCACAACCAAAATAAAAGCTTGCACACCCTTAACAATAGCGGTGAGGGATAAATAATGTTTACCATCAGCCCCCCCCCCAGAACTAAATTTCTCAAAAAACTATTGCAGTATATTAAAAAAAGCTTGCACAACCAAAACAAAATCTTGAGCACCCTTAACAAGAGCAGTGGGGAGTAAATAATGTTTACCGTCAGCCCCCCCAAAACTAAAATTGACCAAACAATGTTGTAGTATATTAAAAAAACTAAAAATCCACCCCTTAAGCCTCCCGCCTAACTTACCCCTAAATTTCTTTCTAGGACCCCTATACTTTTTTGGTTGTTTTGAAAAAAAACAACCAAAAAGGTTTTTCCGAAAACCAAAAGAGATAATTAATTTCTGCTAAAACCAGTTTGGATCAATAACTGGCATGCCAAATTTTAAGAGATGATTTTACATCCAAACATAAAAAAAGTTCCTATAAAGGTTTTATATTGTAATAAAAGTAAGGTTTTTAATTAATAACTCTGGTACCCTTTAAGCTAGAGTGACGAGCTTTTGCATGTATACTAGTATTAATAAGGGCAATAAGTTTATGTTAATTTATTTTCTTGAATTTATCCAGAGGCGTGCCTAGACGGACAAAATATGTGAGGCTTAACACATTTGTTCCCCAAACTTTTTTAAGTGTATTTTTTTTTGGATTTTTTGTAAAAAATATAGATTCCTTGAGTAATAATACATAAAAAATGTCATATAGTATAACACTCTAGGAGCAACCGTTTTCAAAAAAATATATACAATTAAGAGGAAGTAACATTTCGTGCCACCAAAAACGTTACTTTTTAGAAGACTTTTAATCCTTTAATATTAAATTTAGGTGTTTTGGTGAAGAATAGTTTTTTGATCAGTTTTAAATAAATAACCTCCCTGCAAAATTAAAATTTTATTCATGCTATTTTTTGTTCCCCATTCAATATGTCATCTTCGAAGGGCTCATTTCCGGACCAACCTTTATAGATTTTTTTTTCATATTTTTGAATGTAGAATCACCTCTTACATTTTGGAATGGCAGTTACTGATCACCAGTACCCGACGTATTTCCAGTTATAGTCCAGTCTTCAGATCAATAAAAGAGACTTTACCCGGAAATAATTCAGGGAGTTTTGATTTTCGGTTTATTGGATAAGGTTTAAGGCCGCAAATAAAAAACCAATTTTGCGACGTTGAACTCGATTTGGTGTCATTTTTTAAACAGATTTTTCACAAAAAACGTTTGATATGAAAATAAAAGGTCCAAATTTACAACATTTTTTGTTCCAAGTTTTTTTGTACAACTTATAGATAATTCACCGCCTTGAACGTAACACTATACATTTTTAGATTTTATTTTTTTTCGAAAAAAAAAATCTTTATGACTTGGATAGGAAGGTTTTTTATGCTTACTTAATAAAATGCCGTTTTTCAATCGAAAATCGGTTTACTGTGCCTCTTTTATTGACCTGAAGACTGGACTATAACTGGGAATACGCCGGGTACTGCTGATTACGCTGTATAACAATATCTAGAAAAAGTGGCCGAAAATAAAATACACCTCTACACTCCCTAAATAATTGGCATTTGGCGAAATTATAGTGCGCGAACTAATTCTTGATGCGATATAATGTATCGCGAAGTTGTGGTACCCGAATTAATGTCAACAGGAAGTTTTATTCTTGCGAAATTAAAATTTGCGATGTTTTAGTCGCGAAGTTTTTTTTTTCGCCAACAAGAGACCAGTCCTCGGTACTGAGCCACTTTGAACACCCTGTATATAACAAAAGGATGGATGGATTTGAAAAATCTAGTACTATTATAGTACTATAATAGTAGTACATCTATTCCAAGTTTTGTCAAAATCAGTGAGATGTATGCGAAAAGGTGCCTTATATCGTTTGAGAGATTTAATTGTAGCTAAATCACTTACCAAATTATATTATTCACTAATTAAAAATGTAAATAGTCAGATAATTTAAATAAAGATTAAGTATAATCCTAAATTTTTATCATCTAAAATAAATATTTTTAATATGAATTTAGCACACACCAAACGTTAGGGCACACTTGATAAACAAAGTGGTTTTATAGAAAAAAATCCGACTAATTTAAAAATATTCACGAATTCCCGGACCATATTGCCCCAGTTTACTCTACTTACAGTTAAAGTTTCATCATCTTTCATATGAATATCATCAAACTGAAAATCATGAAGTCTAAAGGAAGCTGAAGAAGGAACTTTTAAACTCTGCAACAAAAATAAATAGTAAGTACTTATTATTATATTATGTTTGCAAATACTACCCTGGTAGAAATCTAATACTCCAGTTATATCAAAGTACTTAAAATTTACGTATAACCGATAAAACAATGTGTTATATTTCAGTCATTTCTACTAGGGCACATTATGATTTTAACTTATTTAACACGTTCGCTGCCTCATCCCAGGAGCGGGACTACTTTATTGCAATGTTATTTAAGTCTACAGTGAGCCCGCCAGGCACTAAATATAATATATATTATATGAGTATGAATATATGAATCCGCCGGGCGGGTTGTCGGCAGCGGATGTGTTAAATAACTACATTTGCACATAATTAAGCCTAATTTTAGTAAAAGCAAATACATTATAAGTTGCAAGCTGAAATGCAATCAAGTTATAAGAAGTCCTACAATAATAATTAACATAAAAATAAGAAGGAAACTCCGCGCAGAATTTATCTGAGTTAATGCTCATTTGTTTCTTGTTTTATGGTTGGAAGAATTAATTTAATTCCTAATGTAAGGTTTACTTTCTTGTGTTTAAAATTGTCAAGCAAAAAAAAAATATTTTGACATAAAAAATATCCAAATATTTCTTAAAAAGCAAGAAGAAAATGAATGTTTTAATTCTGATTACGTTAAAAAAATCCATCTTTTGAATATTTGACAGTAAAAAAAAAAAAAAAATTTTCACTATAAAAAAAAATGGCGATCGATATTTAAAAATATCATTTAACATCTTAAATGGACCTCCTTTTTTTATAGGTCGCCCGAATTTAATTAAAAACTATTTATAAATGCAAGATCTACAGACATTAAAAAAAATGTGTTTCTTTTTTCTTAAACAACCTGTATATAAAAACCGTGCGGTCGTGCCCAAGTCTGAAAAAAGAATCAAAAGAAAAAATTGTTTAAGATAGGTTATGTCAGAAAAAAAGTATGCTTCAAAAATTTAATTTTGTGGGATAGTGTTATTTGTAAGACATGTAAAATTTAAAATGAAATGTCAATAATTATTAAAACCACAATGGGTAATAAAAATATAACTAAAAGTCATTTTTAAACCACTAAACATAGCTGCATTAATCCAATTTTTTACTTGGATAGATTCTGCGCAAAGTTTATCAAAAATATCTAAAATACACATCTCAACCAACCTTACAAGCTTAGCTTTGCCCTATTAAATACTTTTTTTTCTAGCAGATGGCTTTAAATTAGCGATTCATGAAACTAACACAAAATCAAAACTAAACCCTACAAGCCCTAGGGCCCTATTAGAAATTTTCGATATTTAAATAATGGATTTTTAGTATTTTTTGCAATTGTTGGAATAACTTTCGAATATTTGTATCTATAGTAGTCTAGGAGCTGGTGACTATTTTAATTTCATTATTTTCTCCCGGCTGTATTTTATTTATCGCCTTGTAAATTTTAAAACATCGTACACTTATATTGGAAAAAATTGAGACGCAAAAATAAACCTGTAAGTCGATTTTTTATCTTTTCAGTGGTGTAACCCAAGTTTCTATAACGTAGGTTAAAATAATTTGACAAAATAAGTCAATTTGACTTAGTAAAATAAATAATAATTGACATAAACATCAACATTGAAGTTTTAATTATCCGATTTAAATAAAACCATTAGAAGTATCACTTTTTTCCGATAGAAGTGTATCTGCAAAAAAATTATTTTCGGTTTCTTGTACTAATCAACTATGTACATGATGACTGGTAATTTATACAAACTACAATTTATTACTTTAATATAGCATAACTTATAAACTAAGTGGCGTCGTTAATTGGAGTTTGTACATGTATGTTACCAGTCATCATGTATTTAGTGCAAGGAACCAAAAATAATTTTTTTTAAGATACGATGTTTCGAAATTTACAGGGCAATATTTCTTAAAGTACATTTAAATAAAGCTATTTTCAAATCGCTAGATCCTGGATAGGGGTTTTTGGGTTTTAGAGTCTCCCAAAAAGGTGGTGAAATGAGGTAACCTTAAAATCAATTTTTAACTTACAGGGATAAACACATTACATTTATTACGTTCAGATTGGTCTATTTTCATAGTGCATGCAAAGGAGTTAAAAAAGTCTTTAAACGTTCATTTGACATAAGTATGTCAATTGGGAAAAAATATATTTTTTAGGGTACCTGGGGTTAAAAAGTCTTTAAACGTTCATTTGACATGTGTCAATTGAAAAAAAATATATATTTATAGGGTACCTCGTTTCCACAGCTTTTGGAGCTTCTAGCATGCTAGTACCCAAAGAAACCGGATCCACAACCATTTGGAAATAACTTTTTTTTTAATGTACTCTAGGGCTGATTTTACATCATAAAATATGAAAAAAAATTCCTTTTTTTCATAGCACTACAAACATATTTCAAAAATGCGCCGTAAGGAAACCAAGACCCTTTGAAGTGGCTATTATTTAATAATTTAGGAAACCTTTGAGATATAGCACCTACGTTTTGCACGTGAACCAATCTTAATAAGGCCCATTTTCGTATGGTATTTTCATGTTCTTATTTTAACCAGGGGTGTGCGAAACGGGGGGCCTTAAAATTTATTGTCCCAAACTTTTTTGTAATTTTATTTTTGGAATATGATTCCTTAGGTCAAAATACACGATTCGAGGACGAAAAATTAAATACTAAAATGTTGAAAATCGAAATTTCAATAATGCAGGGTGAATGAACATCAAAAACTTATATACAAGTACTTCTAAAAATTAACCTTAAGGGTGCTTTCTTATGGTCTCCTAAAAAGGGCCTTTACGGTTTACGGTAATTTTATTTTTGGAATATGATTCCTTAGGTCAAAATACACGATTCGAGGACGAAAAATTAAATACTAAAATGTTGAAAATCGAAATTTCAATAATGCAGGGTGAATGAACATCAAAAACTTATATACAAGTACTTCTAAAAATTAACCTTAAGGGTGCTTTCTTATGGTCTCCTAAAAAGGGCCTTTACGGTTTACAAGTTCTTAATTTTTGATAAAGAATAACTCTGCATCATTAAAATTTTGGTTTCCAACATTTTAGTATTCATTTTTTCGTCCTCGAACCGTGAAATTTCACCTTCAAATTATTTTTCTCGAAAACGGTTAATCCTACAGTATTACAACAAGAGTACATTTTTTATGTATTTTGACCTGTGGAATCATATTCCAAAAATAAAATTACAAAAAAGTTACACAGAAAAAAGTTTGGGACAAAAAACTGATAAGGCTTCCCGTTTTGCACACCCCTGGTTAAAATAAGTACATGAAAATAACATACAAAGATGTACCTTATTAATATTAGTCCACGTGCAAACCTCGTTGCTATATCTCAGAGGGTCCCTGAGTTATTAAATAAAAAACTAATTTTTCAGCCACCCACAAAGGGACTTAGCTTTCTTACGACGTATTTTAGACATCAGACTTTTTCTCAGTAGTTCCATGCATATTTGGGAAAAACCGGAAAAAATTCCACTATATTGAAATGTGCCACCCCAAGTTTTTTTAACAATGACACAAATAATACTGAAAATGTAGAACTATAATATTAAAACTTTCTTCTGGGATTAACTGTTAACGCAAACTCCAAACTAAAACCCAGTTAAAAATACTTATCATATTGGAATTATCTACCTGGTGGCTTACCCTTAGTCGCTGAGCATCTTCCAAGCTTGCAGTCGCGTGATAGCTCAAAACTTCTAGAGTTACGTTTTGCTTGGCAATCGCCACCACCGCCTTCTCGTACATGTGCGTGTTGTGGATACCCATACCACAGAAAATGGCGAAAGCTTCTACGAAATTCTCGTCGTTTTTCGTGAATGGACCGTCGTTATATTTATTTATTAGCTGGATCACACCGATTATCTGGCCATTTGAGTTTTTGATTGGCATGCAGAGGATCGATTTGTGCTTGAATGCCGATCCTTCGTCGACTTTGGGGTCGAATCGGTGGTCTTCTATCGCATCGTGAATATTTACAGTCTGAAAATGTAAAAACTAACCTTAAAACTGTGTAGAGTTTATACTTATTTGGATTATAAGCCTTTGTATCTATAATTGTTATTGAACAGATACAAGCCAATCCAGGCCCGTAACTGGGGGAGTGCTAGGGGGTGGTTAGCACCCCCTGGCTTGATTTTCAGCACCCCCTGGCAAAATAAGCTCTAAGCACCCCCACAGGGGGGCACAAGTCAAAACAGAAGCAATTATTTGTAAAAATAAGATGTTTATGAAACAAAAAAAGGGCTTTACTAAATCCAAAGTAAAAGTTCACAGAAATACACCGTGGTAATGTGGTTTCCATAATTTGGAACATATACCAACATATTTTTTTATTCTCACGTTTTTCTGTTTTTATTTTTTGTATTGCATTAAAAAAATGAAAAAAAAAAATACATTTTTTGTTAAAAAGATCTTTTTTTTTGAAAAACGAAAAAAAAAAAATAAAAAAAAAACTTATTCAATTTTTATTTATTTTTTTTATTTTCTTTTTGCAAAAAACGAAAAAATTTTGATTTTTTTCAAAAAAAACAATTTCAAAAAATATATTATAAGAATTAAAACTACACGACAAACACAGGTGTCTTGAATCAAAATAAAGTTTTTTTTTCTGGCGCCAAAAACTCTCTTCACAGATTGAAAGAGGGTTTGGACTTTTTGATTGTTTAAAGAACGTTTCCAAAATTAATAAAATTAATTAGTATTAATTATATGAAACTGCTTACTATACCAGAACTAAGACAGTTTTCAGAGGCCATCGGCTGTGCCGGCAAAGAAGCATTTCCTAAAGTCAATAATTATAATGAATCATTTTTAATGATAAAACACTTCACGTTGCAATTCTAAGGGCTGTTTTCCGATTTTGCAGCGAACCTTAGTTTTTTTCCTATATTCTTGTTATTTACGTAGTAACCAAGGATTTAAGAGCAAAATTATAATAATCTATGAGTTAAAATTTGAATGCGTTTGTCAGTACAATTAATAAAGCGATATTGTATCATATAAATGATTCAAGCAATCATATTTTTATAAATTAACTATTTAGGAAGTCGCTTAGTGCAGAAAAATTTGAAATAATCTACAAGTAAAACGCACTAAGTGCACTAAGTGACTTAGTGCCTATTGCCAGATAAAATTTTAATCAAAATCAAATTGGTGCGATTTGTATAGTGGATAACTCCCTTGGCAGTCCACCTAGAAATTAGTTCGGTTTACCTATACATAGATCATCAAAAATTAACTAGAGTGCTATTAAAATCTCATTTTTGCAAAAAAGCCGTTATAATATATATAATTTTTTATAATATTAATATGTAGCAAAATGTTAATTCTTAACGTTGTTTGTAATAAAAATATTATAAAAAACTCCTAATTGGGCCATGTTATGCAAAAAGCAACCAACCCACAATACTATATATAGTACAATTGGGCCCTTTTATGCAAAAAGTAGCCAACATATTAAAAAAAAGAGATAATGTCGTATACTGATCTAGAAATGTCCATACTACATTCCTACCCACAATATTTAAATATTGTGGGTTGGTTCCTTTTTGCATAACATGGCCCAATTAGGAGTTTTTTATAATATTTTTATTACAAACAACGTTAAGAATTAACATTTTGCTACATATTAATATTATAAAAAATAATATATATATATATACAAAATTATTACAATATTACAAAAGAGCTAAGTAAATAAATAAAACAGCGTTTTTTAGATAATTTTCTTAGCTATTTTTTCACTCATATGATTTTTTTTCTTTTACCTACTCGATTTTAAGATATTTACAAAAAACCAATTTATTGCATATGAAGGAAAAAATTGTAACATGAAATTTAAAATGATAACATTTGAAGCTATATATCTCTTAATCTATTAAAGCTATTAAGATAAACAAAATGTTGGTTTGTGTTGAATTTAACTAAGAATCTTTTATGTAATAACTATTTTTGTTGTTGGAATTGTGGTATTTGAGTTTTTTTAAAAAAACCCAAAATATGCATGCTTAAAAAATGATTGACAATAAGCTATCTTAATATGCAACTTTGTTTGAGCTATAAAACGGTAAGGGTTTGAGCTAGCGAGTTCATTAAAAAAGTGGTTTGTAGATAATTTTTTTGTCTATGTTTTATAACAGAACAGTTTTTTTCGTCGAGTTAGCCATTTTTATGAAATCCCTAGAAAACTAAATTTAGGCCCATTTAAGCCTTTTTAATCCCCATTTTCTCGAAAGGGGCTCGGGGGAGGATTTTAATATTAACAGGTTTTATTCTTCAGACAACCCTCTTTTAATCTGTGAAGAGAGTTTTTGGCGCCAGAAAAAAAATCTTTATTTTGATTCAAGACACCTGTGCACAAACGCTGAGGGTTACAGTGCGAATTAGGTCGACTTCACATAAATAAGCACGGTATACCATGCGAAAGTCGACCTTATTCGCATTGTGACCCTCAGCGATTTTGTCGTGTCGTCAAAAAAAAATAAAAAAATACATTTTTTGTTAAAAAGATCATTTTTTGAAAAACGAAAAAATTAAAAAAAAAATCCAGAAAGAAAATTAAAAAAAAAATATTATTTTTTATTTTTTTTAGGTAATTTTCTTTTTGCGAAAACGAAAAAATTTTGAAAACAAAATTTTTCAAAATTATGGTTTTTTTAAAGTTTAACCCCCCATAACTTTTTTGTTTTTGGGGGCATTACTTTCAAAATTCTTAGAATTGACATTTATAATAAAAGTAATTTTTCCTGAAAAAGTTACGTTAATCGGAATTTTCTTTTAGCTTTTTTCGATTTTTATAAAAGTTTAACCCCCATAACTTTTTTGTTTTTGGGGGGGATTACTTTCAAAATTGGTAGAATTGATCCTTATAATAAAAGTAATTTTTCCTGAATGTTACTTTAATCGTAATTTTCTTTCAGCTTTTTTAGATTTTTTTTAAGTTTAACCCCCCATAACATTTTTGTTTCTGGGGAGATTACTTTCAAAAACAATAGAAATCTTTCCCATATAGAACCTAAATATTTCTAAAAATTTGAAGTCGTTCGAATAATTCGTTCTTGAGTTATCGTGTCTACAAAAATCGTGACATCGGACAGACGGACAGACGGATACTTTCAAAGTTTCTTATTTTTTCATGAAACACATTTGTAACCAAGAATTTTTTGCTAGGACGTTTTTTGGCGACTTTGGGAAATTCGAAACTACCGTATAATATTCTAGCACAGGCGCTGTGAATAATATAATAACGAAGACTTGAGTTTTATTTATAGAAGAACTTTATTTAACTATAAAGCAAAAACAAAGGTAAAAGAATGTATTATTAACTTAGACATAAAAAATAACTTGTTTACTTTATTTGAGGTGCTTATAATCCAAAAGATACAAGTGAAAAAAATTTACTTGGAATATAAATTTTTAGAACCAAACACTAAAAAAACTTAATTTTTAGACGACCACTATTATAGTGTATAATACAATACAATACAAATTATTATATTATACAATATCTTTATTGTCAACGGCATATAATACATAAATATAGATGGCCGGAAATAAGGAGGGTATTGGGGGGGGGGGTGTGACACCCCCCCTAAAGTTTTTCCTGTTGGCAAATCATTTAAAGTCATTCAATTTTTGTGGTGAGGACATATTTTTTTAGTCTCCAAAACTTCCCGTGAAACTGTCAGGGACAAAGCTTTTTTCTGGAGGCTATTTAGGGGCGCCAAGTTTGGGGGTATTTTGGTAGAAACCATCAGGGACAAAGCGCTTTTTGTCTGGAGGGTATTTAGGGGCGCCAAGTTTGGGGGTAGTTTGGTAGAAACCGTCAGGGACAAAGCTTTTTTTCTGCGCCAAATTTTGCCGCCCTGACGAAACTTTTTCCATTCGGCAAATCTTTGATTTATTCGGTAAATTTGTTTTGTAGTGAAGCCTTTTTTTTAGTCATCAATATTTTCTTATTCGGTATTTTTTGTATTCTTATTCGGTATTTTTGCCAGTCACACCCCCCAACGAAAATGCCTATATCCGGCCCTGTGGACAGTGGTCAAAAATAATATATACACATAATATAAATACATACTTGGTACTCATTTTTTAGATTTTTTTAAAGAAAGGAGCAATTTTATACGCATGAACAGAAAGTAAAACAAAATACACCAACCCGAAAAAAAGTTTCGTTTAGCGTTGATTAATTTCTACGCGGTCCCTATTATAGGGGCGTTATAACACTTCTTTTTTTGTTACTTATACGCTGTGGCTTTTAAGTATTCCATTTTGAATACGCTCGCAATATTTGACGTTTTTAGGTTCAACGAATCAACCCCTATCAATATTTATTGAGATAAAAGGGGCTACAGGCAAAGAAACAGTTTGCGAAGTCAAATATACCACAATTCAAAAGGAATAGGTGGCGACGGCCTTTGTATTGTTAAACGAAATGGCTCTTTTGGAATAATGGCCGGCTTCAAGCATATAAAAGTTATGTAAATACATCTGAATGCTGGTTGAAAGGATCCTTTTCTAGAATATGCTACTAATAACATAAAGAAACGTCTCTATCAGGATATTTTTTAAGGATAAATCGTCCAAAAATACCTTAGAAAGATCCTTTATTATATTATTCACAGCGCCTGAGCTAGAATAATATTATACGGTAGAATTTTTAAAAATCGACCCAGACAAAAAATTCTTGGATATAAATTTGCTTCATGAAAAAATAAGCAACTCCGTCCGATGTCACGATTTTTGTGAACACGATAACTCAAGAACGAATAATCCGATCAACTTGAAATTTTCAGGAAAAATTAAGTTCTACGAGTGGAAGATCCCTATTGTTTTTGACATTAATCCCCCTAAAAACAAAAAAATTATCGAGGGTTAATTTAAAAAAAAATCTGACTTTAAACTCAGAATTCTTATTTTAAAGACAGAATTCTGTGTTTAAAGTCGAAATTTCATAAAAAAAATTGTTGTGGCCCTTTAACGCCTTCGTATTAACCCCGAGAGTGTGAGGGGGTAAATATTTTTAAATATTTTCAATATATTTTTCAAAATTGGTTTATGGGGGTTTTTGGGGTCGACAAATATTAATTTGATAATATTTTTTTTCTAATTTTACCCCCTGAGTATTCATGAATATTGGTATATTGGGGTTTCTCATAATAAAAAAAATCTTACTCCACCCCCTGAGGGACATGGGGTAGTTTTCTTGAAAATTTATATATTGGGGTTTTGGAGCTCGCTAAAACTTAACCTTATAATAAATTTTTTCTAATTTCACCCCCTGAGGGATGGGGGTAGTTTTTATGAAAATTGGTATATTTTTAAGGTTGTTGAAAAATAATCTGATCCCCTAAGAGGCGGGGGGTAGTATTCGTGAAAATTGGTATATTTTTAAGGTTGCTAAATGTGAATCTGATAATAAAAAATCCATTTTATCCGCGAAGGTGAAAAATGGGAAAGCTCTTTTACTGGGCAGTGTATTTTACTTGGCAGATTTTGCGCCGAGTCCACTATTTGTAGTTAATTAGTAATAAATTATTACTTACCTCTCCAGTAGTAGCAACGTATCCAGTAATACCAACATTAATAGGAAATCTGCTTTCAAACGGACTAGTTCTGGACACTCCTTCGTCGCCATTGAGATCATTTGCTTCGAAATCAAAAACACGGGAAAAACTTATTTTCGATCCTTGATGCACAAGCAGAACCTGGAAAGGAATAATTTTATTAAGTTTATTAAATAAATAATAATTAAATACAGTATTTTTTCATAGTTGCCTGTTGTTTACTTCAACAATTTTTACAAAAAAAAACAAACAAAACCTCTATCTAAAATTAATACATATCCCGAGTTCTACCAATATTATACGGTAGAGTAGAATTGAGTAAAAAATATCTATTTAAAAAAGTAATTATTATTAAACATTTTTTATTGTTGTAAAAATTTACTTTAATTAATTGGGGAAGGGGGTTGTAAAAAATCTTACGATATCTTACAAGGGGGCAGAAGGGGTAGGGGTCTTTACAGCGCAGTCCATTACCGCGAAACCGTTACCGCGCCACCGTTACCGCGCATGGACTTTACCGCGCATGGACTTTACAGCGCATACACTTTACCGCGAAAGCCATTACCGAGAAGTGACTTTAGCGCGAAAACCATTACCGCGCATAATTATTATAATTTTTGTTTGAAGAAAAAAAGATTAAATAAAAAATAAATAAATATTTTGCAGAAAACAATCAAACAGTTCTAACTGATAGAGCTGCTGGGTCAGGGTTTGGACTTTTCCGTCCGAACTATGCAAATGCCCCTTGCAACAAAGCAAGTCGTAATTTATGCACTTTCAATTTTTTTTGTTTTTAACAGTATTTTCTTTCCTCTAAGTGAAATGTTTATATACAGCGAGGTCTTTGCACCTGGCACTTTTCATTATTTCGATCGACATGACGATTCGTACTAAACTGATTATTAATCAGCGATTTGTACAAATCAGTCGATATAAATTTAAAAAAACACACATAAAAAACCCAAACACAGATATATGGGTACATTTCGAAAACGTTCCACCTTATCAATAAAAATCCAAACCAAAAATAACCAAACCAAACTGTCAGCAATCCCACGGAAATACCGTTACATAAAATTAAAATAATGTATAACGATTTTTTCGCTGTAAAAATCATACGCGGTAAAGACCGTTCGCGGTAATGAACTGCGCGGTAATGGTCTTCGCGGTAAAGGACATGCGCGGTAATGGTTTAACGCGGTAATGGTGAGCGCGGTAATGGACTGTTCGGTTATGGTCTTCGCGGTTGTTTTTTCGCTGTTAAGTCCGCTCCCCGGGCAGAAGGGGTCTTGGATAATTTTGCGAATGTTTTTTTTTAATAAACCCCTTTCTAAAATAGAAGTAATACATTACACATCCTGGGCTCTATAGATAACTGTAGAATTGAGTGAAAAATACCAATTAAAAAAAAAAAAGGTTGTTTAACCATTCTTTTAGTGTAGTGAAAATCGAGTTTAATTACTTGGGAATTTTCCATAATAAATTTGTATTAAAACCGGAAAATACCAAGTTCGAATTTGGCGGTTAAACTTTTAATGGAATTTCTGTGAACCATAAATTTACACTAAATTGCATTTAACTATCTTCGTAAAATAGATTGATGACTATATTATTATTGGTCCAAGAGTTTGATATCACAGCTTCACAAAAAAATAAATTTATTTATTTATTTTATTTATACTCGTTAGGGACCTACAACAACAATGTTCCGATATATCGCTTTCTATAGATTTTGGGCTGATGAATCCGAATCTCAAGGTAGAGTTTCTTCATCACATCGGTTTTGCAAAAATAAAGAGCTAAAAAAAACCAAAAATGTAAATTTTTCGTGATTTTGTCAGTGTTTTCTTGAACACCAGATCTTAAGGCTCAATTATGCGGCTAGATTCGAATTTAGCAATCAAAAATCTCTAAGAATCAGGTTGGTACCTTAATGTACCTAAACAGACATGAAAATTTAATAGCTTTTTAACCAATCAGAATAATTTAAAAAGTCCAATATAGAAAAAAAAATCGTATATACAGGGTGGCCCAAAAATACCGGACACTTTTTAAACCTTCATAACTTTTTTGCCTTTTGAGCGATCTTTACTTACTTTGAAATGAATAGACTCAAAATATGTAAGATTCGGTGGATAATTTTATTTATTTAAATTATTATCAAATTATACCGTCAAATACAAAAATCTTCGTCTTCATTTATAACGGTATACAGGTTACATACTTAATTTATTATCAAATTGTTTAATAAGAAACCTTTTTCTAAAGGGGTTATTTTAAAGCCATGGGGATTAGAGCAAAATGTACAAAATGATAACTTTTCGTCTGAATTACGTTAAATGGTCTTTCTTTAATAATTGTGTGTGTTTTTAATTTAAAATTGTAATTTATTTTTTATAATTATTTTTCAGAAAGGCTACAGATAGCGTTAAATGGATTTTTTAGCTCGAAAAAATTGATTAAGTAGGCGGTTATCTAAAAGTAATTTTGACATGTCTCAAAAAAATAGTATGTCAAATTGAAAATATCAAAAACTGCTAATCAAAAAACTAAGAAAAACGTAATAAACTGCATTGTGATGGATATATATTTTAAAGAACGTAAACAATAAAGAATGAATATATTTAAAAATAAAATTGCATAGAAAAATAAGAAATAGTTTTTGTCAAAACAAAAAAAAGTGCTTGTTAGAAATGTTAAACGAACGGATGATGGGAATTTTGTAAATCAATATGGAATTATTACTACAACGATCCAACAAAGATCCTGTACCATAATATGGTTTTATATTATTGTTAGACAATAAGACAGTGTTTCATACAATTTAATTTATTTGTAATAAAGACATTTTTCTTCTTTAAATTCTTCTTCGACAATTTTCGAATTTCCGTACGTCATGACGCGTCATTTACAATTTTTGTGTTATATAATACCCATTTTTCTTAAAATACACATCTAGAATTCAGGTTTAACATTTTTCCCCTTGGTTTTTAAAGTAAATCCACATTTTTTTAGCTTTTTGGTCATTTTGTATACTTTTTAAATTACAAGATTATTTTTTGAGAGATGTCAGATAAATAACACGCTTACTGAATCAGTTTTTTTACGTTTAAAAATCAATTATTGCAATTTATAACCTTTCGGAAAAATATGAATAAAAAATAAACTACAATTTTAAATTAAAATTTAAACATACTCATCTATTCAAGAAAGATTACTGAATATTGTGAGGTAGGAAAGTTATCATATTAAACTCCGCGCATTATCTATCTGAGTTTATGGTCATTTGTTTCTTGTTATTTGGTTGGCAGAATATATTTAGTTCCTTATGTAAGGTTTTCATATTGTTTAAAATTTATTGTCAATCAAAACATTATTTTGACATTTATAAAAAAAATCCAAATAATTTGCTTTAGCAAGAAGAAATAACAAGAAAAGTGCATAAAAAGAAAACTAAAGCATCAATCTATAAACATTTTGTTTAAATAAAGTAATATAATGCAGTGCTCTATAAATTTTTGAAGTAAACACTATAACAGAGAATTTTTTGGTTAAAATAATACTGGTCCATAATTTTATTCAGGTAATGTTAAATTTAAGTTTATAATAGCACTTTATGAATAAAAACTTACTTTTATTATAATTTTGAACAAAGTTTTACTTTTTAAACAGATTTTGTTATTATTTGTAAGCCGTAAAATGACAGTCAATTTAACCTAAATGTTAAAAATTATCAAAAGCACAATGGGCTACAAAAATATTACTAAAAGTAATTTTTAAACCACTAATCATAGCTTCCTTGATCCAATTTGTTACTCAGATAGATAATGCGCCGAGTATTTTATTGTCATCTTTTTCTAAAGTTTTTGAGAAGATTGTGTTTGGCAGAATCATTAAATATTTGGAGCTGAATGATATTTTGGTGAATGCCCAGCATGGTTTTCGTACTGGTAGATCGGTTGAGACGGCTTCTTTTGAGTTTATGATTAATTTATATTCCAAAATTGATTCAGGTTATTTTGTGATTTCTTTGCTTTTTGATTTGTCAAAAGCGTTTGACACCGTCTCGCCCGATTTTCTAATTGAGAAGATGCGTGCTATGGGTGTTCCCGAATTTTTGTTAATTTGGGTGAGATCTTACATGGAGGGTAGATCAATTATTGTAAAGGTGGGTGATTCAAAATCTGACTCACATAATATAAACTTCGGTGTGCCACAAGGTTCTATTTTGGGACCACTACTATTTATTATCTACATAAATGATCTGAAATATTTTATCGATAAAGGCATAATGATTATTTTTGCAGATGACACCACTATTACAATTCACGCAAAAGATCTGACGGAACTCAAAAATTTAATAATAACCATAATTAATGAGCTGAGTGAGTGGTGTCAGAGAAATAGACTAATTCTTAATACCGATAAGACTGTAACAATTAACAATTAATTTTTTTAACAAAAAATCTATTCCAGTAGAGTTTTGTACTGCCGGAACAATTAATACTGTCCCATCAAACCAAATTTCTAGGAACTATTATTGATGAGATATTAGGTTGGGAAGGTCACATTGACACTTTATGCAAAAAGCTAAATAGCGCCTACTTTGGCATCCTTCAGCTAAAAAGCTCTCTAAATCAGTCTGGTCTCTTAAGCGTTTATTATGCCTTAGCTTATTCGCATATTTCATTTAATATTATGTGCTGGGGATCCAGTGCTGATTTTCAGAGAGTTTTTGTATCGCAGAAGAGATTGCTACGCCTTATTTTTAATATCCCTTACCGAGATAGTTGTAGAAATGTTTTTAAGGTAAACAAAATATTGACAGTTACCTCAATCTATATATTAAAATGTGTAACTTTTACTAAGCAAAATATTTCAAAATTTGTCTCAAACAGTGACATTCATAACTTAAATACCCGTAATATAAATTGTCTTAGAGTACCAAAACATAAAACTGCAATGTTTCAGAAATCACCTTTATACAATTGTATTAAATTATTCAATGCTCTACCAGTTAATATTAAAACTATACCAAGCATAAATTCTTTTAAATCCAGGGTAAAAAATATTTTGCTAAAAAATTGTGTGTACAGTCTAGACGAGTACTTTTCATCTACTTTTAATTTTAATGTGTGATCTCATGTGCGTTTCTATTTATTTTATTTTTTAGAGTGTCATATCTTTTTACACTGTCATGTTTTTACCTTTTATATTTTTTATTACTATTTTTATTTATTTATTTTGATTATTTATTTTTATTGTTATTTATGTTTAATATTTCATGTATTGTTTTAATATTACTGCTTGGAGAAATTCATTAAAATTTTTTTTTAATTATTTTTTTTATAGCTCAAGCTATTTTTTTTTATTTTTATACATGCATATATGTGTGATTCGATATACGCATATATTTTAAATCTTTCTATCAGATAATGATATTTCTCTATTCTTCATCAAGTTGACATGTAGTTGACCTGTACTATTTAGTACTTTAATTTTTTCTATGACATATTCCAATACTTATTCTGTAAGTCAAAAGGAATGAATAAATGAATTTGAATTTGAATTTGTATATACATTTTGTTCTAATCCCCAACGCTTTAAAACAACCCCTTCGGAAAAAGCTTAATTACTGAACAATACAATAATATTTTAAGTAAATAAAATTATTTTCCAAATCCTTAATGTTTTTAGTATCTTCGTTTCAAATTTGGTATAGATCGGTCAAAAGACAGGTAAGTTATAACGGTTTAAAAAGTGTCCGTTTTTTTTGGGCCACCCTGTATATTTTTATTTGATATTACTTTTAAGGAAAACTGCTTTATTTATAATATATTTTTTATCGTCTATATTATTGTATAGACTATAATTTTCTAATTTGTAATATTAATATGGTTGGTCTATCACCATGTTAAGAATAGGTAAACAAAACAAGTCTATATATAGAATTATTAAGTATATATTGATGTATCACCCTTGGTAATGTTTTCCTGTTTTGGAATCCCTACGGAGAGACCACACAATGTGTGGAACACATCAAGTACACTGAGCACTAACGAAAATGTATGTTGAGATGAAATATCAATTTGCAGCCAATAAAGTCAACGCGAATTATAAGTAATAATTTATTGCAATTTGTTGTCGGATACAATAGAATGTGTTTCTATGTTTTTTTTCTAATAAATCTTAAAAATTACACTGGACCGAAAAGAAAAATAATTTTTGCGTTTTTTGGAGGTTTAGGTGTAAGGTCGTGAAAAATATAGTATACGCATCTCCACGCGAACCTAGTTTTCGAACATACTGTTATCATCCAAAAATTATATTAATACTTTTAGTATTAATAATATAGTCTAAGGGAACGTTTAAGTATTACGTAACGCTTCTAGGGGGGGTGGGGGTCATTTTGGACTTTTTACGTATTACGCCCATGATAATGGTATAGGAAAATAGCGATACAGAGGGGGTGGGGTCCAAAATGATCAAAATTTGAGTTACGTAATACTTGAACGTTCCCTAAGAGCCAGTGGCCGGCAGACTAACGGTATTTTGTTAAACCCTATATTTTGTTCGTTTACTCTCTCCGTACATGAAATGGGGACTCGTTAGTTCAGCCCACAGTTCTCATATGAAAGGTGTAAAATTTGACCGAGATTTACGAAATTTCGACAAAGCTGCCACTTCGATATTTTAAAATATTTATTGTTATTAAAAAAAAATTGCAGACAGCTATGGCGATTCCAATGTGATGGCAGACAGTCTCAAAGAAAAAGTAAAATTTACGGTATTTCGACAAAGCTGCCGCTTGGATATTTTAAAATACTTATTTATTGTTATTGAAAAAAAAATGGCAGACAGCTATGGCGGTTCCAAGGTCATGGCAGACACTTTTAAAAGCGGCCACTTGGATATTTTAAAATACTTATTTATTGTATGGCAGACACTTTTAAAAGTCGCAAAAAAATAAAAATTTACGGTTTAAAGTCTTATGTCGTATGTGTAACTTTTTTGTAATATTATTATTGGAACATGATTCCTCAGGCGAAAATACATAAAAAAGGTATTCTGTTGTATACTGTAGGGTTAACTGTTTTCGAGAAAAATTAATTTGAAGGTGCGATTTCACGTTTGTTTCGATGACTCAAAATTAAATTTTTTTTGGGACTTTTAAAAGTGTCTGCAATGACCTGGGCCCTGGAGACCTCTTGTATACTTTGCTATTAACAGTAGACTACTATGTGTCATTACAAAATCACTTTTATAATTTTAAATATTTTTGTTATAAAACATCCTTTGTGTATCTATAGTCCAGTCAAATAATAAATTTAAACTGAAATAAATGGACATGGGCTGGTATATTAAAGGGTAGTAGTGGATGGTAACAGAACACTCCTGTTAGTTTTTAATCGCTATCTTGAATTTTAGAGGTGTGCGATTATCTCGGTAAATACCGGGTGAATTTTAGTCCATGGACACCCCCTAAATTTAGATTGTTTTTAATCCAATCAAACCAATTTTTTACAGCTTATATTTTTCAACAATGACTACAAAATGACACAAAATTATTTTTTTGCACTTCCGGTTTCGTCGGAAACTAAGTTAAATTATTTTTTAAATGACACCCTCTTGTATATTTTTGCATTTTTATATCCAAAAAACAAATTTACAAATTGAAAAGTGTTTATGTGCAAACTTGTAGCTCTTGAAGTCCCTTCTATAAGTTTCCTATATTCTGAATTTTCATAGGTATTTTGGTACGGTTACAGAGGGTAAAACTCGCCCTCTGTAAACGTACCAAAACACTTATGAAAATTCGTTATATATGGAACTTATAAAATTTTTTAAGAGCTATAAGTTTGCTCATAACCACTTTTATCCTCCGATGAATAATATGGCTGAAAAATCGAAAAAAACAATTTCACCCTCAACATGTTTATTTTTATAACTTATTAATATATTTAAAAAAATGATCCCAATAGATGGATATTTAGCGAGATAACGACACTCACCCCTAAAATTGAAGAGAGTGGACACTAGGGTGGTCGCGAAAATTCAAATTGAATATTCGAATGCTACCTACACAAAAATTTGTTGCCCTTTATGGTAATATGAATTATCCAAAATTTGGGCAATCGAAATACGTTAAGGCACCGCACAGTGGTCCTAAAGTTTTTAAACTTACCCATTTTACGAGCTTCTTTAATTTTAAATTTATAAATTAGCAGATTTTGAAATCTTAAACTTTTATCAACTAAAATTGTTGCCTAATTTGTGACTATTGCTTATGTAAAATTTAAGGTGGATCACAAGTCGTTTAGAGTTGGCACAAGAACCTTAAACCTCAAAAAATGCATAATATTACTAGCTTTTTTTATCCATTTTCTACCCTTGTATCCACCTGGTGTAAAAATGTTAACGGGCCCTAGTCTGAAATTGTAGTCCTATACATGTATATTATATATGCAAAATTTTAGGAGAATCGGAAAAAGTTAGGAGGTCGCTCAAGAGCCGTAAATGTTTAAAAATGGACGATTTTAACTCTTTTTTTACTTTAAAATTAAAAATATATATGAGATTTTAAGATTACAAATATTTGTATTTATTTTTTTCTCTTATACTGGTTTTACTTTTTTTTAGTTTTTATTTAACCTGAATTTCTAGTTTGTTAGTTAGTTTGTTTGTTAAGCAGGACACCTTAGGTTAATGATAGAAAGCTGAAATTTAATATAGTTATTTATCTTCGAAGACAATACAATATAATAAAATAATTCACCCAACCCCCCCCCTCGTTGGGAAGGTATACCTCTTTTTCAATTCTTGCCAATATGTTTCTGTAAATTTTGTACTGATGGTTTTTGCACTCACTAGAGCTAAATTTAATATTTTAAAAAATGACCCCCACCCCCTAGGGGGTTTTATTTATTTAAAAATATATTCTATTTTTTTATACCTAATCACAAATTAGGCAACAATTTTAGTTGATAAAAGTTTAAGATTTCAAAATCTGCTAATTTATAAATTTAAAATTAAAGAAGCTCGTAAAATGGGTAAGTTTAAAAACATTAGGACTACTGTGCGGTGCCTTAACGTATTTCGATTGACTTCAAATTTTGGATAATTCATATTATAATAAAGGGCAACAAATTTTTGTGTAGGTAGCATTCGTATATTCAATTTGAATTTTCGCGACCACCCTTGTGGACACCCCTTAAGCAAATCACCCGGTGAAAAACTAACAGGAGTGTTCTGTCACATCCACTATTACCCTTTAAAATATAACCCCGTGTGCATTTATTGCAATTTCAACAAAGGACTTTTTTGATTATTTGATTGGACTACTATAGTTAGAACTTTATAACTAAGTATTTTTTTTAGCAGATTTATTAAAAGTGATTTGTTATTCTTTATAATTACTTTATAGCCAGACCTAATTTTTCCTCCTAAAAGTGAGTAATTATATCCTTCCTGAAATTAGCTATAACTTTTTTACAAAATTAATAAAGTTATTTCTTTGTTAAACTTAATTTTTCTAAAAATTTAAAACCTCTGGAAAAGTTCTGATAAAACTATGAGTATTGCGGTTAAACGGTCAAAAGTAGTGTAAAAATTGGGTTAAATATAAAAAGTTTATTTTGCAGGGTGATTTTTCACCAAAAACTGCGAAAAAAGTTTCCATGTCCTATATCTGTAAAAACAAAATTAAAAACAGCATCCATAAAAAAAGTTATTTTTTGATACAGACTTAAAAATTTTTTTGAGACAAATGCATGTGCGCTTTTTATATTTTTCATGCATCAAATTGGAAAAAAAATATTACAGGAAAATTTGATAACTGATAGTTAAAGGTTGTGAATTCATGGTTGCTTTTTCCAGGTTTTTGTCAGAAAAGGAATTTTATATAAATAGAGATCATTTTATGGTTTTTATTGTACATTTTATCTATATATTATTTTTTTAAGCTGAAATTAAAAAATCAGTATAAAAAGATTTTCCAAATATCATACATTACATTTAAGAAAGGGCTCGTACTGATAAAAATAATATCTTAATCCAAATGAATATAATTTGCCAAGTTAATGTGTACGTTAGGGAACGTACAAGGATTACGTAACGCAAATTTTGATCATTTTGGACCCCCCCTGTAACGCTATTTTCCTATACCATTAACATGGGCTTAACACTCCAAAATTACCCCCCCCCCTAGGAGCGTTACGTAATACTTGAACGTTCTCTTATAAGTTATAACTTATAACGTTAAACGTAATACGCATTTACGGTGTATATTATACCCAACAATATATTATAATTTTATTAATAAAACCTTATACAAGAGATTTAACTATTTATAAAAAAAAATTGTAGCATACTGTAAAACAACTATTGTTACATAGTGTCGATGGGATCCTATTAGATCACCAAAATTCAACTATAATTTTACGAAACGATTTCGTAGAAATAACAGACGTAGTTTAAGCCAATAAAATATTCATTTATTGTTTTATATTTTCATGGGGAACAAACCAAATTAATGGAAAATATAACCTGTATCATTATAAGAAAACAAATTGTATTATTTTAAAATAATCTAGTTTAAAATGGAATAAAATATAAAATAAATATTTTTTGGATTAAGATATTATTTTTATGTGTGTAAATTTCCAGGATTCGGCTTACTATTAAATTCACTTTATTTTCATATCAAAATACTTAATTAATCTCTCTAATATGTCTACATATATATCTTTGACAAAAACGTTTAAAATACCGCTAATTAAAATATTAATTAATAACTCTAAGGTTCAAAGGTTACTTTAGATTAAGCACCTTTTGTTAATTATAAACTTACACTTACTACACACAGAGAAAAAAAATCTAATATAAAGTATTTGTAATACTTGTGTTAGATACTTGTTGCAATTATAAAAATACCTGATATAAAAATATTTAAATAATTTTAAATTTCAATAATTTGTTTTAAGTTCAATTAGTACCTGTTTTCAATAAATTAGTATTACCGCGGGTATAAATGGTATAGAAACCGAACTTGAGCGGGTGAATTTTATTCGTTTCAGTCCTGTTTATGCACCCTTTATACCCGCACAAACCCGTCATTTTAATTATTTTAAATCAAGTTTTAAATACTCAGTATAAATATCTACTTTCATTTAAATGAGTTTTTTTTAACTCAGTACCATTTGGACTTTTTTTTATTATTTTTTACGTCATTTAACCTATTGTTCTAAGTAAGCTGGTACAATGTCGCATGAATGTTTAACCTTTATTCCTCCATTATTAAAATTTTGATAAAAACAATGTCTAAGATGGGGCAGGGTGGAGTTATGTTAATACTCACTTAAGGCTGAATTGCCATACGATATTGTACCAGCTCTAACATGCTTGCAGATATATAAACTTTGAGCCACATGATCTGACTATTAAGTACTTGTTTTTAGTAATTATTCCTCTGTGTGTAAGTGGCAAGTATATGTTTCCATGCTATTTGTCTAGGCACTGTAAATTCAGAGGGGATTTTCAAGCTGACATCTTCATTTGCGAGTGTGAAACTTAAAATAATTTAGTGAAAATATGTGTTGGGAAAACAAATCTTTGTCCTTTGTCAACCAAAGGTTATTTTGTTTAACAAGAAAACATATTAATTATTTCAGTTTATACACAGATAAAAGTAACATTTTATTATAAATGAATATTATTTAAGAGGCTTAAATTAAGCCAAGTCAATGCTAACTTTATATACCTATAGGTATATATTGGTACGCAACGAGAAACTATTTCCTACTATTTCTCTTTTCAAAATTAATGGAGAGCCCCTACCACAAGCATACGCTTGTTTCGGGCTCTCCATGACAAAGTGCTGTATATAAAATAACAATAAATATCAATAAATAAATATCAATTTTATAGTTAAGATATTATAATTTTAATACTAAAACCCAAAATATTGATTTAATTTTTTTTAACATACTGTAAAACAAGTGTTCCAACATAATTCAACTACAATTTAACGAAATATTTTTGTCGAAATAACAGAATCGTCCTTTAACACTTTGACCGCCACGCCCTAATAAAATGAATGTGTCCCACGCCACATGTTTTTTTTTACTTGAAGTCAAAAAATGTTTGCCATGACTTTTTACATGCAATAATTACTTTTATTAAAAGTCAGAGCAACAGCAAAGCTTCCGCTGGAAGAAGTGAGCCTAATTTTTGTTGTTTAGGGAAATACAATTTTCTCAGAATTGAGGTCGTGTTTTTTTTTCAAATTCACAGAAAATTGATAAACCGCCTTTTAATACTAGCAAAATTAATTAAGCTTCTAGATTATGTGGTTTCTGAGAAACGTGTACCCTTCAAGAAAGTTGTCGTTTTAACCTCTAGTACGTGAATATTGGAAAATAATTATTACCAAACACGTGCCTTCTGCTCGATTTTGACTAAGAACACTTATGTGAAATTTAGTGTCTCTAATTCAAACGTTATCATAGTCTAAGAGCTGGTGAAAATTTGCAATGAGTTATTTTCTCCCGGATGAACTTTACATACGATCGGGTGAAAAGCCAAGGGGTACAAGTGACGTGTTTAACAAAATTTTGTTAGGCATGGAAATAAGTTGTACCAAGCCTAAAAAAACGTATTCCCATGCCTAACAAAATTTCTTTAAAAATGTCACTTGTATACGCACGAATTTGTGGCTACGGGAAAAATGTTAGGAATGTATGTGCAAGTGAGAGGCCCGTTGTAGGCACACACGCCTTATAACGCTTTTGACGGAAAGAAGAGAGCGCAAATGATTCCTCCCCCTTTCGTCTGAGACTTTGTTTTATGCGGAGAACTATACCCCTTGGCTTCTCACCCCATCATATGTCTTAACTATGGTTTCGCCAGATTTAAGAGTGATTTCGAGGTATATATATATTTGCAAGAGTCCTCTAATTTTTTTATTTTAATTTATTTTATTTCTACATATGAAACAAAGTTAAATTTAAAATATTGGCCCAATCGGGCCTAAACTGTAGCCCAGGGGCCTTATTATTAATAATAATAATATTTATTTCACCATTAGGGTACATTAGTACATATAGTAAGTCAATAAGAGTAGGATTAACTGTATTATCAGTTATTTAATGATTGAAATTTGGCGAAGGCGTAAGTGAAGCGGACACTCCCTATAAATACTGGTTCGAAAGTCAGTATAAGCCAGTGGTTCCCTCTACTACTAGCCCACACAAGTCCTGGACTGGACTGTGATGCTTAATTAAGTAGAATAGTACGAGGTTAAACAAACAAACAATTATTATTTATTAATAATAGGATGATATTTAGAACAAAGTTGCAGGTGGTTTCAAGAGAGTGGGTTATTAAGGGTGGTTTTTGAATGCATTAATCAGTTCTCTTTTAGGTATAAATATATTCTTTGGTAAACATAGACGGGTGCTATTTAAAAAAAAAACTAAAGTTGGGCTTCAGAAGTATTACTACTTTCACAACAGACACATTTTAACAGAAATTAATCACCAAGCTATAGCTTTTTTAATTTGAAAATGAAACCGCACGCAAAGAAACGATTTAATTGTTTTTTTAGCGATTTGATTGTATAGCAATTTGTCATAGATAACTAGATAAGTAATAAGACACTAAAAAGAAATACTTTTTGCAATTTAAAATTAAGTATATTTTAATGATTTATTATAATTCGTAACAATCGAATAAAAAATATTGTATAATACACGGGCAAAAAGTTAAATTTCAATTTCGTAGGTCTATTACCCTCGAAAAACTTGACTATTTGGCCTTGTATTATAAATAACTATTTTTGAGATGCGATGTTTTGAAATTTAAAGGGCGATATGTCCGAGAATAAGCCCTAAGGGAGCTACGGCCTTTCGAAGATAGACATATTGAATTGGGAACAACAAATCGCCAATAAAATTTTAATGTTACACGGTGATTCTTCATTTAAGACTAAGCAAAAAAGTGTTCTTCGCCAAAACACCTAAATTTAATATTATTGAAAAAGTAACATTTTTGGTGGCACAAAATGTAACTTCCATTTGCAATTGCAATTTTTTTGAAAAAGGTTGCTCCGTCCTACAGTGTTAAACTATATGACATTTTTTATGTATTTTTACTCAAGGAATCTAAATTTTTTTAAAAAAATCTAAAAAAATACACATAAAAAGGTTTGGGGAAAAAAATGTGTTAAGCTGCACAAATTTTGTTGGTCTACGCACGCCTCTGGATATATAAATTAACATAAAACTAATTTATTTAATTAATTTAATTTATTATTACTAGTACACGTGCTAAACCCCATCACTCTAGCTCAAAGGGTACCAGAGTTATTAATTAAAAACCTTATTTTTAGTACAAATTTAAAGGGACGTAACTCTCTTAGAGTTCGTTTCGGGACCTACAGCCTGTTCCAGAACTCGCGTACAGAAATTTGAGGGTATATTAAAAACCCTCTGGAAAATATGAAAAAATTTTCAAAAAAAATCCATCTTTAATACTAATTAAAAAGGAAGCTATTTAATCTGACCAATCCTGTTGCTGATGTTAAATTACCTACAAATGAGTTTTTCCCTACTTATTAGTAACTATGGTTGCATTTTAATTGTTGACGCGTGCATTGTTTGATACTTTCAACTTTAGAATCTTTTTAGGTTATTATATATTGACAAAACCGACAGAAGCTGTCAAATATTCTATTTTTATAGGGTCACTCCATCCGGCGGTGGTTTTTTGACATTAATAAATATTTATGTCACATTAATCACCATGTCAACCTACAGAATATGTACCTGCAATAATTAAATTCCATAGCTACAAATTCAATTTATAAAGGTAATTTAACATCAGCAACAGTATTGGTCCACTTAAAGCGTTCTTATTTTTGAATTGAACGAAAATAGATTTTTTTTTACATTTTTTTCATATTTTCCAGAGGGTTTTTAATATACCCTCAAATTTCTGTACGCGAGTTCTGGAACAGGCTGTATGTTCCTATCCTGTTTTTTTAAGTTTTGAGATATAGAATCATCCCTTTTATTTAATGCCAAAAGACTATCATAGCTAAAAAAATCGCACATCCCGAAGAAAAGTGTAACACCTAAAAATTCTAAAAAGTTAATATTATTAACTTGTAAACGGCAATTCCGAACCCAATTTTAGTAAATGTATTAATTAATACATTACATTGAGAGTTAACTCACAATATTCTAAAATATAAGGTTCGGAATTCCTATTTACAAGCTGATTATTTTTTTTTCAATTTGTATTGTCTATTTTAATTTTAAAACAGTTAGAAGTGTTAGAATTTAAAATTTCATAAAAATGCAAGGAGGCTCTATCGCAGGATAATTTTTTTTACAATTTTAACGTTAAAGTTTAAAGTTTTGTTCTAATTCAGAACCTTCCGCTTACACATGTTAGGGCCCCTGTAGCTCGCAGGTCCCGTATCATTGATATTTCATGTCACTAATTCAAACGTTATTAGTTTGAAACCCGGGATACCCGTATTCCCATGTCTTAGATCTATTATAAGATATGTGTTTGTAAATACGGATATATTCGTTTATATACAGGGTATTTTAGCAATAGAGGAAATTCGCGCCGATTCAGGCAATTCTGAGGGCTCGGGTCACGGAGTTGGCTGAATATTTTTTTTTTGTGTAGCCCACCGATGTTAGAGAAAAGCCACGGGATTTTTTTTCAAAAACCCCCCGTTTCGAAAATATGATTTTTTATTTATTTTTTATTTTTAAAATTCTTGAAAATTGATATTAACGTGCAATAACAAATATTTTACCAAGAGAACTGCGGTTTTTGCCATTAAAAAAATCATATATTCTATCAAATTTTATCAAATTAGTTTGGACAGTTTTTTGTTTTTTTTTTCAAGATGGCGGCAAAAAATTTTAAAGCCATTTTTCTCAAAAACTCCATTTTTTATTAAACTAAAAAAAAAACTGTCAAAACTATATTGATAAAATTTGATAGAAAAAAATATGATTTTTATAATGGCGAAAACTGCAGTTCTCCAGGTTAAATAGTTTTTGAGTTATTACACGTCAATTTCACATTTTGAAGAATTTTAAAAATTTTGAAACAAAAATTTAAAAATCATATTTTCGTAATGGGGGGTTTTTGAAAAAAATACGGTGGAGGTTTTTCTCTAACATCGGTGGGCTACACATAAAAAATAATTAGCCAAATCCGTGACTCAAACCCTCAGCCCTGCCTGAATCGGCTCGGATATCATCAATAGATAAGATGTTAAAACGCCATTTCTAAAGTTCTAGCAATATTCTAAGGATATAAGATCAAAGTAAAAAGAAGTAATATCCCATGAAAAAGTTATTATAATTATTTATACAGTAAAAATTAATAACACTTGGTTAATTCCAATTTAAAAAGTTATATTATAAATACTTTCCAGGCTGGAGTTCAAAGCTTTAAAGAAATTCGTTTGATAAGAAACTTTTTCTAAATAATTATGGGTACCTATATAAATTCACTTTCTTTCATGAAATGTTGAATTTTTAGTATAAAATTAATATTCATTGTGAAGTTTCCTTACAAACGTATTTTTTATTTTAACGAGATTATTCTTTGTAATTTTTAAATATGTGGATTTTTCTTTAAATAGGCATAATTTCTATCAAAGAAGTGGAAAAATGATGAAAATTTTATGAAGTTCAAGAGTGTTATAACTTGTTAATTATAATTAGGGTCGACATGAGCTTTATTTGTGTTTATACAGTGATAATAATACGGTCTCATCGCATATTTCGTTAAGGTGTTTATCAAAAACGAACTTCTCCTGTTTACAGGCTTAACAAGCGGAGCGAGTACGGCCACAACAATGAGCTAGGGTCCGTTTTTTCAAGCAAGATAGTAAATTAAAAATCGCACAGTGAATATTTTCATAACAGATTCGAATATTGGATGTGCGAATATACTGCGTAGTTTATTTTATAAAACATAACTATATTCTATATACAAACATATACTATTCAAACCTGTTGTAAAACTATTTACTGTGCGATTTTTAATTTACTTTCTTGCTTGAAAAAAACAGATCATAGAATAAAAGTATGCTTTTAAATCAACAGACATTGCAAAAAAATATAAATGTGACCACGTTGTAGTACAAAAGAAAACAGCTTATGAACAAGAATTCAAAAGGCAAGAAAGAAACTAGCGCTAAAAAAATTGTTTATATGCCTATGCGGCATCAGCGATGATTACTAGTATACTGATTACCAGTATACTGATTACTGATTACCAGTATACTGGTACTGCATTTTTTTATATTAAATCATTATCTTACTATGGTCTGTTTTTTTCAAGCAAGATAGCAAATTAAAAATCGCACAGTAAATATTTTTACAACAGGTTTGAATAGTATATACAGGGTGTATCAGAACTCACGTTAAAAAAATTACATGTGCGCTCATACAGCGAAGAAAAAAATTGAGCAAAATTTGAGTGGGGGGTGTATGTATGAAATTTTGAGATAAGAACGTTTCGTTTTTACCAATCCCAGAAGCTGTTACAATTACCTATAAAATTGGGTAAATCGCCCAATTGGTTTCTATGGAAACATACCAGTACTAAAGGTATCCATTTTGAATGTTTAATGACAGTTTTGTCAATTTGTCAAAAATATTTTTTAAGATACAAACTGTTATATTACTGGAAGATTATGGATTTTTAAACTTTATTGTAGTGAATTAGTAAATTTGTTTATTGTTTTTTCTTTGTTATAATCCTACTTTAAACTTTAGGTCCTAATTAAGGATGAATAATTGAAATTTCTACATGTGCACATAAACTGGAATGAAAAATCTACCATTTAGAATATATATATCGATGAACAAATGTTTAAAATGACGATACGATACGATTAAAAAAGTAGAAAACCAATATACCAAATAATAGTTTATCAAGTTTTTTTAGGTATCGTCTATAATAATATAAATAAACATATTTAGTAATTAAATCAATATTGCATTGTATTGTAAGTAAATCATTAAAGAAACGTGTTGTTTAATAGTTTATTTGGTTACAAATATTAAAAAATGGTCAAACATGTATCTGTAATTTAAGTATGAAACTAATAAATAAACTAATAATAAACTAATAAACTTTAAAAAAAATCACACACTTTATACAAAATTAAAGTTTGAGGTCGATCATCATATTGATTTAAAAAAAAACTAAGATGAGGCTGAGATAATTGATTCAGTTCCGGGAGCTAATCACTCGATTAGGTAAGAAACACTGGTAAAACAAATTTTCACGTGAAAGTATGACCACGTCCAAATTACGAGTAAAAAGTTCTTTTAAATCCACTGAAAAGTCACTGTCTAAAATACGGTAAATAAGTTATAGATAAGATCCTCACATCTTCTGCTTTCGGAGACACGGGATAAAGCAAGCTGAAAGAGTCTTTGATCATATCCAAGGTGTCTTAAAGAAGAAACTGTCCTTGTAGCTAGATGCTGCACATTCTCAATTAGTTGAATTTGTTTAATGAAATAAGGATTCTACACTCTAATAGTTAAATGGTATTCTTCTTTCATCACCATCATATTTTAAAAGGATTTTTTTCTTTTTATGTAAGCCCAATTTTAATTTTTTACTCTTTTAAGTAAAGATTAAAGGGGGTTTAAACTATTTTCTTAAATAATATACCATTTCAGTGTATGTGCGATGTAAAACTTTCAACAGTTCTAAATTGTGACCTAAAATTTAAAGTAAGATTATAACAAAGAAAAAACACTTAACAAATTATTACAATAAAGTTAAAAAATCCATAATCTTCTGGTAATATAACAGTTTACATCTTAAAATAATATTTTTGACAAATTTTCAATTTTCAGTTTTCAGGAGTAAAATAAGAATATTTCGTAACGCTTGAAGCAAAAATACGTGAACCTAGTTTTTAGTGCACTCGATTTTCACTGAAATGGTTTGCATCGAGGTGTGTATACTATTTTTCCTACACCTAAACATCAAAAAAACGCAAAAATTATCTTAAAATTAGTTTGTGAATTTGAGGTTATGTGTTCGAATTTTACTAATTTTCTGACAGCAGATATGTAAAATCATAGGCAACGGATGGAAAATACGCACTAACTACTAACTAGGTCGTAGGAAATTACGCACCGAGTACGCGTACCTAGTGTTTAGTGCACGAGAGTGCTTTTTTTCACAAGGCGTAGCCGAGTAAAAAAAGCACTCGATGTGCAGTGAAATGGTTTGCGTCGAGGTGCGTATACTATTTTTCCTACGACCTAACACCTAAACATCCAAAGAACACAAAAATTATGTTAAAATTAGTTTGTCAATTCAAAGTTATGTGTTTGAAATTTACTAATTTTCTGACAACAGATATGTAAAATCAGCTGATTGTCACTTCCCAACCGTTGTCATAGGCAACGGGTGGGAAATAGGCACTAGATACCAACTAGGTCGTAGGAAAACTATATTTTGTTTTCTTACCTGTACTCTTTGACACTGAATCAGACTTTGCGTATGGGTTAATATTCTGAAGACAACATGTTCGATGGTGCTTTGCTCCTCGAATATCATCCGCGCCAAGTCAAGGATCACTTGATTTCTCTTCACCTCCAACTGGGACTTCTCATAAAGATGCGCATTCCTCAGGCCGATGCCGCAGAATTGCAGATAACTAGAAAATACTTCTTCGTCGGTTTTTGTAAACGGTTGGTCCCCAAGTTTGTTTATAACCTGGGAAAAAGTATATTGTTAAATTATATCAATACCTAGGTATCTTCTAATCTGTTGTACATTAAAACTAGGTAAAAAACTGGCCATGTACTCTCCGGTGATGTACTTTTTACTTAGGTCTGTTGCACCGACGTTGTCAGCGCGAAAAAAATAATTGATTGTATCCAAAGCATAACAATTTGTCATTGACAAAATCAAAAATTTTAGGTTAGCTTGACTTACGTTGACAAGCAGATTGTCAACGCTGAGATGCTACCAGCAGCCTCCTACAATTATTTTACGTTATGTAACTTTTTTTTAGATGCCAGTAGACTGTAAATATTTGTAGGTAAATAAACTTTACTGTCCCCTTTGTATACAAAGTTTATAATAAAAACAAGTTAAATATGTTTAGTCTAAAACTTTTAGAAAGTACATTAACCCTCTTTTGGGATTTATATAGTTTACGCAAAATTAGTTGTTGTACATGAAAGATGCTTGTTAATAAACCAATTAATATTCGCAAATACTGATCTCAAAATACATCAGATGTTGAAATGTCTGTTTATACTTAAATATACTTAAAATATTGTCTTACATGTTTACTATTTTGTACCAACAAAGCTTTGCAAAGCTTAAAGGCGTTATTAAAACAACATTACTTTAAACTCAGTATTTCTGTTTATAACGAGGGTTAATCCGCAGAGTAATTCAGGTGTACACATTGGAGGTAATCTGGAGGAAATATTTGAAGGTTACGAGGTAATCTGAAGGAAATCAAGTAATCTTTGGAGGTAATCTGGAGGAAATCTTTGGAGATTTCCTCCTAAAGGTGTTAAAAATTTTGTCAACGGTTTACCCCTCGGTTTATAATAAAAAAAATCTATTTTTTTTATCTGATAAATTTAAATTTTGATCAGTTTTTGATCAATTATTTTAACATATAAATTTTAAAATTTTAATTTATTTCTTTTTAATTTAAATATATATTTTTTTAATATGGAACAATATTAAGCGAGATATCCGTAGTTAAAATGGATGAATTATAAATAATTTTCCAATTACAATTTAAACTCAGGGCCAAAAATTAGTCGAATTCAGAAAATATTTGGTTTCATGCAATTTTTCGCACACTAGGCGCTGATTTCTTGATTCCTTCCCCAGAACCGCCCCTAGTTATAGTAACTTTATATTTACTTACTTGTGCTACTCCAATGACATCTCCATTCGTGTCCTTAATTGGCATGCAAAGGAGGTTTTTCGTCCTGTATCCCGTCAAAGCATCTATATCATGGTTAAATCTCCTATCCTGGAACAAAATAAAAATATATTAAATATTTTAAGTATCGGTATAAAGATACAAAAATTGTCAACAAAAATAAAAATGTGATGTGATGTATAGTTTTAATGGATTATTTTTAAAATAGGTAATAGGTAATAGTAAAATTACTTTTTTTTGTAAAGTTAAGGGAAATAAATGAGTTTTAACTTAGTCACCTTAAAAAAATAAAATTTAAAATTTCAAGCATGTGTTGCTCTAACAACTTTTTTTCATATTATGATATTTTCATGTCAACATATTGCAATATAAAGACTCCACAACATTGTTTTTTTATGAAAATCAAGGATTGATATTTGTGCAGTTGAGAAAACACATGAATTTATTTTTGAAACGTGTTTATTGAAAACTGATAATACTTAAATAAGTTTATTCCCTTTATAGAAGAAACTGTAATTTTCTCTATGTTTATTTCTTCAGAAAAGGCTATTCTCAGTTTTTTTTTCAAAACTAATTAGTTACACTTATTTATAGCCGATATCATGTAACTTGAAGTAACAACCCACCCAAGTTTATTGAGTAAAGTATGTTCTTGACTCTTCGAAGTTTAGCTGGAGAATTTATTTTTTAACGGCCATACTCGAATAGTATATTAAAGTACTAGTTTTCGTAACATACGCACTAGTCCTTCTAAACTTCTACTCGTGCGCTAAAAACGTGTTATGAAACGTGCGCTTTATACAATTTTTTCTATTTTGCTCTAAAATTAAAAAAAAAACTTACATTTAAATTGATGACTGATTTAGGGATTTTTGTTTTGGATTAGCATTACAGTTTACACCATTTTTAAAATTCTAAGAACAAATGATATTTTGATATATTTTATAGTCATCTCTTCTCTTTTTTACTGCAATTAACCAAGCCACAATTTGAACATGGTAAAAATAACCTAAACACAAAATTTTGTAGAAAATTCAACTTTAAAGCGACATTGACATTTGCACGGAAAAAGTCAAGCGATAGGCCAGGTCTGTTGCCAACCCAAAAGAACAAAAAGTACAGACCTCTTATGGGCCGATAAGAACACGCAAAATGCGTGTGATTATGAGCTTATAAGAGTCGCATAATAGAAAAAGTATATTCCGGTACTCATTTTTTTAGAGAAATGAGTATAACCTTTAGAAGATTTAGAAATGCTTTATATTTTTAATTTTAACGCGCTCTATTCTTTCCGTCAAAAGCGTTATAAGGCGTGCGTGCCTACAACGGGTCTCTCACTTGCACACACATTCCTAACATATTTCCCGTAGCCACAGATCCGTGCGTCAAAGTATATTTGAAACTGTTTTTCTATTAATAAATGGAAAGAGATAACAGCAAAAAAAAACAAAAAATAATAATAAATATCATAAAGAGAGAACATAAAAACATGCAGAATGTCCGTTACTCCACCTGTCCCTCTCAAAAAACAAATCTTTGGCAATATTACAAAAGAACATTTTCTTCTTTAAAACATATACTTTTCACTGCAAAAGGTATACTAGAGATTGAGAAGCATTTTTTAATTTTATGGCTTGTTATATTTTCTCTTAAGCTAATTAATTTTCTCAAGTGCCAAAATTTCATGATAAATGATAATTACAAAATCGATTAACATTGTAAATAGACTGCCTAAGAGAACACAACTTTAAACGAGCCGTGAAAATACCTACAGGGTCAAGAAAATAAGAAAATAGGAAAATCTATAACATACTACAGGGTGTCTCAAAACTGACAAGGTTTTTAAAAAAGGGAAACTATTCAACGTTTGTAAATGTAAAGAAAATTTATAAATAAATCCTTGATTTTTTTTTTAGGTACATATAGAAATATTTTAAAAATTTGACAAGGGCTGTGATAAGTACCTAAATAGTTTTAAATAGTGGACAAAAACTATAATTAGGCTAAAAAAACTCTTAATACCTATATTTTAAAAAATATCTAGTTTATTTGAATAAATCATATTGTTTTCCTGATTCGATTGGTTCATGAAAAATACTAGGAGCATTAAACTTGCCAAATTCCTTTTTCTAAAGTTTTAAAATTGACCAATGGACTATTTAGATTAGATAAAGAAAGAAGTTCTACAGAAAGAGATAAAAGAATAATTATTATTGTTTTAAAATAAAATTATGCATATTTAAGGTAAAAATAACATTTTAGATTATATTTTAAATTACATGAAGGTAAGATATTTTTTTTTTTTTTAAGTAAAAAACTATTTTTTAAAATTTTTATAACACAGCTATGTGTACAGTAGGTCTAAAGTTTCCTAGGGAACGTACGACCTACTCCCTAATTTCACAGTCATTGATAATACCCCGTTGTGTATGAAGATTTTGTACTTGTTTTTGTGTTTAATTAGCTGTTTTATGTATTCTTTAATAATTTTGCATATAATGCACATTTTTTGTTGCACTGTGATAAAATCCAAATATAATATTTTTAGGGAATTATCTTTTTGGGTTAGTATTGAAGACCTAAATTTATGTTGCCTAACGTATTGGACTGCTATCCATTCCAAATGTTATCCCATCAAGGACTGGTCCATGAATTTATTGTATAATATATGAAATATTTATTATTAGTCTAAGTTGTTTTTACTAAAAAAAAAATCCCTACTAGACGAGATTATTAGTACAATGCATGAACGTAGAAAATGTAAACAATTTACTCGCCAGAAAATAAAAACAATAATTTCTGCATTTTAAAATACTCCTTACAGAAAGCTGTAAATCTGTATGAATATTTAGACGGTAGTCCCTGATGGGGTAAAACCGGAGATAAACCGCTGGGGAATTCAGGTGTACAAATTGGAGGAAATCTTGGAGGTAATCTTTTGAGGAAACCCGAGGAAATCTGATCTTTACCCAACTTGGGACCTTCTTTGAGTAATTTTCAAGATTTTTCGAGGTAATCTTGAAGAAAGTCGAGGAGATCTTAAGGAATTACCTCCTAGAAGAAATTCAGGTGTACATTTTTTTTCGTTTACGAGGTTTACCCTTCGCGTTAAAATTACCTAAACTTGCTTTAAGAATTAGGACATAATTATTGGGTTATAAGTAAAAACTAGATGAAACGTTGCAAGCACCCTGTCAAAACATCGGCACTATTGTACACTAGAGCCATCTAGTTTGCAAATTTCAAACTAGGTGTTTTGTTTGATTTTAAATTCTGTATCTTTAAAACATTATATTCTAGCAAAAACTGTATATAACATTTTTTATAGGGCTTAAAAAAAAATTTTATTTAAAATATAATTTTTTGAAATCGGGTTATAAATATGTGAGATATGCTAAAAAACCTTTTACTGCTTTAAACGCCAATATCTCAAAAACAATGCGTTTTAGGAAAACGTTGTTTATAACATTTTTTGACCAATTTAAAATTATCTTTTATATAAGAGCTAAATTAATTAAATACAATAATAATTGCCTTAATTATAAACAAAAAAAAACGCTAAAAATAGTTTTACCCTATTTTTACGCCCTTACCCCCAATCGTTTACCCCCAAATACGAATCAGCTCTTCGGAATACGATAAGAAACAATATGCAAAAAACCGCAAGTCCATATCTCATGTAGAAATGGAGTTAGAGAGTTTACACCCAGATAGACAGACAGACAGACAGACAGACGCAATTTTTTTTACTGATTTCGACTCAGAATGGTCTAAAACGTCGAGAAATGTGAAAAAAACGTGGTAAAAGATTTTGACTTTTCGGCGAATTTCAATACATCGGCACTCTTAGTAGCACTAAGTGCCGATGTAAATATTGACTAATAAATATATGTTTGGATTTTACTATAAATATAGAATAAAATTTAATATTTCTAGCTTTCGATTGCTCTCTACTATTTATTTACTAATAACTATTTTATATTTCACTTCTGATTATCTTTTTATATGCCATAAAATTACAGGAATTTAAATTAAAATTTAACAATTAAAATAACTTTTATGATTATCCTTGAGCAAGAAATTTTAATTTAACCCTTTATCGCGCGATGTTTTCTAAACATTTTCTATTTAGCACAGGTGTTCCTAAGATTAAACAAAAATTAATTTGGAGTTGGAAGGTAAAACAAAAAAGCTTTGGTTTTTTTCAATTAAACTTTAAAAATACGCATTTTAACCTCTTGAGGGATGATTTTTTCGGGACTTTTTAAAAAACTGTCAGCAGATTTACTTTGTCCAATCTGTGCTTTTTAATGAAGATTATGGTGTTAGCACTAATCAGTGCTGAAAGAATTTTTCGCAGCGTATATACGCGTATCAAGGAAAAGGGACTATTGTTAAAACATGAAACTTGTTGCAACTTGAGTCGTTTTCCTTCTGACTGGAAATAAACATTTATGTAAATCCGGTCGTTTCCAGTCCCGAAAATGTTAAGTTAATTTAGTAGCAAAAATTAAAAATTAATTAATTGAAAAACTACATTTTTAAAATGTAGAAAAATATATTTGTAATAATATACTATTTTACTATTCCCTACAACTAGTTTTGTTTTGATTAACAGAGTCGTCCAAACCGAAGTGACTGATCGATTTCGTGCTTGTTAGCACTCTTCAGAGCCACATATCAGTATCATTTATCCAGTCTCTGCTTTTGGCAGCAGATGTCGCTAACTGTTATTGCTGTTCCTTACAATTATTTTTCTACTCCATATAGCATATGGAAAAGATTTGATTTTCACAGTTGTCCTTATACTGATATGTGGCTCTGAAGAGTGCTAACAAGCACGAAATCGATCAGTCACTTCGGTTTGGACGACTGTGTTAATCAAAACAAAAGTAGTTGTAGGGAATAGTAAAATAGTGTATTATTACAAAAATTAAAAATGCTTTTAATTGTAAAAAAAGTAAACAACTGAATATGTGTGAATCTTGGTCATAAAATGTCGCTTGTGATTGCAGATAAAGCAAATGTCAACAGCTATGCCCACTGAGCGTTAATGAATTTGGTGAATTTTTTAACATATCGTCGCATTTCATACAAAGGGACGTATCTCAAAAATTTGAATTTTACAGGAAAAACATTTTAAAATTGTTATTACTAAATTTCAGTTAAGTTTACCAGTTTTTCAAAAAATTAAAAATATTTATGATACGCCCCTTTGTATCCAAGGCGACGATATGTGCCATTAGGATGTACCTTATATTTCTTTATTATTTTAAAATTTTCATTTAGGTGTAACTAGAAAATTATGAAAATATGAGAGTGATCAGACTTCTCCGAGTGTCCTAATTGGGCCCCTAAATTCGGAAAATTACACATAAATTGTAAAAAATCGTCGAAAATTGTTGGTAATTTTTGTATGTGACAAATTTAAAGGTCTTGGAATCTTATTTTTTTATTTTTAGCATACAAAATTATGTGCCAAATATATGTATGCTTATGAGCTCAAAAGGAAAAAAACAAGATTTCAAGCCCTTTAAAATTTTCACTTACAAAAATTACCGACAATTTTCAAAGATATTTTACGATTTATGGGTAATTTTGACGAATTTTAGGATCCTAATTAGGAACCATAGATTAGTTTGATCACTCATATTTTTACACCTAAATGAAAATTTTAAGATAATAAAAGAATATAAGGTCACCCTAATGTGCCATGACCCTCAAGAGGTTGAATTTACTACCAGTTAGCGCTTAAGGGTTAAATTATAAAATTAAATAAAAAGTTTGTTGGTACGCTTGGTAAAGTACACTTTAAGTATAATTAAAAAAATATTAAAGTACTTACAAAAATATGAGAAGATATAAGCCTGGATTTCATAAATATTCTCATTATGGTATTCAAAATTTTACGTTGTTAATTTTATAACAGCATACATTTTCTTTGTTTTTCAATTTTAAATTACGCTAGCTTTTGTGGCCTTTCAGGTTGCTTTTGTTTACTTTGACTATACGATTAATTATGATTACAACCAAAGCATTTTTTAAAGAGCTTTAATTGTATAAAGACCGCTTTAAAAGCGTTGGTTGTCCTATTAGTGGAGTCATATTTATATATAACTGGAAAACTTTATGAATAAAATCTGTTAATATTAGAGTTGGGTTATACGAGACCAAAAAAAAAAACTTTTTCGGATTCACCAGGCAACAAATTTAAATCGTAGGCTAGGTTGTGGGGATTGCGTAAGTGCCATCTTTTTGAAAATCGGGGGGCGCCGAGCAAAATAGTGAGGCCTTGGTTTTAATTATATGCTTTTCGTTATCACTTATAATTTGGGTATTTTTTAAGAGAGATTCATTAACTTCTTGTATTTTCTCAAGCTTTGGAGTTCTACAGTTATAATGCAATGCTCAAAATCCAGTGTCGGACTAAGGGGGGGGGGCGACCAGGGGCTGTAACAACTCGAAAAGCAGACCATTTTTCACATTTTTTTCCTGTTTTCTTAGTATTTTACCATGGTAAAAAATGTATTTTGGTGTCAAATTTCTACAATTACTTTATTATTGGCTTTTGACTGAACTTGAGAAAAACTGAAGGCATAAAATGCTTTATAATAAAACACAAATAATTCTTTTTCTAACGTAAAAAAAAATAATTTTAAAAAATCGAAAAAAACTGAACTTTTTCGGATTCATCTTGGCATTCTCTTAAATTGTGCATTAAGAATCCTGAAACACAAAAATTATATATTTTTTTAATAAATGCCTTTCAGGGGGCGTCAGGCATAAAAATGGCGGCGCTTTGATGTTTAAATTGCAATTTTCTCGAAAACCGTACGGTGTTACATAAATTGTACCTTCTTTATGTATTTTTAAGTAAGGAAGCATATTATATTGAAAAAATGTCACAAAAGCTAGCTAAAAATAAAAAAGTTTGGAAAAAAAAAGAGGCAAAGCCCCCCCATTTTGCACGCCTCTGGTTAAAGTTACCAAGTAAGGGCATGTACAAACATCCTATGTAATTTTGATTTGGTAACTTTAACCAGAGGCGTACAAAATTGGGGAGCTTTGCCTCTTTGTTATTAGCTTTTTTGATTTTTTTTCAAAATATGTTTCCTTGCTTAAAAATACAGTATCAAAAATATAAACTAAAAAATGCGAGAATAAAAAATTTAATGCTGCAGGATGATTCTACATCAAAAACTATAACATCAAGCTTTTATTCACAAATGCCCACAAATATAAGTGAGCTTAAGGAAGCTTCTATAAAAAAAATTAAAAACCCTTAAAGTATGACACCCGCTTTACTGTTTATTTTTATATTATATATATAAAAAAAGCTTATTTGAATAGTTTTTCACTGGCATATCAGGGTATTTTAATGAGTTTTTAATGCAAAAGAATAATGAAAATGTTAGGTGCACCTACAAAATATCCAAAAACAGACGTTCTTCGGTATTACTCAAAATTTCTTCCATCGATTTTTTTAATTTTTAGTTTTTTTTGCACGTATTCGATCCCTTAACAATAACTGACATCAATTTTGGATGGAGGTGAAAATTTGAAAAAAAACATGTTTTGGATCCAACCCGCCGTGAACGAAAACAACATTTCTATGTTTATAAAATAGAATAGATTTTTTTTAACATCCATTAACTCTTTTTTTTTTCGCACTAATATATCTTATCCAAAAACTTAGATACTAAATAGATTTAGGTGTAAATTGTTCATTTTAAAAATAAGGACTATTTAAATAGGTCATAAAAATTTTATATCATTCATATATGACTACTCGGAAGCCATTAAATATTTTTTATGTATTATATTACAAAGACCATTACAGTTATAACTGTTTGCAATTAATATTAAATATGATTTTTATGTTTCAGATAATAAAATAAAATTATAAGGCTTTCCCGCTTACCCCCTCTCAATATTCTGCATATTTTTAGCTCTAATAGATTTTTAACCACTGATACAATTGTATAATTAACCCCTCATAATTGGGGAATTACTTTAAAAAATAAACTTCCCCTCATAGAAACTGTTTCCTAAAAATTTCAAGTCGTTCAGATTATTCGTTGTTGAGTTATCGTGTTAACAAAAATCGTGACATCGGACGGACGGACGGATGGACAAAAATAAAGTTTCCCGGACAGACCGACAGGGTTATTCCAGCAAATCGTGACTTGACTGGCTTTAAATAAAATACAGATATTTTTTTTACTACTGCTTTCCCATTTTTAAAATTTTCAGAATTTTGGGAAAACCATGTATTCGTGCAAAAATTTTCAATTTTTTACTTTCTCATAAAAAAAAAGTATTGTGATAGAAAAAAAAAGTATTTTTTTTTTGCTTAAATCACCCTGAGGGGCGGGGGGGTAATTTTCTTCAAAATTTACATAATGGAGTTTTTGAGGTCGCTAAAACTAAATCTTAAAATAAAATTTTTCTATTTTGGTATATTGAGTTTTTTAAGATTACCTGAGAGTAAATCTGATAATAAAAAATCCATTTCACGCGCCGAGATTAAAAATGGGAATAGTTATATATGGTACTAGTGGGTAAAGTAAGATATTGCCCATGAGAAAATTAACCTGGGCGTCAGCCAAGCAGGTTAATTTTCGAGAGGGCAATATCGGTTTACCCATGAGTGCCATACAAGGTTTTATCCAATAAATAGCTTAGAAATTCATATTTTTATTAAAAATTTTAATGACATTTACAAGAAAATAATTTGACAAGTGACAGTTGAGTGAGTAAAATAAATAATTATCCACTCAATAAAGTAAAAGCCACGCGGGGGTTATTATTGAGTTTATCTATTTAAAATAAAGGTGGTAATTGTCTCATTATCTGTAAATATTGGATAAAGGTCTTTTACTGGGCAATGTATTTTTTTCTCAAAATTACTTAAATAATATATATAATATATTTTATTCATAAAAGGTTGGACCTGATCCAAAGACAAGGCAGTTAATATCAGCTTTAATTGCGAAAACGTTCTTCCGTCAGTCGTTTTTGTATATCAGTTTATGTGTTCTGTTTTATTTTCATTAACCCATTAACAGTGATTGATCTCTACAGAGGCAAAAAAAGTTCGTGCCATTAATGTGTATGACCGCTAAAGCAGCATCTAAAATTATCAGTTTACCATTAGTGTATTTTCCATGATTTTGTAACACCACGAGGTTTTTGGGGTCGCTGATTACGAATCTGGTGCTCGTTTTCCAAAATTCAAAATGGCGGATCCAGTATGACGGATTATATATTTTAAAGTTTCTCGGAGAATTTAATTCGCCATATTGTATCCGCTATTTTGAATTTTGAAAAACTGGCACCAGATTAGTAACCAGCGACCCCAAAAACCCTTGAGTACCAAGTTTCAAGCAAATCCGAGCAACTTTAAAAAATCTAATCCGACATATTGGATCAGCCAATTTGAATTTTGGAAAACTGCCACTAGATTCGTAATCAGCAGCAACAAAAACCGTCGAGTAAAAAGTTTCAAGCAAATCCAAGCAACTTTAAAAAATCTAATCTGCCATATTGGATCCACCATTTTAAACGCTAACTTTTTAATTGTGACCTCGGATTTAGATTCAGCCACCCAAAAACATACAATATGATAATATCATGTTTTTTCAAAAAAAAAAATATATTTTTTTCAGCACATTTTTGGCACGAAAACTTTATTTTCACTGCACTGTGAAGGGGTTAACGACCTAAATAGATAATATACTAGGTTTTGCCTTTTTAATATAAATTTAAATAAATAAAATTTAATTCAATTTATTTTAAAGCATTAAGTAGAGATTTTAGAGTACCTCTTTTTAGCATAATTTTTGGAATTCCCACCCAAACGAACCGTATACAGAACCTGGCAATTTGGAAATAGCTTAATAAAAATGTAGTTTAATAAATATGTTAAATTCAACCGGGAGAAAATAACCTGTCAAAAATGTTTACCAGCTCCCAGGCTAAATCCAGTATGGACCTTTTGTGAAATGAGAACCTTAAATTTCAGAGGAGTAAGTATTCCATCATGATGGAAAATAACTGGAGAAACTGAGTTTTCCACTTCTGTGGAAATGATAAGGAATTATTGTCTTTGTTTTGGGAAACGTATTTAAATTTAAACATTAACATCTTAATTACTTCTCACAAATGCAAATAAAATTCGCGAAAAGGAAATTATAATAAAGGAGGTGAAAGGAATAGCGTACAACATTAAAAAAAAAGATTTTTGATATTTTATTAAACTTATTATTATTATAGGTAATATTAAAGTAAAAAAATCACGTGAGTAGATAGTAACGGTTTTTTTTATTTTTTTTTAATTATTACATAATTGTGAAAAACGCCTTAAAATTAACTTTTTGGAAAATGTTGAAATTCTTAGGTTGTCTTCCAACAAAGATTTAGTATCTTTGAATGTAGTAGAACCTAGTTCCGAAAATCCCCTTATTTCCTTGCTCTTGGACTAAAAATTGTTTTTCAAAAAAATTTTTACCCAGTCTAATTTACTTTTCTAATTTTTTTTAATTACTTTCCTTTAGATGTATCTGCGCGTTTTTAAAATAAATATCTTTTCCAATCAAAACAGGTTAATTTGTTTTGTTCAATATTTAAATTTTAATGTACTTTGTGTGTGTGAAAACTTTTATTATAAATAATTGATATTTCATAATTAAATGTTAAATTTTTGTGTTCTTTGGTTAACTATGGAGGTTTTGACGTAGTTTGTAAGTACAAGTTTATTATATTTTTGTTTATTCATCATTTTATTTCACGTTTTTTTTATATTTACCCCCCGTTTTTCTTTCTTTTATAGTTTATATGTAACCATTTGAAAATGACCGAACGGTCGAAACGCGTCATGGTGTTTTAAGAATAAAAAATTAATCGTTTTTATCAAGATTTTGGCTTTTGTACCCTTTACCCCTAATACAATGGGTCTTGAGGAATTTCATAAATTTTATATAAATGTTTAGTTTTGTTTTTTTGTCGGCTGTTTAGGCACCTCGGTATATTTAATAAACTTTTTTCCTACGTAATTTTAAATTTTGAACTTATGGGTATGGATCCACACATAATCACAAGAAACCTGCATTTTAAATTTTATTAAAATCGGACGAAAATAAAAGTGACCACCCTAATGACGTGGGATTTGCTTTTTCACAAGTTTTATTGTCATATTCGTAATCAGTGCTACCAAAAATAGTCGTATGTAAAAATTCACATTTTTGACCGACTTTTGGTTTTACAAGTTCTCTGTGCATTTTAACTATGTTCCCTTCACTTCTGGGAAAAATGATGGTTATTCTCATCTTCCGAGGACCCAACCAATGATTTTATAAGGGTCAGGAAAGTTCCGCAGCGAGGCCAAAAATCCTGACATCCTCCTTTGATTGTTTTAAAATATATGAGGGAAATAATCATAAAAAAATATTTACCTTGAAATGACATTGAAAAAAGCTTTAAGGCCAATAGGATATATTTCATAAACTGCCCGTTATAAAACCATACAAAATTTGTTTGGGTCTAAAGTGGAATGAGAAACAACTACTACCAAGATATGTGGTCTCCTCCAGGCTAATTTCTTTTGATCTGTACCCTTCAACTGTAGTTAAAATACACGTCACGAGTTTTCTGAATGGACTCAAATCCAAGAAATAAAATTATCAGCGTGCTGATTTAATAAAAGCTTTGATAAACAAACTTTGAAAAACTTGTGGCACTGGCAATTCATATTTTTTTCACGCCTACTACTATTTTTCTATCCTGCCTTGAACCCTACATGTGTTTAACAAAGATACGTATATAAAATACTGTTTATTATAGTCTTGGTAGTCTTAAAGTTAAAGTCAAATAAAAACATTTACAGGGTGATCAGTAACTGCCATGCCAAAATTTAAGAGGTGATTCTACATCTAAAAGTATGAAAAAAAGTTTTTATAAAGGTTGGTCCGGAAATGAGCCCTAAAGGAGCTACGGCCCTTTGAAGATAACATATTGAATGGGGAACAAAACAAAGCGACAATAAAATTCTGCAGGGTGATTCTTCATTTAAAACTGAGCAAAAAAGTATTCTTCGCCAAAACACATGAATTTAATATTAAAGGAGTAATAAATAGCCTTTTAAAAAGTAACGTTTTTGGTAGCACAAAATGTTACTTCCTCTTAATTGCATTTTTTTTTGAAAACGGGTACCCCTACAGTGTTAAACTATACGACATTTTTTATGTATTTTTACTTAAGGAATCCTTATTTTTTACAAAAAATCCAAAAAAAGTACACATAAAAAAGTTTTGGGGCAAAAATCTGTTAAGCCTAATACATTTTTTCGTCTAGGGACGCCTCTTGATAAATTCAAAAAAATAAATTAACGTAAACTTATTGCCCTTATTAACACTAGTATACATGCAAAAGCTCGTCGCTCTAGCTTAAAGGGTACCGGAGTTATTAATTAGAAACCTTATTTTTATTACAATTTTAAGAGGCCGTAGCTCCCTTAGGGCTCATTTGCGGACCAACCTTTATAGGAACTTTTTTTTTATATTTTTGGATGCATAATCACCTCTTAAATTTTGGCATGCCAGTTATTGATGTATACAAATTTTTATTTTTTTTTCAATGTTTGATATAGTAAATTATAAACAAGGCGTAAAAGCTACGCATTCACAGTAAATTGTATATTGCATTTTTCCAAATACATACTAAAAAAAATAAAAAATTTTTTTTTGAAAATTTTATTTTATTTTTTTTTTTTTAATTAACCTTCAATAGATTTTTTTTTTAGGGAGATTATTTTCAAAAACAATAGGGATCTTTCCCTCATAGAACTTAATTTTTCCTGAAAATCGGATAATTCGTTCTCGAGTTTACCCCTAATACAATAAAAGTCTTGAGGAATTTCATAAATTTTATATAAATGTTTAGTTTTGTTTTTTTGTCGGCTGTTTAGGCACCTCGGTATATTTAATAAACTTCTTTTTCCTACGTAATTTTAAATTTTGAACTTATGGGTATGGATCCACACATAATCACAAGAAACCTGCATTTTAAATTTTATTAAAATCGGACGAAAATAAAAGTGACCACCCTAATGACGTGGGATTTGCTTTTTCACAAGTTTTATTGTCATATTCGTAATCAGTGCTACCAAAAATAGTCGTATGTAAAAATTCACATTTTTGACCGACTTCTGGTTTTACAAGTTCTCTGTGCATTTTAACTATGTTCCCTTCACTTCTGGGAAAAATGATGGTTATTCTCATCTTCCGAGGACCCAACCAATGATTTTATAAGGGTCAGGAAAGTTCCGCAGCGAGGCCAAAAATCCTGACATCCTCCTTTGATTGTTTTAAAATATATGAGGGAAATAATCATAAAAAAATATTTACCTTGAAATGACATTGAAAAAAGCTTTAAGGCCAATAGGATATATTTCATAAACTGCCCGTTATAAAACCATACAAAATTTGTTTGGGTCTAAAGTGGAATGAGAAACAACTACTACCAAGATATGTGGTCTCCTCCAGGCTAATTTCTTTTGATCTGTACCCTTCAACTGTAGTTAAAATACACGTCACGAGTTTTCTGAATGGACTCAAATCCAAGAAATAAAATTATCAGCGTGCTGATTTAATAAAAGCTTTGATAAACAAACTTTGAAAAACTTGTGGCACTGGCAATTCATATTTTTTTCACGCCTACTACTATTTTTCTATCCTGCCTTGAACCCGACATGTGTTTAACAAAGATACGTATATAAAATACTGTTTATTATAGTCTTGGTAGTCTTAAAGTTAAAGTCAAATAAAAAAATTTACAGGGTGATCAGTAACTCCCATACCAAAATTTAAGAGGTGATTTACATCTAAAAGTATGAAAAAAAGTTTTTATAAAGGTTGGTCCGGAAATGAGCCCTAAAGGAGCTACGCCCCTTTGAAGATAACATATTGAATGGGGAACAAAACAAAGCGACAATAAAATTCTGCAGGGTGATTCTTCATTTAAAACTGAGCAAAAAAGTATTCTTCGCCAAAACACATAAATTTAATATTAAAGGAGTAATAAATAGCCTTTTAAAAAGTAACGTTTTTGGTAGCACAAAATGTTACTTCCTCTTAATTGCATTTTTTTTTGAAAACGGGTACCCTTATAGTGTTAAACTATACGACATTTTTTATGTATTTTTACTTAAGGAATCCTTATTTTTTACAAAAAATCCAAAAATAGTACACATAAAAAAGTTTTGGGGCAAAAATCTGTTAAGCCTAATACATTTTTTCGTCTAGGGACGCCTCTAGATAAATTCAAAAAAATAAATTAACGTAAACTTATTGCCCTTATTAACACTAGTATACATGCAAAAGCTCGTCGCTCTAGCTTAAAGGGTACCGGAGTTATTAATTAGAAACCTTATTTTTATTACAATTTTAAGAGGCCGTAGCTCCCTTAGGGCTCATTTGCGGACCAACCTTTATAGGAACTTTTTTTGATATTTTTGGATGCATAATCACCTCTTAAATTTTGGCATGCCAGTTATTGATCACCCTGTATACAAATGTTTATTTTTTTTTCAATGTTTGATATAGTAAATTATAAACAAGGCGTAAAAGCTACGCATTCACAGTAAATTGTATATTGCATTTTTCCAAATACATATTAAAAAAAATAAAAATTTTTTTTTTGAAAATTTTATTTTATTTTTTTTTTAAATTAACCTTCAATAGATTTTTTTTTAGGGAGATTATTTTCAAAAACAATAGGGATCTTTCCCTCATAGAACTTAATTTTTCCTGAAAATCGGATAATTCGTTCTCGAGTTCTCATGTTAACAAAAATCGTGACATCAGACGGATAGACGGACATTTTCAAAGTTTCTTATTTTATCATGAATGTGTGTTCAAGATTTTTTGTCTGGGATGTTTTTTGGCAATTTTGGAAAAATATACTATTCTAGCGCTTGACTGTGAATAAAAGTGTAAGGACAGTTCCATGCGGGAGATAGATGTTCTTGTTTTTACGGCTTTGTTTTAAAGAATACTTAAATAAAATTTAAATAAATTTTACATTAAATTAAAGACAGATGATCTAGCTAGAGGGGCACGAAGTTGTTTTTCTAATTTTAAAAGTATTTTTATATTTTTTTCTTAGGTCAAAACTAACTAAAATTTTAACATTTTAGGTCACTTTTAAGTGAGAAATAGCACAAAGAAGGGTCCCGTAAGGCAATTTTGACTCTTAGATTAGTAATTAAAATAGCCTCCTCATTTTTTGGATGTCGGTTAAAAAGAATGACTCAAAATGAACCTTTTTTTATGGTTTTTATTGATTCAGAGAAAGCGTTTAATACATTGGACTAGTCTGCTATACTCAAATTACTTAAATGGCACAGTGTAAAATACAGGGACCTCTAAATCCTTCATTTTGAGGAAGTATTCTATGAAATGTGATGCAATAAAATTCGTTGCTATTCAGATTCTTGAAATGATTACCGTCAGCTTTCTTTAAGATGAATAAGGAGTATTTTAACCTTTTACATTAAAACGTAATTAAAATAAAAATGATAAAAGCTTTATATAATAAAATGAGGTATGCAAAAAAAATACAAGGCTTATTGTTGAAATGTATACAGGGAGTTTTAAAAATAGAGATATTTTAGAACATGGCACACAAAAGGGTTTTTTTTGAGCCACAGTTAAACGACCCAAATTTTAACCTTTTGTAATTTAGGGGGTAAAAATAAAATGAGCAACACTACAGCTAAATTAATTGACCAGTTTCGGAGTAAAATGGTTTTAAAAATTTAATTTTGACAGCATAAAACATGATTTCCTATTTTTTGTAATAGAAACTATTATTTTTAATTTAGACATTTTTGCATTTTAACTGTATATCTTTTTTATCTGAAGTAATAGACGTACACATTTTTGAGCAAAATTTCATCATAATTAAAATTTACCTTACGATCTACCCTTCTGCAACACCAATTCTGTATTCTTTTGCAACCATGATAAACTAAAGTTATGTCTATTACTTCAAATAAAAAAGTTGAAGCGGCTGTACCATTTTAAATAACAACCCTGTATCGTAATCGTAATCAATCAGCATGAATAAGGCGTCCTATTGTCTTATTCATTGATTGATTTTTCTTAAAACGTAAAAAGCCACTTCTGTGGTTAAATGATGTACAACTTTGCTCTTGTCAGCTTTCCAGAATAAAGCAATGCGAAAAAACAAAGCAAACTAATTAAAATGGATTGGTTTTATAATGGTTTATATAAATAATAGAGCTGATCTACTTTACAAAATTCAATTAAAAAGGTTCAATAAACATTAAATAATGATAAATGATAAAAATTATCAAGAAATGTTTTAGGGAAAAAATATTTAGTAAATGGTTTAAAACTTAAGGTGTATTACCCGGCAACACTCTTAATGGATATAAAGAAAATTTTCGGAATAATAACGATATAAGATTTCAGTTTTTCCCTATATTTTTCAAATTACCCTGAATTTTATACTAATTTGCCTGTACTTTGCCAAGGATCAAAAGAAAATCTTTTTTGAACGAGTTTTCTTTGCGTTATGAGTCTAATTTGCAAAACGAGGTACGAGGCTAGCAAAATATAATATCTTACCTGGTAAGCATCTGGAATATTCACACTCTCTCCAGTCTCCGCAACATATCCCACTATTCCCGTTCCCCAAGGTATCCTAATTTCTTCCTTTTTCTCCATTTCCATTAACGTACTTTTGGAGCAGACGTCGAAAAGTTTTGACACCAGACATTTGCCTCTGGGTTTTTGGCCTGGAGAAATAGGCTTGCAACCACCACCTTTTTCGCCCTGGACTAGGAAAAGGGAGCCCCTGTCCACGTGTAGGAGCATAGAAACGTTTTGCAGGATTTTGTGACAGAGCGATCGAACTTCTAACTCATTGCAAATATCTTTTACCTGTAACAAAAAAATATAAATAAATTCCGAGAAGAATGTATCTGAGTAAAAGACCGGATAGACATGATTATTGGTTTAAAAATGACTTTTATCCATGGCCGTGATTAATAGGCCTATTAATCAGGAGTCTGTACAAATAATCCGTTTAAACCTTAAAACAGCCGTGGATAAAGTATAGTATTCTACTCGCGTATAATAGCTATTAATCATTCCGATGATTAGGCCACTCGCCTATCGGCTCGTGTCCCGAAATTCACCCTTAATTATTATACACTCATTGAATAATATACTATTTTCTATTTGAGTTGCATTATAAGCTCATAATCACACGCATTTTGCTTGTCCTTAGGGGCCCATACTATTTTCTTATAATTATTTGTAATTTGTGTCAATTTAACCTAAATGTCAATAATTGTTTGGCGAAGTGTAGTTAAATTAGTTTTAAAATTCTAAAAAAAAGTTTCATAGAAAATTTCAACTGAACTAAAATTAATATCGTCAATTTTTCACTTTAAAACTTTTAAAATGATTATTATCGAAAAGTTTTTAATCAATCTTTTTGTTAGCCTGTTCCAGTTTTAAAACTTTTGCATTGTTTAAAGTTTTACTACTGTTATGGTGAAAAGTTGGCGTGTTTTTGCCCTACTTTTAATTTCTACTATCTTGACACATAAAAAAATTGTAAATTAAAAAAAAAAATAGACTTTTTGTTACGTTATTTTTTTATTATCTCTGTCGGTATATCGTTCAGTGTTTAATAAGGTAACGCATTCGCAATGTCGCAAAGGGACCTTATTATTTTTCTCGGTGATCCTGGAAATGATAATGAATTCTTTTAAAATAAAACATTTTTGCAATCTTGGTACCCTAGCGTATTATTTAGTTAGATGAATCCTGTAAAGTAGTTGATACAAGGACGAAAAATCCTGTTTTTATGGCAATTACAGAGATTTCCCGCAGATCTCGGAGGTTGGCAACTGTAATCCACCCAAAAATAGTTTTCGTCCGTTTTTATATTTCACTGTAATATCTTAATAAATAAATTGGTACAAAATTGGACAAAATATGTGACGTTTAAGTTTAAATGTCATCAGTATCAATATTAATCCAATCAACTTTAACTATTTTACTTTTTGCACTAGTAATTTTAGATACAATAGACTAAAAATACATTAGTTGGCCCTGTAAAAACAAAAACCCTTATTTGTTCAGTGAATAGCTCGTTTCGAGTCTAAAAAGTCACGAAATAAAAGATTAAATACATTTCCTTTTGGATTGAGTGATTTACTACTGCCCGGAGGAAAATTTATACGAATGACCTTGATTTTTCTCGCTTCTAAAAGGCTTTTATGTACTCTTCGTCGGTTAGCATGTAGAAGTATTATGGGCTTACTATCAAATTACCAGAATTTCCAATTTTCAACTAAAGATCAAGGAAAATTTTATATCAATATAATTCTGATATATTGAAAATATGATTCATACTTCTAAAACAAGTACGGGGTGATACTTGTTTGAATAACCAAGGCAACTGATCCAACTTAAATTAATTAAAAACAAACAAATAGAAATCCCAACCTAATCATTACCGCAAACATTCCTAATTGAGATATCTCATACAGAGTTATAATGCTAAGAACTTTGACCAAAAATTTAGATTATCAAGTTATATAGCTTCAGAGACAAACTGCTAACAGAGGGACAAACGAGCGATTCTATAAGGGATCTGTTTTTTTTTATGGACGGAAGTACATTTACAGCAAATACACAATCCAAAGTTGATAAAATACAAAGCAATAAATTAATTCACGGCCTTTTCTGTAGTTGCAGATATTATTTAGGATTTTAACTTCTAGCCGGTAGATTATAGTTAAGAATAATATTTTATTAAAGAGAGCCTTTTTTATTTAGTTGATTCATCACAATCGTAGACGTAAACTGTCTATAGTCTCAATGTTTTGTTTAAAAACATTTAAGTTGCAGACATGTCTGTTTATAAACACTGCGCAAATTTATTTAAGGAGCGAGTCTGTGTTAGTTTAAAGTAAAACCGAATCAAAATAATATTATTATAGCATCGTATAATATTTCCTTTTACAATTTTATGTAAGCAACAAGAAAAATATGCTTTGCATTATTTTTTAAGAGTAAAACGACCATCATAAGTTATATGAAACATCTGATTGAAGTTGAAGTTAAATATTAAAAAACTTAAACTAAGAATTTTGCCTATCAAATGAAAGACAGACATATTATATTGCATATTATTAGTCTATTCCTATAACATAAAGTTAGAGGGGCGTAGCGCCGATGTTCTCATAGTTCAAGTAACATTGGCTTATCCGTTGTTTAGCTAATCCATTTCCTTGGTTTATCCGTTTATTGGGTGATCGGATCTTTGGCTGATCGGATCTTTGGCTAATAAGATCTTTGGGTAATCGGATCTTTGAATAATGGGATATTTTGCTTATCGGATCTTTGACTAATGAGATCTCTTGCTAATCGAATCTTTTCTTTATCAGGTCTCTAGTCAATCGGATCTTTGGCTAATCGAATCTCTGGCTAACATGATATTCAAATTTTATGTTCTGTTTACTCGTCATCGGCTTACCGATAATTCTGTTTAGTAACGATCCGTTTATAAATAAGTAATTTAGATTAATAGATAATTTCTTAAGATAAAATTAAGGTCTAAGGTATTTAGGTATAACTACCTTAATATTTTAGATTTTAAGTTTCATGGCCACTAAGATATAAGAATTTTTACTTTCGGGTTTGAACCGTGTTGATGAATTTTCACTTTCCGACGTTTCGTCTCTTACTGCTAGAGACATCTTCAGGGATTAATCTAAAATTGAATTTCGAATCGAATTGTGTCAAAATTTATTATGACGAGTTGTGGTTATTCAATGATTTCCATATTGCAGGTAAGTGGTAACCAGTGTCCCGAATCGGGACTCCCGATTGATGTTATTTGGATGCTAGCATTAAGTTTAAGGATTTTGTATTGATTCGCGGAAATTTTCTGGCTTCTATTAGTATTTGTTTTGTTTCAGACAAATTAATTTTATGACCTGTTTCATGTACAGGGTGATACAGATATCGCGCCCTCGTCATTTTTCTCGGAAATGGTAAGGGATATTAAAAAAATTCAAGAACCATGTTTTGTAGTTTCACCTATACTACACCTTAAATACTTTTTCCCCGTGGTAAACTATTTTTTATTCATGAAATTAAAAGATCTTTATATTAGACAAGTTCAGTTTCGTGTCTTTTTTTTCTGTGCTCATTTGTTTTTTACTTATCTGCTGTTAATTGTGCCTAACTTTTTAACCACTACTGATATAAAAAAAAGTTTCAAATTTGTTACTTTTAGATTTATAAATACTAATTAATTTTAATAGGTATACCATTTAAAAAAGGTCCTAAGCGCCATCAGAACTCTGTTTATCTCTGGATTATCCATTATTTAAAAACTGAATAACTATATTTATGGTTTGTGAGATGCAGTCAAGCATTTTATTAATTTTTGCTTATTTGTTTTTTTCTATGTTTTAAATAAAAGTAAATTTTTATATGCCTAATTTTATTGCTTAACCCTGGAATAGTATCAAAAATAAATTGTTGTCAAGGAAATATTTACCAAGAATTTGACATGACATTTAAAATTTATTTAATAATTACTTTGTAACAAACAAAAGTATATTAAGAGAATAATACGAGAGCATATCAAAAAATTTAAAGAAATACATTTTTTTGTAATTAAAATAAGTTAAATAAATTGGATAATCAGGGTTGTGTTGGTACTTAGAGCTTTTTTTAAATTGTTTGCCTATTAAAATTAATTAGTATTTATAAATCTAAAAGTAACCTATTTGAAACTTTTTTTATATCTGCAATGGTTAAAAAATTAGGCACAATTATTTAAGTAAATTTTGACAGTCTATAACTAGACAACAAATAAGAGAAGAAAAAATGGCATACAACTGAATTATTATAATGAATAAAAAATAGTTTACCATGGGGAAAAAATATAGAGGTCGCTACAGGGCTAATGAGAATTATTATGAAAGCGTCACACGGCATTTAAGTTGTAGTATAGGTGAAACTATAAAACATGGTTCTTGATTTTTTTTAATATACCTTAAGATTTCAGAGAAAAATGACGAGGGAATTCTGAATCAATTTGTTTCTCATGCTCTTTTACACCTTCCGCGTATGGCTATTTTTAGGTATAGCAAAATTTACCACAATATCCATAGTTGGATATTCGTATACGGGATTTTCTAAATAAATTTTAATCTGGTATGTCTGTACCTTGAAAAACCGGCTGGAGCGGAAGGGGTTAAGTCTTTTAGAAATGTTTCTCTTAGTTTCACCAGCCAAGTCTAACCTGACAAGGGAGGAATATGTTTGCACCCGAAAGGTCCGAAAATGACGCCTACAGCGGCTGCAAAGTATATGGGAAAGTCAAATACATTCGTCAACAAGTGGGTGAAACGAGCATCGTGGCTAAACAGGAAAGGTATCGGCTAAACATGAAAAAATTATTTTAAACATATTTTCGCAGAATCCTCAATTAACCCTGCGCCAAGGGGCAAAAAAACTGATGCAGAAAGCTTTGGATATATCACATGAAACAATTCGTACTCATCTCCAGGCTCACGACTTAAAGTGGCGAAGTACAATAAAGAAACCTTTGTTGAGTAAAACAGAGAGAAAAATAAATATATTCTTAAATAAACAATGAGAGACACGCTCTTACTTGACCAACTGTAATATGGAAATCATTGATAGGCAAAACCTCGTCACAAGTGAACAACCACAACTTGTCATAAATTGTGACACAATTCGATTTGATGCTCAGTTTCAGATTAATCCCTAAAGATGTCTTTAGAATTACTGCATTACTCTTACGAGAAGAAACGTCGGAAAATGAAAATCCATCAACACGGTCTAAACCCGAAAGTGACAATTCTACTACTTTAATACTTGGAAAATGCTATACAAAGATTATCTTATGCATAGTAAATTTCTAGGAAAGGAAATTACTTTATACTAAAAGCATGTATTTTGCAGAAAAGCAGTTAGTTTTCTTTCTAAGGACGTTTCTCCTTATAAATTATATACCATCAAATTAAATTAAATTTGTAATATTAAAATAAGCATTACTATCAAGATATCCTCTATATGGTCAGTCTAAAGCCAAAGTGAACTAAGTGCCAATTTTTTTGAAACAATTCGTACTCATCTCCAAAAGTGAACGAAGCTCCAATTTTTTTACTATTGGTAGTCCATGGTGCAGATTTTGATATCCTACGGTCTGCAATAAAAACCAAAATTTGTGAAAAAGTGGCGCTTAGTTTACTTTGACTTTCGACCGACCATATAGTCATGTAATACTGGAAAATAACAAAGCACTTGATGAAATTATGCAATTATTAACAAATCAGTAGAAACCCAAGTAATCCACACTAGTATAATAAGTACTAATACAATAATTTACATTCCAGCATTTATTTGTTTCAAAATGTACTTAAGTAACGGCCAAAATACGATTCACTCGCCGCAGTAATGAGAAGAATCCAGCGCTACGCACTGATTTTCTTATTTTTGTTTTGATTAGCTAAAGCTAAATTATTTAGCCTAACTATAATCCTATTTGATTCTTAAAATATATCACCTTCTAAATTCTGAAATATCGTATCTGAAAAATGCCTCCCATTAAAAAAAAAAACACCAAACTTGCAAACTACCAAACCAAACCATTATTAACGTAAACCAACGCCTCCCATTAAAAAAAAACACCAAACCAGCAAACTACCAAACCAAACCATTGTTAACGTAAACCAAAATCAAACAGAAATTCGTATTTTAACAATCTTTTGCTTTTAGGCAGTTGTAGTTTTATGAAATATATTAATAGGTCCACAAAAATGAACTATATTTTTGCACTGATGTCTGGTTTTATTACTAAAACTTACTGTCTTGAATATAATTAGGTGCGGAAAATCCAGTTTTTTTGTTAGAATATATAGCAAAATATTGTTAAAATACTCACGAATTTCTGTTTGATTTTTTTAATGGGGGCATTGGTTTACGTTAACAATGGTTTGGTCTGGTAGTTTGCTGGTTTGGTATTTTTTTTTTAATGGGAGGCATTTTTCAGATACGATATTTCAGAATTTGGCGATATATTTTAAGAATCAAATAGGATTATATTTAGGCTAAATAATTTAGCTTTAGCTAATTAAAAAACTGTTAGCTCGCAAAGAAAAAAGTAGATATTTTTGTAAAATTCTGCAAAAGAATGTTACATAACCTTAAATAATTTTTGGCATACGTCAAAACAAAAATAAGAAAATCAGTGCGCATGCGCTGGATTCTTCTCATTACTGCGGTGAGTGAATCGTGCCAAAATTAGTCTTTTGACTATTGCCGATATAACAGATCGCTACAAAACTTTTCATACATAACTTTTCTTTTCGTTTTTTCAGTTGACTATATAAAAAATCGCTTGAAGGTGGGATACAAACTCAAATGGTACGATTTTGACTTGTATAATTAGATTATATCAATAGGATTTTTATATTTTCATACATTCTGATATTTTTTATTGGTTATATTTAGAGTTTAGATTATTTTTAGTATGGTCATCATTGTAATAATAAAATGCTTTTATGAAATTTTATGTCAGAATGACAGTTACAACTGTTTGGTTAGTAATAATGCGGCAACATCGCATTTGACCACATATGACAACGGTGAAGACAACAACCTAATTGTGCTCCGTACAATAGGACCACTTGCTTTCTTTCCGTGTCCGTACTTGTGTAGATTACTTGGGTGAAACGTAGTAAACAAATTCGCTAATATAAATTGATAATGTAGTACACTTTACCGACCATTAAGTAATCATATAATTTATAATTTAAAAGAACATTTCAAGTCTATTTAGCATTTGAATTTAAATCGACGGTAAAGAACACAAGAAAAGAATACAAGAAATAGCTTTTAAGTTTTCTTTTAGTGAGAATGTTAAGCTAAACTCGTCACAAAATCTATCAGAGTAAAAAATTGGATCAATATGATTAGTGGTTTAAAAATTACTTTTATTGATATTTTTATAAAACACTCTGCTTTTGATAATTTTTGAAATTTAGATTAAATTGTCAGTAATTTTACGTCTTACGAATTTGTTTTAAATTATAATAAAAGTATGTTATTTTATTTTATATACCAGTATTATTTTTTTCCTACGATTCCTTATGAAAATGATATCTAGCACACTCTTTTTTTCTTTAGAAAACGCCTTATATCACACTTGTTTGATATTTTCATATCACCCTAGTTTGATATTTATGTATGTAGGTTTGCCTAATTTTAAGTATGTAGGTTTGCCTTAATTTACGTTGTAGATTCTACGAATTTAGCTCACCTCGTTTTATATACCATTTTCCACCTTTCATCACATAATTTTATGATATCTTTTATGTTTTTCAATCCAAATATTTCTGTTTTTCAAGTCAAAAATAGAAATTATAATTATAATCTTACTAGATTGACCAAGATATAACTTGGGATATTTTATTTATGTCTAGGTTTTATAAAAATTACTTATTTTTGATTTAGTTACCTTACATTTTATAAGAACAACAAAATACGCGGTCTTTTTCTTATGAAATCATAAAACAGTACAATTTTACTGTTTTATATGGGAATATAAATAAAGAAATCTAATTTAATTAGCAAACTGTATTGCCTTGATTTACACAAGAGGCTTGCGTTATAGGCAACTCATTAAACAGCTAGGTATTGTATTGTATAATATTGTCTTAAATTTAAAAACCAAGAAAACTAAAAGTAAAAGAAAATCATATTTCCTGTTTAACATACATAAATTTGTATGCCATTTTTTGCTTTGTATGCTTTGCTTTTCTCAAAAATTCTTTAAATAAATAATGAAAATTTAAGAAACTTTATATTTTTTCAGGATCGTAGGAAAAATAGTGTACATAACTCGTTAGAAAGTGTACTTCCTACACTCGTGGGGTTTCCTCACTCGCCTGACGGCTCGTTCGTAAACCTTACCACTCGCGACTTTCCACACTAGTTATGTACTATATCTTGCCGAAAAAAAAATTTTGTCACATCGTTTACTATGAAACTTTTATTGCTTAATTTAACTTTTTGCACCAGTACGAAAAACACACACTCTTGGTAAAGATTTATTATAGGTACAAAAATTGCGCTTTTAGATTAAATAGAACAAAAAAAATGAACATTTGCCATTACGTAATAAAAACGGGTCTCTGTATTTATTAAGAAATGTTTTCTAAATGTTTTTCTAAATATGGATATTACCGGTAACCGACAGCATTAACTGTTCCCATTTTTAATGTTGTATATTAATTTTACATAAGGAACCGCAAAAGTACTTTGGCGGGCTGCAATCTTTAAAAAAAGTGTCACTTCTAGCTTAAAATTTCTAACCTAAAGATGTCACTTTGGAATACAAGCGAATAAAAAAATAATTGGATTAATGCTCTACAGTTACTCGTACCTACCAATTCGAAAATAAGTTCTTTCTCGTCCATCTGTCTCAATTCATGCCTACTTCGTCTCTGTCTCCTTCCAGGCGTGGGACTATTAACAGCCCCTTGAATGGGGTGACTATCACTAGATCCTATTAAAAAAGTTGGAGTGCCATCTATAGTACTGATCATGGGTTTTAGTTGCCCCCTTTCAAATTCATGGGCTGATATTTTTCTAACCGGTGTGGTTGCCCCTGATCCGGCCCTGGAATTGTGTGTGGGTGAGGCTAGTTCTATGCTGGAGGAGGTTGGAGTTGCGTGAGATACTAGCCAGGAGTCTACTACTTGGCGGGTGGCTTTTCTAAAAACAAACAAGAAAGGATTAAAAACAGAAATCTGTAAAGATAAATTTGTTTGTAATTTGAGGACTGTTTTTTATAGTTTTCTCTACGTTCATGGTTTTAACACAAAATAAAACAATAACTTGGATCTTAACTTTATATATCGCTTTAAGCATACAAGCAAAACATGGTTTTGAGAAAATGATAAAATTTATATATTTTAATTTTTGTAATAATTATTTTTGGAAAACAGAACTATTAAAAATCACAATTACATGTTTGGATATAATTATGTCCCATTTTTTGACTAAAAAAAAGTAATTTGATTCAATTAAATTGACTTTGTGCTTTTGCTTGTAAGCCCACGATATTGTCTTAAAGTACCAGATATTATAATTTTATTACTAAAACACAAAAGATTTATTTCAATAATTATTTTTGTTAGCATATTGTAAAACAACTCTTGTGACTTACTGCCGTGTTAGTTCGTCAGAATTCAACTATAATTTAATGAAATGATTTTCTAGAAATAACAAACTCGTCCTTTAATTTATTAAAGATGTAATTTAGTTAAGTCAATAAAATTTTTTGTTGGACAAAGATTTTTTTATGTCTACCAAAAAAAATTCGAATATATTTGAACGGAAATCATACAGGGTGTATTTGAAATAGCATCGGAAATTTTAACAGGTGATTCTACATGATAAAATATGACAAAAAGTTCCTATAAACATATGTCTAAAAATGCGTCATAAGGGAGCTACCCTTTTGAAATTGGCTAAAAAATCGTTTTTTATTTAATAACTCAGGGACCCTTTGAGATATATTAACGAGGTTTGGACTTTTTAAAAAGTACTTATTTAAACAGGGTGTACGAAACGGGGGGGCCTTATCAGTTTTTTGTCCCAAACTTTTTTCTGTTTAACTTTTTTGCAATTTTATTTTTGAAATATGATTCCTCAGGTCAAAATACATATATAATACTCTTGTTGTAATACTGTAGGATTAACCGTTTTCGAGAAAAATTCATTTGAAGGTGAAATTCCACGGTTCGAGGACGAAAAATTAAATACTAAAATGTCGAAAACCTAAATTTTAATAATGCAATGTTATTCTACATCAAAAACTAAGAAAAAAAGTTTCCATACATGTAGGTCGAAAAAACGCTTGTAAAGCTACCATGGCCCTTTAAAATGGTGCATATTTAGGAGACCATAGCTCCATTAGGATTGATTTTTGGAAGTACCTGTATATGAGGTTTTTTTCTTAGTTTTTAATGTACATTCGCCCTGCATCATTAAAATTTTGGTTTTCAACATTTTAGTATTTAATTTTTCGTCCTCGAACCGTGGAATTTCACCTTCAAATTAATTTTTCTCGAAAACGGTTAATCCTACAGTATTACAACAAAAGTACCTTTTTTATGTATTTTGACCTGAGGAATCATATTTCAAAAATAAAATTGCAAAAAAGTTAAACAGAAAAAAGTTTGGGACAAAAAACTGATAAGCCCCCCCCCCCCCGTTTCGCACACCCCTGGTTGAAATAAATACATGAAAATAACACCCAAAAACGGGCCTTGGTAGGATTAGTTGACGTGCAAAACATCGTTGATATATCTTAAAGGGTTCCTGAATTATTAAATAAAAACCGATTTTTTTAGCCACTTTCAAAGGGGCGTAGCTCCCTTATGACGCATTTTTAGACATATGTTTATAGGAACTTTTTGTCATATTTTATGATGTAGAATCATCTGTTAAAATTTCCGATGCTATTTCAAATACACCGTGTATATTTTAGGGGAATCAAAGAAATTATTTTGTCAGCAGTAGTTTTTTTTTCAGAAAGTTGATACATGAGAACTCAAATTTTCAGGAAAATTATTTTAAAATCTGTTAGTTGTTTTTGTTTTTGTAGGGATTTGTTAGAATACTGTCGAGGTATATTCAAAGCACTTAAATAATTATAGGAATTAGGGAAGTTTAAGTGTTTATAACTTGGAAGAATCTTAGTTGTAAGCTAAGCTGATAAAGAAGAATTATAAATTAAAACTTTCCCTGGTATTTAAAAGTTTTAAATTGATGGCGTCTAACACAATTGGTAAACAATTTATAATTACTTTGCAAAAAAAGATTATAAATCTAAGGACATTAAATAAGATTTACTTTTGACCACCTACTACAAGTTTTATGTCAATTTTAATAAATTATTAAAATCTAAATCCAAGAAATTTTCAGATTTAATATTTTATTTAATAGTTTTTTTTTTATTTTAATATTTAATATAAAGCTTTAAATTTATATTGAAAGTAAACACACACACAGATAAATGATTACTAAAAACAATTACGTATTTTTCAAGCATTTTAAGTACCTACTTAATTGTTTTGCTTGAATAAAGTTACATACGTATCTTACTTAGACAATAGCTCGGACAATAGATTAAAACTTAAATCACGTAAAAGTGGATTGAATAATAACCTTTATTCACGGCCGTGATTAATGGGCCTATTAATCACGGGTCTGTAAAAATAAATCGTTTAAAATTTAAAACGACCGTGGATAAAGTATAGAATTCTACTCGCGTATAATAGCTGTTAATCATTCGGGTGATTAGGTTACTCGCCTTTCGGCTCGTGTCCCAAAATTCACCCTAATTGATTAATAGCAATTATTATACGCTCATTGTTATTCTCCATATATTTTGAAGAACTGAAATTTAATTTTTCTATTTTGCGACTCTTATAAGCTTATAATCACACGCATTTTGTGTGTTCTTATAGGTCTCTACTTTTTTTTCTTTTGGGTTGGTAATAGACAAAAGTCTATCTCTTGACGTTTGACATGCAATTGTGAACGTCGGTTTAAAGTTTAATTTTCTACAAAATTTTGTGTTTAGGTTATGTTTTACCGTGTTAAAATTGTGGCCTGGTTACTTGCAGTGGAAAAGAGAAGAAATTACTATAAAAAATATCAAAATAATATTCGTTCTTAGAATTTTAAACATGACAAAAACTGTAATGCCAATTCGAAACAAAAATCCCTAAATCAGTCATCAATTTAAATGTAAGTTTTTTAAAATTTTAGAGCAAAATAGAAAAAATTGTATAAAGTACTATTTTTATGTCAAATATGTCATTGATTAATTAATCATTATTTTAAAAAGATAAAAATTTTAGTCAACTAGAAAGAATTTTTATATATCTATTTTTTTTTCATGTCAAAATGATAACAAAGTAATGTCAAAATATCCGTAAAAATTAATTAAAATTTCCAAGAATATGGTAAAATATAACTTATAAACTCTTCAAAACTATAAAAAAGTAAATCTCAAGAACATAGAATGAGAAAATTAAAACTGTACAAGAAAATTTTTGAATAAAATGTCCAGAAGAAGCTTTTAAAAAGAAAATTAAGTTATAGCCAAATAAACAAAATTATATGTTAAATTAAACTGTCTTAGGTATAAAATACCTATTTATTAGGTCCCTGTATGACAATAAATCTATCTATCTATCTATCTAACATGCAAACTTTTATGGACCCTGTATTCATGGCAATATAATTTTTTGGACAAGAAGGAAGATTGAAATTTTTTAAATAGCAGGAACATCTCGAAATTTTTTACTTTTTAATCAAAATTAGTGGAGAGCCCCTAGCACAAACATATGCTTATTTGGGGCTCTTCATGACAAAGTATGTATTAAAAACAATAATAAATAAATAAATAAATAAATAAATAAATAATAACAAATAAAGAAGGCAAGTAGGTAGAATTGAAAACTATAAAAATAATGAACTAACACTAATTTCATAGAAACAAGTACCAACAAATTATTGATTTTTTTTAATATATTAAATAGGTGTTTTATCAAGTATTTCTATAGATACTTGCAACAAGTATCTAACATATATCTAACATATCGGTTATGCCGCTTTTGTTGTATACAATAATAATTATTATTATAATAATAGTAATAATAATAGTATCTCAAATACTTTATATTAGAATATTTTTTCTGTGTGCATATAGGGTGTCTCAGAACTAACGCACTTCCTTTTAAGGAGTGATTCTACATAAAAAATATGAAAAAAACTTTATACAAATTTTGTCTAAAAACGGACCCCATTAATAAGGACTCCAAAAATCCGGTTTTATTTAAAAACTTAGGAACCTTTTAAGTTATAGCTATATATACAGGGTTATTTAGAAATAAGTTTGAGATATTTAAGAGAAGATTCTACGTTAAAAAATATGAAAAAAAAAAATCCTGTAAAGGTTGGCCCTAAGGGAGCTGCGGGAACAAAAAAAGCACCAATAAAATTTTAATTCTGCAGGACGATTCTTCATTTAAAACTAAGCAAAAAAGTATTCTTCACCAAAACACCTAAATTTATTATTAAATGAGTTATAGGCTTTTAAAAAGTAAATTTTTTAGTGGCACAAAATGTTACTTCCTCTTAAAGGCATTTTTTTTTGAAAACGGTTGTTCCTACAGGGTTACACTATATGATATTTTTTATGTATTTTTACTGAATGAATCTCTATTTAAAAAGTTTGGGGCAAAAATGTGTTAAGCCTCACATATTTTGCCCGTCTAGGCACGCCTCTGGATAAATTCAAAAAAATAAATTAACATAAACTTAATACTAGTACACATGCAAAAGCTCGTCGCTCTAGCTTAAAGGGTACAAGAGTTATTAATTAAAAACCTTATTTTTATTACAATTTTAAAGAGTCCTAGCTCACTTAGGACTCATTTCCGGACCAACCTTTATAGGAACTTTTTTTCGTATTTTTTAACGTAGAATCATCTCTTAAATTTTTCGAACTTATTTCTGAATAACCCTGTATAGTAACTGGGTTTTGCATGTGATCTAAGCTTTAAAGGGTCCTATTATTGTATGTTATAGGGTGGCTCAAAAAGAGCTAAAATTGATTTTTTTTGAAATCTGTATGTAGAGGGTAAGCCACTTTGAAAAAAAATGTAAAGATACAAGGTGTTCTACATTAAAAACTAAGAAAAATAGTTTTAATAATCGCTTTTAAAAACGGTGCTTTTTAGTTTGTCTTAGTTTAGTTTAAAACTTTTATTTAGCAAGAATGCTATTAAAAAAAATACATAAATCACATTTAAAATTGTTTAGCTGTCCTTAATTTCCTTAAGATCCATTTTTAGAATTACATGTATTGAAAATTTTGGTTTGTAATATTTTAGTGCCAAATTTTTAGCCCTGGCACATTCAAATTTTAGCTTTAAATTATTTTTTCTCTGAACCTGTTGACACTACGGAGAACATATTTTTTTATGTGTTTTTTCCCTTTCAAAGGCGCGCAGTTCCCTTACAACCCGCTTTTGGATATATAATATATTTATGAGAACTTTTTTTCATATTTTGTATCAGTGTATCAGTATTTGAGTCAGTTCTGACACACCCTGTATAATAATCTAGAAGCTCCTAGATGAAGGAAGTTTTGATTAAACTTTCTGCACTATTTTGATTAAAATTATGTTAACAAAATAACTAAATTGCAAGAGACAACCTTGAACAAATATATGACACATAAAATGCAAAGTGCACTAGTAAAATCTCGAATTTAATTCCAAATTTGGAATTAAATACTTTTTGAATAGCCCATATAACACTGAAACAACATAAAGTCTTTTGTTTTAGTTGAAAATGTACCACAGGCGCCAACTTTTCAAAATTCCAGTGGGGCCAAAACAGACAGGCACGTTTCTTACGGAAACTGGCTTTTGGTCAAAAATTCTGAAGTATTAGTAAGATTTAGATTTTATCTTTTTGATCAAAAGCTTCCATTGACCCAACTTGATATGACGGCTGGTTTTTGAGTTAGGTATTGGTCAAAAAGTCAATAAAAGAAAAAATTTATTTATTTTTTTTAATAAACTGAAATAAAAACTCAGGTTTTGTTCTTATTATACAGGGTGTCTCAACGAAGCCGAGTCTGTCGATATATATATTAAAGTATCCTTTAAAGAAAAACTTTAATAGGAAAAGTTAAAAAAGACATTTTAAAAATATTTTAAAATATACTCTTAGGGTGGGTAACATTTGACTTATTTTTTTTAAATGAAATGGTATATTTTTTATTATGTCATCTTAATTCTTAATAAATCACCTTTAGTTTTATATGATATATGGGTCTATTATTTATAGTTTTTGAGATATAATTTTTTTTGAGAAAAAATGCATTTTTAGTGATAAGATAAAACCTTCTCTAATTTCTTTATTTTTTGTCAAAAATTCATAAAATTTTGCAAGCTTTTCTTAAAAGGGTGTATCTAATTACTTTATGTGCAAAAAATAAAATATTTTATACAGGGCGTTCAAAATAAATATTCAAACTTTTGGATTTTCAAACATAAAAAACTCAATTTTTTTAAATGGAATGCTATATTTTTTATTTACTCCTTAAATGTAGAATGAAATTCTGCATAAAATGATATAAGATACTTTATAGATCCCTTTAGCGGATTTTAAAATAACTGAGTTTAAAAAACTAAAGCTATCAATTTCAAGAATTTTATTTTATTTTTTTTTTTAATAAGAAGGCAGTGGATTTTTAAATCATTTTTACACTAGGATAATAATTTTTTAAAATAATTTATACCACAAAAAAAAAGCTAACTTGTACTTAACGCTAACGAGAACCATCTCTAAAACTCGAGTCCGTTAATGAGTTGACTCCATGATATATTGGTTTTGGCGCTATCCACAGGCTCGCATAAGCATAAGACATAGCTTAGTGTATATCTACAGGCTCGTGTAAGAAGTATAGTACATAAGAATGCCATGTCGTGATTGGCTTGATGTGCCGTCATGTATCTTGTAAGCCAATCACGGTATCGCATTCTTATGTACTATGCTTGTTATGCGAGTCGGTGGATATGTACTAAGCTATGTCTTATGGTTATGCGAGCCTGTGGATAGCGCCAAAACGAATACATCATGGAGTCAACTCATTAACGGATTCTAGTTTTAGAGACGGTTCTCGTTAGCGTTGAGTACAAGTTAGTTATTTTTTTGTAAAAATTATTTAAAAAAAATTATTATCCTAGTGTAAAAATGATTTTAAAAAATTCCACGGCCTTCTTATTAAAAAAATAATAAAATAACATATGAAGATGGACCTTATTAAGATTAGTTCACGTGCAAAACCGCGTTGCTATATCTCAAAGGGTTCCTGAGTTAAAAATTAAAAACCGAATTTTTTATCCACTTTCAAAGGGGCTTAGCTCCCTTAGGGCGCATTTGTAGACATATGTTTACTTTCTGTCATATTTTATGATGTAGAATCACTCACCAAAATTTCGGGCCCTATTTCAAATACACCCTTTATTTAAGGGCGTTCTCTGGCATCAGTATTTGGCCCAAACTTGTTTTTGATTTTTAAGAGAAGTTTACGACGCGACGTACACCTCTCTTAAAAATCAAAAACAAGATTGGTCCAAATACTGATGCCTGAGAACATAAAGGGTGTATTTGAATACGGACCGAAATTTTAGGGAGTGATTCTACATTATAAAATATGAGAGAAACTAACATATGTCTACAAATGCGCCCTAAGGGAGCTAAGCCCCTTTGAAAGTGGATACAAAATTCGGTTTTTAATTTTTAACTCAGGAACCCTTTGAGATATAGCAACAATGTTTTGCACGTGAACTAATCTTAATAAGGTCCATCTTCATATGTTATATTCATGTACTTATTTTAACCAGGGTCCTGCAGGAGGGTGCGAAACTGGAGGCCTTATCAGTTTTTTGCCAAAAACTTTTTCCTGTGTAACTTTTTTAGAATTTTATGTATGGAATATGATTCCTCAGGTCAAAATACATAAAAAAAGATACTCTTGTTGTAATACTGTAGGATTAACCGTTTTCGAGAAAAGGTCATTTAAAGGTGAAATTAAATACCAAAATCTTAAAAACCAAAATTTTAATGATGCAGGGTTATTGTATATCAAAAACTAAGAACAAAGTTTCTATACTAAATTTATTGTGTAAATATGTTTTTCGGTCAATAGAATTAAAATTTATGTGATTTATCACAGATAATAAAAATATTAAACACGTAACAGTGGACTCGAAAAAAGCTCAATTTTAGTGAAAATTCGGAACTTTCAGCTAAATACGCAGACTCAAGATATTAAAATTTTCAAATAAAAATTTAACCTGTTAATAAGCATCCTCAACCACAACTTTTAACACCTAGCCCCATATCGATTTCGAAGAAAGTGTTTTTTTTGTAACAATGGTTTAGAAAAAAGCTAATTTTAGTGAAAATTCGAAACTTTGAGCTAAATGCGCAGCATCAAGATATCAAAATTAATAAAATAACATTTAAACCCGTTAATAAGCATCCATAAACAAACGTAGCCCCATACCGATTTCGAAAAAAAGTGTTTTTCGCTGCACCCTACTGTGTAGTGTCATTAGATTAGAGACCCTACAGACCCATCCAATATTACGAGGAGCATATAATCCACAGAAATAAAAAACAATAGAACCACAAAACCACACTCACCTCAGGAAGTAGTCCTGCACGAAATCGGGATGTTCGTCAAGCCACGCCTCCATTCGGGAATATTCCGGATCATAACAATGATTGGGCAAACCGCTGTGATTGGCATTGTGCCGATGCTGGTGTTGTTGCTGTGATCGGTTGGCCGTGTCGGGAGCCATGACCGGTCCATCTGGCTGCATCCGATCGCCTTCGCCAGTACTATTGCGTATGTATAAACCTGGAAAGAAGAAAACATGTGGTCAAGTATTATAAATTTTTAAATTTTAAATAATGCTTATTTTCGCAATTACTTCCACAATAATGTAGTGGACGCGTCAAGTAGGTACATTAAAAGTGTCCATGGGCACAACTTCGTAGAATTTTTTTTCACAAAATTTTGCACGTTGCGACGTGGCAAACCTGATATAGATTTTAGAATTCATTCTATATACATAAAGAGTCAAACGTACCGAACACCTAAAGATAACGAGCCTCTGACAAAGTTATAAATTTTATATTAACTAGTTGCATATTTATTTTTAACAATCTATAATCTTCCAAATAGCACCGATGATCTAAGAATATTCTCTAACTATTCTATTGGGAATATTCTTAGAATAAACTTTTAGATATGCTATGATTATGCTTAAAACTTGCGCATAATATATGCATGCATGACATATTCTTATAATTTTCTCATATTATTCTTCTAAGAAATTTATGTTAAGAATGTTCTTAGAAATTATGCTATGCATATTCTAAGAATGTTCTGATATAAGGTTTATTTGAATTTGCCGCTGTTCTACAATACAATACATGTTGGAGTTATAATTCTAGAGTAGCTGATAAAAAATTATACATTTAATTGTTTTTGGTGATTCCAATCGTGTATTGTTTGATTATAATTATAGACCTAAGTCTAGTGATTGGTGATTTTATTAAGTCTAGTGTTTGTAAGTTATATAAGATTGTATTGTAAGCATAGAAAGGTATGTACCTGTATACAAATAAATTAATGCATGAAAATGTTAATATTCCTGAATTTTAAATGTTGTCTATTATATAATAGTTTTGTACCACACAATGCCATTATTACACATCACTACTTTAGATTTGACAGATCATAAATTAGGTTAGATAGTTTTGCAAGTTCTACGTAAAACATCGCATATTCTTAGAATCAAACAACATTCCCAATATTTATTTTAAGAATATTCTTAGAACTGTTTCGTGCTATGCGGGCTATATATAAAAATATTATATAATATGTATTATATAATAGTTATACCAATGTTATCGTGTCCATTTTTCATGTTCCCCACGAACTATGAAAAAATCAGGCAATAAGGTAAGGTCTGTCCATCTGCGGACTTAACTACTGGTATGGTATGGTACATATGTAAGGGGAGAACACCCTGAATGTGGCTCCCAAAATTTTATTTTTAATCTTATATATGGATTTTTTTAGTTATCATATTCGAAAAAAAAAGAACACATTCCAAGTGTTAAACCTGAATAATATTTATTTTTACTAAAACTACAAGCATTATTAGACTAATGGGACAGCCTGTATATTTTAAGACTGTTTGATTAAGAACACAATTTAGAGAAGAAACTCAAATACAACTACTTACTACTTTAAAATGAATAGTTTTGGATATAATTAAGAAAGTAATATCAATTTCTCCAACATGTGCTTTTGTCAATAATATCCTTCTAACTTTTTTATTTGAGGAGGGAAGCATATGATTCTTTGAGAAGTTTTATTGAATTAGGTTTTAAAAAACTATGTAATTTACCAAACTCTACCACCGGTTTGGCTGGAAAAACTATAACTCTGATATTTTAAATAGAATGACCTTTTTTTAAAGTACTTTTAAATAAAAAATATAAATATAAAAATAAAGTTAAATATAACCATCGTTTTAAAATTAATATGATAGTTTTTAAGTTAATTAACAAAAACCGTTATTTTAAATTTTATATTTAGGAGGCCATGGCTTAAATCTTTATTTTATCTTATCGTATGATTCATATGAAATAAATATGCTATTGTCGCCAATCGTGGGTGAAGGATTAACGGGTGGATATTACCTAGGTATAATTTGACACGTTTCGGTAAAAATAAAGAACTTATTAAGGTTTCTTTTAAAATTTATTTGATGATTTTGATATAATTTGTTTTAATAATTAATATTATTGCTGAATATTCGCAGACTTTATTTCCTACCAAGCTCCTTATTTATAAAATGTTAAGGCCTTCTAGGATAATATTGATAAACTATTTTTTTTAAATAATTTAAAAAGTATAAGTGTTGGAATATTAGTTTTGTTTTACTTATTTTTTTTTTTTAATATAATTCTTCATTTTATAGTACTAAAATATACAGGGGATTATTAAGAAAATGAAAGTTATAAGTATTTCCGGTAAAACCGGAAGCAACAGTATTTACTAAATTGGCTAATTAGATAAATTATATCCAAAGATAAAACATTTCATTAATAACCACATGTCTATCTCTTCAAACAAAAATGTTACAAAAAAGCACCGGGCGCGATCTGTAAATATTTTTTAAAAAATCAAAAAAAAAATCAGGGTTGTTTTTTCAACTAAAGAAATAATTTTAAGGGGTGGGACCCAAACAATTCCGTAGGTGCTGGGCACCCTACTGTACATACATATAAGTGTAAAGAAATATAATAAAATTAATTTTTGAATTAAATTACTCCAAACTACTTAATTTAGTTAAATAGTTGACGTTTCAAAGTCACTACCTCGCTTCCTCAAAGTAAATTTACTTATAAATATTGAATGAATAAATTTAAATATATTTTATCCAACATCTCCTATTTTATGCGGGCATTTTTTAAAAGCAAAGTAATATTTATCTCGAGTGTTGTCCTAGAATGTTGCTGGAGGCAACGTTAGGAAAACAAACTTTTGTAGTAATGTTCAGAGGCCGGACTTTTGGTATTCATATACCGGGAGCTCTCACAATTTACAATTTAAAAACATATATCATTACAATGTCATTATTATAATGACATTATTATGTCATAATAAATATAATTATCCTATGTATACCTTGTTAATCGGTACTCTAAACCATATTACACTAGCTGAACCACTATCTCTTTATTGTTATCGTACACTGATAGGACACTATCGTAATCAATAGTGTAATTAGGTTACAGAATACTACATTAAATAGTTGTATATGGGCCAACTACTAAATATTGCATAGAGTACAACAACAAACAACTCTTTCGGTATTTACAAACAAGTGCAGTAGTTCGATTTACAACAACAAATTGTACGCATTTTATTTTAAATTCACATATTATTATTATTATCTACATGTAATGTTATGTAATGTAATTACATGTACATGTATATGCTTATCGTTAGGTATATTTATGCACATTAAAATTTCAGCCCAAAATCAGCTGATTACCGCCATCTTTATTAATCATCCTTCAAAAAATACCGGCACTATAGTACAATGTGGTTATAAAATTAAATACTATGAAGTTGTTTAGTATATATATGATTTAATTGTATTTAATATAACGTTATAACGTTTTAGGATAATCGTAAAAATTGTATTCTATACCTAAAAGTTGACACAACAACGTTTTGTATTAATAATTTTAGATTTTCAGTGTACCTTTTTGGGATACACCAATTTTAAATCTTTATTTATAAACATCTTTAAGTAAGCCACTATCTAAGAATAGAGTGGACATGATAAAATATCGTTTTAAGTGTTGATTTAATTAAAAATAGTCCTTATAAAATTTAAACTTTCCCGGTAAATGAATACCTACTAAAAGTCCAGACTCTGCTGATCACCCTGTGTAATAAGACAAATATTTCAGTAAACTGCTAAAATACAGTATAATATAGTATAAGGCAAATATTAAACAAAAGTCCTTGCCATTGTGGGACATAAAGAAAGACTTTTGAAGACAAACATAGACTTTGCAACACAAAAGATTTTTATGTTCATGCTGAAAATCTTAACCTAGCTACAAATCTCAATGACAGTATGTAAATGAGACTTGACTAAAATAACACTATTCAACAAGTTAAATTTAGTAAGGACAGAAATTTTTTAATTTTTAACAAAATTATAAAAATATTAATTTATTATTCCATCAATCTATTTTCTAATCATCGTACAGAGTGATATTGGTAGACTGACAGTTTCGGGCTGCTGGCCCTCTTCAGTACCAAGAGTCAACTCTGCACGCTGATTAAGAAAACTCATTAGATTGATGTAGACTTGTTATTGCTAGATGTCGAACACTATTCATACCTCTCCTAGTCTGGAGACTTTGACTGGTAGCAAGTTGAAGACTTGTGTGTCTCAAGCCCATAGTACCACTAACGTGTCGTTAGACGTAGAATTAGTAAGGACAGAAATTTTTAATTTTAAACAAAATTATAAAAATATTAATTTATTATTCCATCATTCTATTTTCTAATCATCGTACAGAGTAATATTGGTAGACTGATAGTTTTTTTATTGGTACTGAAAAGAGCCAGCAGCCCGAAACTGTCAGTCTACCAATATCACTCTGTACGATGATTAGAAAATAGAATGATGGAATAATAAATTAATATTTTTATAATTTTGTTATAAATTAAAAATTTCTGTCCTTACTAATTCTACGTCTAACGACACGTTAGTGGTACTATGTGCTTGAGACACACAAGTCTTCAACTTGCTACCAGTCAAAGTCTCCAGACTAGAGAGGTATGAATAGTTTTCTACATCTAGCAATAACAAGTCTACATCAATATAATGAGTTTTCTTAATCAGCGTGCAGAGTTGACTCTTGGTACTGAAGAGGGCCAGCAGCCCGAAACTGTCAGTCTACCAATATCACTCTGTACTATGATTAGAAAATAGATTGATGGAATAATAATTTAAATTTAATTTATTTAATTTAACTAACAGTAAATGTGCACAATATTCAATTTAGGTACATTTTGCTTTCCATATTGAAAATTTTCAAAATTTTGGGCAAGACTTGTACAATTGTATTCGTGCCAAACTTTTCAATTTTTTTGCGTATTTTTGCGTTTTATGATATGATATAAATCAATTTCGAGCAAAGAAAAGTTGTCGGTCGGTCGGTCAACCGGTCGATCGGTCTGTCTGGGAAATTTTGTAGGCACGATAACGTAAGAACGCTTAAAAATAGAGACTTAAAATTTGGCACACAGGTTACCAAAATTCTCGCTCGGTATTGTTTTTGGTAAACATTGGGGTGGGCCAAGGGGGTTGATGGGAAAATACAATATTTTTTACAAAAATATAAAAAATAAAAACTGTTATATTATAGGGGTTTGTTTGTGAGGTTGCTGAGATTGAATCTGATAATAAAAATTTTCTAACTTCACCCCTACGAAGTTTTTTAGATCGCTAAAACTAAATCATTTTTTCTAAATTCACCTTCTGCGGGTCGGGGGGTAGTTTTTGTGAAAGGTGGCTTATTGGGGACTCCAATTTGGGGTTTTTGAGGTTGCTGAAAGTGTATCTGATAATAAAAAATCCATATCACGTGCGGAAGTGAAAAATGTGGAAGCTTTTTTACTGGGGCAGTGTATTTACAGTAATATTAAATATTTTTGCTATAAGCATTATGATTTACTACTTTTTATTTTTTGTAATTGAACGCAG